>JAZFAU010000112.1:682500-1205000 GCA_037178615.1 Dione vanillae
TTTTTGAGTTTAATGTATTGTAAATATGTCGTGATAACAAATATTGTAAAGCAATTTAACAAGCAATATCCTGAAAGGCGGAAGGTATTTTAAGTTAAGGTGTATTTGTACGTGCGTACGTGTGCGTTAAGAAATTTAACAAATAATAGTTTTAAGTTTAATGTGTGTATGTGTGTGTGTATATGTGTGTCTGTAAGTGTGCGCGTGCAAAAGTAGGATTGTAAAAATGTATTTACTTCAAGTCTTCTACTAGAAGTGCTATGTGCAGAATATCAGGGAATAGTTTTAATGTTCGACTGAATGAGATATATTTGTAATATGTATTGGTTGGTGGATAAATCCAACAGCAACAATAAGTATCTTAAGATTTCTCTACTGAATCCTATCTCTCGATATTTTCACTGACCCATTCTTGTTTAATTAGCTGTAGTAAGTTAAAGAAGTATTTAAATAGAGTTTAGATTAAATTGTTATTTATAATTTAACTTATATCTTTGTCCCGTAAGTGATACATCAGTTACTTTTATGTAATCTTCGTAAGTACCTAGTAATTTCCATAAAATTCAATTCCAAGTTTTTTTTGTTTCAAATGGATTAAATTTAATTATTCATCATCATCATTATTTATTATTTTTGAAAGCGTTTTGCACACACCTTGAAGTGAGTTTTTGATCTAGAATTTTACTTTTGGTATCTGATTTAAAATGAGCAGATTGATGTAAAGTATAGAATTTTTGTTTCTTTTAAAAAAATATGACTAACTTTTAACATCTCTAAAAACGTAAAAACGAGTGCAAGTGATCAGGTTAACGAGTGCACACACACACATCTTCATGTTCTGTCCTGGCAGGGTAGTCAGAGAGAACGGAGCGCTAGATGCTGCGGTCCATGCATACCTCTTTCGCTCCGTTCACTGTCATTAAGCTCTACATGCATGCTCTATGTTACCAAGTAGGTAATGCATTAACAATTAATAGATTAAACAATGACATATTGTATATTTAATGACTAAATATAATTAAAATTCAACTTTAATTTCAAATTAATAAACATTTTAATCAATTTTAAACAAAATTAATGTTATTTAAATTACTACTTTACTAGAAAAGTTAATTTTGAATAAAGTTCATTCAAAAAAGTTAATTTTGTTTCATATTCATTAAAAAAGTCAATTTTGTTTAAAATTCAACGATTTTGGAATAATGTTTTACTAGTTACGGTTATTATCAGGTTAAATATATGTATGAAGTATAGTTTAAAATAGTTTTCCTTAGTTCAGTAACTGTTGCATATCTATCTGGTTTACATCTAACTATACAAGTTTGTTCGCCTGAAGCGTTTCGATATGAGCTTGGGTTTAGTGGTGTTTTAGTGGTTCAATCGGAAACGAATATATATATATATATATATATATATATATATATATATATATATATATATATATATATATATATATATATATATATATATATATATATATATATATATATATATATATATATATATATATATATATATATATATATATATATATATATATATATATATATATATATATATATATATATATATATATATATATATATATATATATATATATATATATATATATATATATATATATATATATATATATATATATATATATATATATATATATATATATATATATATATATATATAGTTAGGTGCAGAACTGAGTCAATACCTTACATTATTATAAAAATAGGTTTATAGAATAGTCATTAATTACAAAATAAAAAATGTATTTAGGTATTCATCAACAAAAACTGACAATCATAAACCTGGTTTTGAAATAAAATCACCACAATTACAATTGGTTCACTTTTGCACCAGTCGCAAAATATAATAAAAACATATTTTTTATATTTGGTCCCATAACCTTTTGCTTTTTTAACTGCTTGTACTCTACTTTCTAGACTTTTTACTACTTTTTCACAATAATTTGATGGGATTTTGTGCCACTGTTCTTGTACTCGCTCCCAGAGAATGTTTAAGTTCGATGGTGGTGCTTTATATTCGTTTAAAAGCATGTTTTTCAAGTATGCCCATAAATTTTCTATGGGATTGATGTCAGGACTCTGTGATGGCCATGGGAGGACTTGAAAATTTTGCTTATTAAGCCAATCTTTTACTATTTTCGATGTATGCTTTGAGTCGTTATCCTGTTGGAATACGACTTCATTAACAGGATACGGAATTTTTTCTACAGCTGTCATCAGATGTGTCTTAAGAATGTTGAGATACATTTTACCATCCATATTTCCATCGATTTTGTGAATTGGTCCCTCACCATAAGCTGTCAGGCATCCCCACAGCTTGATATTACCACCACCGTGTTTCACCGTTTGAATGAAATCCTTTGATTGTAATGGTTCACCCTTTTTCTTCCATGACCATTGCCGCCCGTCTGTGCTGTATCTATTAATTTTGGTCTCATCGGACCAAATAACCTTCATCCAATCACATTCAGTCCACTTAATGTACTGTTTTACGAAACAATTTCTTGCTTTAATGTTTTTCTTCGTAAGGAGCGGTTTCTTTTTCTTCTCTACAGCTCGCATATTCATTTTGTGTAATGACCGACGAACAGTCCACTTACTCACTGACGTGCCGGTGTCTTCCCTTAAAAGTGCCGCCGCCTCTGATGCTGAAGACGCTTTATTAGATCTTAAGTAGTAAATAACTTTTCTTACCTCTCTATCAGATAACTTTTTGGTACGACCACCAACATTTTTTGGCATAGGAAATTTACACTTTGCTCTTATTCTCTGTACTGTAGATTGACTTACATTTAACTTTTGAGCAGATTCTATAACGGACTTTGAAGTTGCTCTCATGATAAAAAATAGTGTTTATTATTAATTTCAAAACAAGTGGATGCGACTCTTATGCGATGTAGAATGATACTGAACAATAAACAAGGCGAAATTCACATTTCCTCACCAATTCTTTGTTGTATACTTTTATATATTGGAAAGATAATTTTCGTTTAAATTAATTTAGCTTGTAGGTGAAGAACAATATTTGTATTTGTAAGCAAAATTATATCTTTATAACCGTATTGCTATACGGACTAGACGAAGTTACTCTGAGATATATCATCTGTGATGTCAAAGAAGCCGCTAAATTTTACCACAAAAGTCTTTACATAAATGTATTTTAAGCTGTCGGAGTGTTGGTCGTTAAATGGAAGGAGCGTTGATTGAAATAACTTTCATCCAGATTTTACTTCAAAATTTGTCTGTCGCCGGCAAATCTGCTATATAATATTGCAGATTTATTGGCGGCAGACATATTTTGAACCCTATATATATGTATGCATATATATATATATATATATATATATATATATATATATATATATATATATATATATATATATATATATATATATATATATATATATATATATATATATATATATATATATATATATATATATATATATATATATATATATATATATATATATATATATATATATATATATATATATATATATATATATATATATATATATATATTATATATATATATATATATATATATATATATATATATTTATATATCTGTGTGGCAACTAGCATTTAAATCTGGTTTGGCAATAAAATTCTATATGCAACATACATTATGCTCATATTCATAAGTCATAATGAATAAAATTATTATTAACCTGCGAAAGGCGGCGACGGATTTAAAACGTCAATTAGTATACAGACGCCGTTGGGGGAACTATATTTGTACCGTTTAAAAATAGTTTCGTGCGTAACTTATGTCTTGGTTTGAGAGGTTTGTGAAGTTAATATTGTGTCGTGGCGAATGACTAAAAATTCGACATTTATAGATTCGATTCTAACATAGCTTCAATTAATTATTTTCATTTTTCTCCCTTTCGTAACAATAAGACAAAGCAGCGCAGCGTTGAGTTCCACGATTCAAAGCTCAAAGTCTCAGACTTCTTCGTTGTCAATTCTTTGGCTTCGTTGGTACTGGCTTCGTTGTCAATTCTTTCTTTAGCCTGCTATATCCAGGATAGAGGATAAAAAATACATATTTGTTTTGTGTATTTATATATGAGTGTGTGTTTTTATGTACAAGGGCATATCAATAATAATCTCTTAATGCATTCATATACCAGTTATTATATCACATCAAATCGACAAACCATGCACGCTAGTGATTTGTGTTATTATTTACGATTTCAAGCCACATTTTTCTTGGTTGAAACACTACATTCATTTACTGATATCTGAGGCATTAACTTTAGTGAACAGGTAGTAATGTTTTTGAAGTTAAAAAATGAATCTTATATTATTATTTTGAATAAAATTATTTGAATTTGAATATTACACAACTGTGGCATTAGCCACGGGAACAGTGTTTCCAGATCGATATGATCGGTACTTTCGAAAAGCGCGCCTACCCGGAGGTAGACCAGGAAGTGGCCTTAAAAGCCAGAAACACGGGAAGCCATAGGTGTCGATAATCAGGTGACGGGTACGCTCATTTTCCTTGTCTTTACCATATAATTTAGCAATGAACTAAGTATTTTGTAATTTCAGTGGTCGCTCGTTTAGTTTAGTTTCGGGTATTTTTCCGGAAAGTTTTCTGCACTAGTTTTACTATTTTTGCAACGTAGTCGGTTGTATGTTGCTGACGGTTCTAAGTAGAAAAGTTTTAAATATATATTAGGTTAAGTACTTTTCACTGTAATTACGTAGGGTAATAAAGAAAATTATATTTAAAGTATAATTCAAGTATACTTAACACTGTTAGGTCGCATTACGGTTTCCTTTAGCAACTACTGTGACTGAGATTTATTCTGGTCGAATAAAAAAATTCTTTTATATATGCGAAGCTTTGTCTATTATATAAAATGTAAAATTTTTGATGAATATCTAAACATCTCATTAATAAATAAATAATAAAATAAAAATAATATTTCTCGCATAATGCAAATAATCAGCGATTAAGTAGAGATAACCTAATATTAACACACTAGAAATACGCCTATAGACACTTAATTTCTTGCATTGATTTTTGGGAAAAATTCACACTCGCGTTTTGTTTCGTTACTAAAACGAAGAAATAAAAAAAATCATTCTTCTTTAAGGGAAATGAACCCACCGTCGTTTTTCAGTCAGACGCTATGTCGCTTTGCTGCTATACTACGGCTGCAATTTATAAATTATATACACATATATGCATTTAATATAATTATATGATCTATATGTACTTATTACTGGCACATATATAACATATTCACAATTTCTTTTTCATCACAACCTCAGATCTTCAATAATATATTATACGTACTCATATCAAAGGGCAGTGTACCCAAAATATAGTATTGTAATGTTATATTAAATTCACTACTCATGCGTAAAAGGAAGATTCCCAAATCCCCTGAAGGCTAAATGGGTCAAGTTAGTACCTTTGTGACGTCATAACTATTTGGAACGGTTAACGATGTTATGCAATAATTTTCAGCTTATATGTAATTTAGGATACGGTTGCTTAGCTATTATTAGTAGAGTCAATATTTTATTGTGAATAATGGGTCCGATTATTCGTGAAATATTGTGAAGTATCTGGTATCCTCGTAATTAAAGCAGTGTATGTATATCTTTGAACCACAGTGTCAAAGACATTAAAGGCAGGTCACGAGAACTTACATAAAGGGCTTGTGTGATGAGGCTGGTGATAGTGGACGAAACGATAGTTGAAAGGACCGCAGCATTTGCTGATCCGTTCTCTCTGGCTGCCAAGCTAGGAATAAAGCGTGAAGCTAAGTATGTAATGAGGGTAAAATATTATTTTTATACAAATGATCGGGTCACCTGATGGTAAATGATCACCGACGCCCACGACCCTGTGTAACAGCAGAGCTGTTACAAGAGCGTTTGTATTTATTTAAAATACTCAAACTGAAAAAATAGCAGTGAATCAATTTGTCAGTAAGCAAAGTAAATTTAGCAATTTCTATTATTTATCAAAATTATTTAAATTAAACATAATTATGTTTGTTCTTCCCTTATGGAACTAAAATAAATTTGTTAACTGATTCAATAAATGTATGTATTTTAACCATATTTTGGATATAAACTTCAAAAAAAAAGGAGCAACAACTAAAACCCAACTAAGATAGCCTTGCGTAATCTCATTCCCATTTAAATGGCGGTTCTATCCTGATTAAAATCGTTGAATCTCGAATTAGTTGGGGTATGATGGAGGTAAGACCGCTGGGGGCAGTCGACCGTGTGATGGATGTCGGGAATTACCATAGCTATTGGTATGGGGCCATATACTGTCCCTTTGTAAAATCCATATAACACAAAAATGTTTTAATGTCTGTTTGTGAATTTTTCAAAAAAAAATACTTACAGTTTCTAGTATACCTCATAGAGCAGTGTAAAAAGAAGGATTGGTATATTCTCTCTGTATACCCTGAAGAGCTCTGATCGACATATCTTCGCTTACTCGACATTGTATGTTGCGTTTTGAAACTTAACGACATATTTTGTCTTCAAGAGCGAAAAGACGGTGAAAAATTTACTTCCTTCGAGTAAAGAGGGAAGCCTCATAAAGAAAGAGGTTATTATTAATTTTAGTTTGAATGTTTTTTTACGTGGTAGTGTGTTTAGCGATAGTCACTTTATGATTTACATTTTATGATAATCGACTCAATATGTTTTGAAAAAATAATTGAAAAATATTAATATTTCAGTAATGCTAACAACGAAATAACTTGTAAAGCATATAAGAATTTCGACGCGGCTCAGTGGTGAGAGCGCTTGCACCGTTCGCAAGAGAGCGCGAAGCGATGTACAAAATATTAATGTTCTTATAACTTTGCGACACTGAGTTCTGCTTTTTAATATACAGTACCTCCATTTTGGAAGAACAGAGAACTTTATTCTCCGTTCTTCCAAAATGGAGAACGGAGAACTTTGTTCTCCGTTCTTCGATTCACTAAAAAATTAAGAAATTACTAAATAACAAAATATTAACAAAGATACCTTAAAATAACAAGTAAAATCTCATTTCTTAAGACAATAACTCAATATAAGATCTCATCTCTAAGGTTGTTTCGATCTTATTTTTTATGTGACCTCAAACTTCAGCTTTTATACGTTTCTCTTTATGACATAATTGTGTACACCGCTATACAATGTTTCGTAACTTTAATGGGAAAAGTCAAATTTGACCAACGACGAGTTTTCTTATTTACATGTTGTCTTTTATTTCAGAAGGAGCATAGATAATATATTTTCTCGTATTACACAAAACTATCCGTAAGAACCTGATATCTGTGTATTTTAAATTATATTTTTTAAAGTGATTCATAATAATAATCTTTATTTTTATTTTAGATTCAATCTCCATACAGAATATATTGACTCAATTATAATTGAAACAAATCTTTACATTTTTTACGTACTAACAGAAGACTTTTAAAGGTATAAAACAAAAAAAAGTATTGAAATATTTAATTAATATTGAGGACCGTCGTGGCGCAGATTAGTGGGTTCGATTCTTAATCAGTTAGGATAGATTATTTTATTTTCATTACTTTCTTCGGTATGACAACTAGGCAACCAAGGCCTGGATTGACAACATATACATATATATATACACGATCTATAGACATTCATTGTTATAGACGTACGTATACCAATTGTAATCCACTACGTTGATAACATCAGTTCTCCTAATCAAAGTAACAAACGTTTTATTTGGCTTAATAATTACGGTTACAAATTCGAGTGGCATCCACCAATGGAAACTAGTTCGAAACGTTTATTCAATTTGTAAATTGCTTGATAGTGACGACGACGAGACTTGTATAATTTTGTTAATTGTTATATTGTACATGCTTAGGTTTATTTAGTAATACAATACAGAGTTAAAGCTTTTTACCTACTCTGGTATAGACAGGATTGGACGCAAAGCTAAAAAGAATAGAGAGTTCTGTCGCTACAAAATAGACAATGTAGTACGAAATGGTACTTAAAGAAAACATAGAAAATTTGAACGCAGGGGGACTCGAACCCGAGCCCTCTTGCGAACCATGCAAGAGAGCTTAGAGGTTTTTATATGTTTTTTTAAGTGTTTTTCCTATCCTCAGTGTGAATTAACACTTTAAAAATCATAAAATATTTAATAAAAATACATTCCCTCTCGCCAAACTATTGTTCTTTGTAAAGGTCATTGGGTAGCGGAAATTTGTAAAAATCTCCCTACAGAGATGCTAACAACGAAATAAGTTGTGTAAAGCATATAAGAATTTCAACGCGGCGTGATGTAGAACGCATTGCTCAGCGGTTAGAGCGCTTGCACGGTTCGCAATAGTGCGCGGGTTCGAGTCTTGCTGCGTTCAAATTTTTATATGTTTTCTTTAAATATTGTTTCTATCCTCAGTGTATATTAACACTTTAAAAATCATAAAAATAGTACGAAGTGTTTTTTTTACTGTAAAATACGTTTAAAATTACAAGACATAGTAACCTAAAATATCATAAATAGGGCGAGCAGGGCTCTCCTTGAGAGTAGGGCTGTATGAAACAAATTATACGAAAAGAGGAAATAAATGAAATTGAATTGTATGAAATAACTATTTACCAATTGTGTTTACTAAAAATGAATATAGGTAAAGTTTATTTTAAGTAAACGCTTGAAGACAGGCAATGATCCATATATAGATGTATAGATTACTATTTATTTTCATTGCAACCTTAAGTTAACGCAGTTAAAAAATATGTTTGTAAAACCTGATATTTTGTATGCCTTTGTCAGTCGGGGGAAATGAAACTATAAATATTAAAAAATAACCTTTTGTATTATAGAATACATTACTGCTGTAATAAGAAAAATAGAAAAAAAAAATCAATAATAAATTTTAATCCAAAGAGTTTACTTTGATTTAAAAACTCTAATTTCCGTCAGACACACATATTCATACACATATGTGTATATACATATATTCAAATTGAACTCAGTGTTATTTGTCTTTTGAGTATAATAAAATTAACGGATTCCCCTACTAAATGAGTTGGCCACTTTAATTAAATATTTAAAGAGTCCATAGACACTAACTATGTGGTTATTTGAATAGGTCTCGGGAATTGTTGCCAAGTTCGCAACTATGGTTGTAGTTAGTGAGGATCAAATTAATTGCAACCGTTGTTTTAGAGGGGGCTTGTATTTTATTATTATATTTAAGTTGTTTTTAATAGTTCAATCAATATATTAGTGATTTTATTTTAGCTTCATAATTTTTCAAATTCCAATTTTTGAGAACTTCTAGCAGAACTCAATAGAGCACTGTGTCTTCTTTCAATAGCATGGAAACGAATTAATTCATACTTGTTAATAGCTAAGAGATTTTTTTGTAATTCAACTAATAAAGAGATATAACTTTTTTAAGGAATTTTATAATAAATTAAGGTCTCTCTATATACGAGAAGCAAAGGCATGTATAAAAAGTTCATGATAATGGACGAGATGAAATAAATATCTATTGATAAATAGTGAATATATAATAAAAATAATCTAAGAATAATTCTTTAGGTTATTTATATGGGAAACAATGATGTATTATAAAAATTTAAAACTACATTAGTTTTATATAATCCAAAAAATTATATAATATATTACTCTACAAGTACAATTTAATTACACAATCTCATAAACTTAACATAATCTCATATAAACTTGACAATAAAATACGTCCACGTTCACTAAAACATAAAAATGTCATAAATACTAGTAAATGCCAAGTTAATCTAATGTCTCCCCATACATATCCGCTAAGACTTCCGCTCGCAATCACACCGACGTTTTGGCAACTAAACTATGTTCACATGCTGTCTTTGTAAAGGGAGACACGTGACGTCGAAGTTGGCTGATTCTATACAAATTTAAATTCACTGTTTTGGGGTAAGAAACAAAGTTTTGATGTTTGAAGAACATCAAGTTGCAAGACAACGCTTACTTTGAACACTTAATTATGTGTATGTTATAATTTTGTTTTGTTAATTTTGGTCCTGTGTTATGGGAACAACCAGATGGGTTGTTACGTTTTTATTTTCGTTTATTAAATTAATATATATATATATATATATATATATATATATATATATATATATATATATATATATATATATATATATATATATATATATATATATATATATATATATATATATATATATATATATATATATATATATATATATATATATATATATATATATATATATATATATATATATATATATATATATATATATATATATATATATATATATATATATATATATATATATATATATATATATATATATATATATATATATATATATATATATATATATATATATATATATATATATATATATATAATAGATTCATTAATAATTTAATTAATTAATTAATATTTTTTTATTAATAGGTGTTTTTTTCTTATGAACTTTCTTAGGTGTTTTTTTTGTAGGTGATAAAATGTAATTATTCCATAGTGGCACAGTAATATAGAGACTGGCTGTAACCATTTTGACTTTGATACCTTACTTGGGGAGAATGAATAATTTTAATTTTCCTCTGATAATTCCACGCCTTAACAGACATTTCTATTATAGATTTCCTATATATCTTGTATATAATTTAAAATGTACACAGAGTATTAACACACTTCACACTGAATTACGTAAACAGCAGGGTAGGTAGTCATCTATCACCGTCTTTTCGATTCAATGAAAATTAATTTATACATTATAAAGTAACACTCTCAAAATGTGTAATGTGATTTAAATTAAATTTTTAAAAAAAATATTTTATTTCATATCAATTTCGAAATATTAAAAATATTTTATTTCATAAAAATCTCATATATTTAAAATAACTAGGTCATTAAATTTGGTACAAAAAAAACAACATTTTCTAGCACTGCATAAATCTTTCAACATAAAGTATTCCACTGAGACTAGCCGAATGTATGGCTGTTTGGAGTGAATAATTAGAGACTGCATTCATAGATCTGGGCGACGAACATTTAAATATAATATATGTATTATGCACGTACTAGGAAACGAATAGTAGGCACTAGTTGTTTTATATTTTATTTTTTTTTATTTATCATCGTGCATCGTTATTTCATATAGGAGGATTTTTTAAAGATTTTAATAGTTCAAGTGAAAAGCTCTATGAAACCTTTATAGGGTCAATTTGTTGGTGTTATATATCCAGATTGTTATTCCTTTGAAGCATAAAAAATTAGCTAGGAAGTGAAAAAAATAAAACTTAGATTGATAAAATTTAAACTTAGTTGGTTTATTCAACGCTATTAAAAGGAATAAAACTTTATGACTATACTTTGTATGGCATTCGCTGAGTAATCGAAACCTATAGAGTAGCGTAGCTTGATCTATAATAGGTATGATCATTGTTAGTAATAATTCTAAAAATAATATTTTAGTTTAAAGTGAAATAAATATGAAGACAAACATTGTAATTATTATTTATGGTTCAAGATAATTCTTCATTTTAGTCAGCCATGTTCATTTAAACAGAGTTAGGTTGGATTACGTCACATTCTATAACAGCTCTGTCACTGTCACAAATTTTAGAAGAATTTCAACAATCATTGCTTAGTATTTTTTTTATCGAGACGTCCCTATTGTTTGGTTTAATAAGGGACAAAATTATGTCATAGCATTGAGGCTTTGAATAAAATACAGATTTCGATTATAAGTTTAAAATATAGATTGTGAATAAAATAATATTATTAACTTTAACTTTAACAGAGGCGCAACGTCTGCCTTTAACGCGACGGTTACTGGGTTCGATCCCCAGTCGGAGAAGATGGATTTTTCTATTTCCATTTTCTTCGCTCTGGCAAACTAGGCAAAGCGCGGCGTTGAGTTCCGCCACTCAACACGCAATGCCTTGAAAACGGCGGAAAGCGGGGACGGAGAAAGCAGGGACTAAGCAACAGAGTGTTTTAACACTAGGTTCCCATGGTCCCTGCAGTTCCCTCTGCCTACCCTGCCTTGTGCGGGATAAAGCGTGAAGTTAAAAAAAAAATAAAAGAAAAAAAAAAACTTTAATTTAAGCTTATTAATAAAACTTATTTCTTGTTTTGACTACCAAAGGTAGCAATAGTAAATATTAGAGAGAGATGAAACATGGACTGAATTTAAGATTTTTGTTTAAAATTTGTTAGAAAAAGCGAATAAAGTAGTGTTATTAGGGCGTATGATTTGTAGAGATTAAAGATAAAAAATGGATATCGAAAGGCGTTACAGAATTAACGGTGCCTTAGATGGTTTATTGAGACGGTAGAACGTCAGTGCAGCTGCACATTTCGTACGGTCGTACACAATGCAGTTCTTGTGATGACGAAGAGATTTAAAATATATATAATGAATGCTGTGTAGATGCATTTGGTTTGCTGATTGAATCCTCAACGAAGAGATTACACAGGAAGGCAGGTACAATGAGCATGTGACATGTGATCAGTGAAAATGAAGAAACTTGCTGAGCTGTATAGAATTTTCAATTGAAAGTGCTCAGATGGATTAAATTCGTAGGCGAGGGATCCGGACTTACATCTACATCGTCTGATGGCCATTCCAGAATGATCATAATCATATATATGGGAAGTTGAAACTTATAAAATACCTATCATTACGTTACTTAAATATGAGGAGCTTAAGAAATGTTTATTGTGCGAAAAATCACCCCATTTTTTAAAAGTCGATTTTCATCCACATGTTCCCCTCGGTTCTTTAATATATCTTTATAAACGCAAATATCGGACAGCTATTTTCTCTACACAAACATAAATGTATGTACTGCACGTATTTTACAAATAAATATTAACCACAAAAGTAATACACGAGTCAATATAGCAGCAGAACATTTGTCGATATTCGAAACGCATACCTTGCTAAAGATTAATCGTGCATGAGAAAAATGAAAGGCCGCATTTGGAAGTACATCATTTATTACACTCGCTCCATTATTATTCTATTCGACACGAGAAAGATGATTTAAAACTTGTTTATCTTTGGATATGAAGCTTTTATGCATAAAGTGCTTATTTGTTAGTTGAGTGTTTTTGCACATATGTTTCAGCTTTGTATCCCATATACAGCAAAGTAGGCGGGTCAGTGTTAAAACAATATCTCGAAGAAGATAGAAAGCGAGGCCAAAGAAGGCAAGGACTAGGCAACTAGGCTTAACACTAGATTGCTATGGTTCCTGTAGTTTCCTCGCTACCCTGTCATGTGCACGATAATGCGGGAAGACATAAAAAAAACGTTAGTAGATCATTTTTATTCAAATTCACTACTGTCGCTTTTAAAATCAGATTTTGTGACAAAAATGTTAGATTTAACTTTGATTTTACCATTTGTATTACCATTTGTTTAAAAGTGATATTAACCTATTTGTTTTCGTTAACTTTGAATAAGATTTCAGAAATTTTGCTTCATATTTTATTATATCAATATTCACAATGTTATTGTTTACTTTTTTTCATTTGTGCTATGTAATTTAAGTTGTGCAATAAAGTATATTTATTATTATTATTATTAATGTATAGTAACCGAACACAACACAGTTTATGTTGACTTTATGTTGCTTTAATTATATTAATTATTATAATAATATTCTTAAATGAGTAAAGTTCATAAAAACATTTCTTTAATTTTGCTTATGAACGTGAAGAATTTCTTCCAATTTAAATAAAATTTAGTTTTAGGACATATGGTATTCTGCTTTCTGTACAGTTCAGGACATTATGTGTGGATTTCAGATTTAGCCTTGAAAATTTTGATATCAAATAAACTAACAGACGGACCGCTCCATCGAAATATATAGTTACAATTAAGATTAGACCCAATGTAAGTAGAATTGACCTTACTTTTAGTAAACCAGCAAAATCTTCTAAAAGCCTATAAAATGTTTATAGAGACGTTCACTTATATGGTCTTCAATAATACTTTACTTTTATAGATCTTACTTTGATTTGTTATAGTGTGCTGCTGGCTGTTCTTATTTTGTTTATAGTTACAAATTAGAAATGGCTTCAATCTTTTTCCCGCATACTACATGATGGACAAAGTGTTAAGTGTTAAGACACTCCATTTTCAACCCAATTCAGAAACAATATGAACACGCAAATGTATCACCCTTTTCGGTCTCTTTTTTTTCTGTTTTGTTACTAAACGAGGATTAAAGTAATGAAAGAAAATTTTTCATCAAGTGGAAATCGAACCTACGACAGTCTCTACTAGAAATTAACTTGTAAATAGGGAGTCAGAAACGCTTAGTATTAAAGACGATTAAGTGTACTCTGAGGTTAATTTAATACAAGACTATGCAGAGTTAAACAATATTTTATATTATTTATAATACAACAATTATAAAAGTTTTTTTAATGTACTAACATACCATAAGTTCTATTTGTTACAGGCACTTATGTTAACATAAGTACCTGCAACAAATAGAATGATCTCGCAACCTGCAAATCTTTTTACCTGTGTGGGAACAGTGGTGGTGGGTGTCTATAGCACATAACTAACAACATATATTTTTTTAACCTACTTAGACTGTACTATACATCACTTTTTCTTGCACTTGTTGCAACATATCTTCGTGGTTGATTAATGATAGGGCTTATAACATGGTTTCAAATATAAAATGGAACTGAGGGAGGGAACTGCAGGGACCTAGTGTTAAGACTCTCCGTTGCTTAGTCCCTGCTTTCTCCGTCCCCGCTTTCCGCCTATTTCGAGGCATTGCGTGTTGAGTGGCGGAACTCAACGACGCGCTTTGCCTTCTATCACTCGACACGTAATATTTTAAACGACAAGGTAAATAGTGGGGAACTGAGTGTATTAACACTTGATTCCCTCTACCTACTACTGTATGTGTATATTAAGTACAATTTATTTCTTTAGTATAAAAGAAAAGGCAAAGAAAGGAAAAACGTATATTTACATAATATAATTTCACTATTAGTTATGTAATTTATTTTTATACTTTTTATAGCGAAACCATAGGAATCTAGTGTTAAGACACTTAATTCTCTGCTACCCACCTTTTTCGAGCCGTTGAGAGTTGAATGGCGAAACTTATAGCCGCGCTTTGCGTAATTACCAGACCGACGGAAATAGAAATGCTAAAATTCATCTTTCCCTTGTGGGAATCGAACCCACAAACCATCGTGGATACAGGCAGATGTTGCGCCTCTGGACCACGACGGTCCACGTTTTCTTTTTGTTTAAAAATTCTATTAAAAAAAAGAAAAGCATGGATCATTCCATCGAGACCAAAAATCTGCATTTGATGTATAAATGATTAATTTCAAATTTAAAAGGGCAAAATTATCTTTAAATATTTCAATATAAGACAGGTTATTAAAAAGGATCGTATCTTCAAAAATCTTATAAAAGTATCTTATAAATACTTACTATAGGGCAAAGACTGCGTTAAAAACGATTAATCTTCTAAGAAAATGGGCCTTAGACGGGCCTCTTATAGACATACCGTACAAACATCGTGAGTAACAAATCGACGATATTGTCTATTAATCTTGAATGCGAAATTGAATTTTTGTGGATTTTTCTTTATATATAAAACAAGAAATCTTGGTGATGGAGGAGTATTAATATTAGTAATTATTTATATTTGAAAGTACCATGACCGTCGTAGAAAAATTGGCTTTAAAATGGAGAAATTTAATAAGTCATTACCTAATTCTGATAGGTACTTATTAGTTATGTCTCCAAAATAAAGGAAGAAGTAGAGTGTTAAAGAATTATAGAAATCTTGGGACCTAACTCCCCGCTTTCTGCCTCTCATGGCATTACGTATTAATTGGCGGAACTCAACTCCATTCATATTTAGTTGAAAGAGTGAAGAAAACAGAAAATGAAATAATCCAGTCTTCCCTCATGTGAATCGAACCCACAAACTATCGCCCTTACAAGTAGATGCTGTGCCTTTCCGCCATGATGGCCTTTTAAAATGTTACATTTTTTTATTCAAAGTAATAGATTACGTCTGAAAGTAGGCTAATATTTAGAAATGTTATTTAATAATATTTTTACTATATATATCGTAGTTAATTGTAAGTCAAATTATTGACGTGACAACGTCTTAAATTAGGTTGCGGCTCGGAGTCACATATGAAAAAGGTAACGTAACGATGTGTCAACTGTCACCGAACTATGATCGGTCCGCCGCGCGTATCACTTGACACATGTACAATGTTTTAGTAAACAAAATATATTTTCTATAGTTAAAATTTGTGCAATTTATATTATAATTATTAATCATATCAATAAATATTCTACCGAGAAAAAGACGTTGTCACGTAAAATTTTCGCCCGTAAATCCCACTTTACAGGTAACCATTTTTTTTTAATGACACAACAATGTGTTACTATATAGTCATCCAGCAATGTCTGTGGTCTACTAACTCAAATGAAGAGCGGAGAAATTACACAGAGTGTCTTAATACTCTATAATATTTTTAATTTTTTTACATATATGAAGTCATAAAAGTAATATAAAAAATTATATTTACATCTTCTTTTTAGGTTTAGTCTCATAAAATTACTGCTTTAAGACAGTTTAAATAAACGGTCGTAAATAAAATACCTTTCCGGCAGCATCCGGTCATCAATCTTCAAAGAAAATTTCCATAGATTTGGATGGGGCTAGCGAAAACAGAGGATTATTATGTAACAAATTAATGTTACTGTTTATGTGCTTGAGCCTAAAGTTATTTAAATATATTTTCTTACTTTATTTTGTATAAGCTTTTGGGTGGATGGGCAAACAAGCTTAGTGTCAAAGCACTCCTTCTTTCATTTCAGCTAGAAGTAGTGAATTCGTATATTATGCTATGATTGGTACTTCATTACTACTTGTGGTTTCAATTCCTACCTAGGGAAATAAATAATTGAAATTGGATTATTTTACTAACAAAACAATGTACGGTATTTTTATAATTTTTAAAGTATTATTACACACTGAGGAGAAAGATAGTGGTGAGAGCGCTTACGCGGTTCGCAAGAGGGCGCGGGTTCGAGTCCTGCATTCAAATTTTTATATGTTTCCTTTACAATGTAATCTACCCTGCTATTTGAGATATTTAAATACATGTATATTAGGTGTGTAGTACATATTCATCACTAAAAAACCAGGACTAAATCTTGCTTAGAAAGAATCACTGCTTTTAAACTTAAAAAGAGAACTAAAACTTTGCTATAGCAAATCTTGATACAATTCGTTCTCATGTAATTTAAAGAGCTGAAATTAACTAAAGAAGTAAGTAACTTAAGTTAGACGTCGCAAGTTTTGTTGTTTTCTTTATTATTTCTTTATTTTACTTTAGTTTTTAACCCTATAGTGTATAATATATTTTAGTGATAGTTTAGTGTACAAAAATATTAAAAAAATATATAGCTTTCCCCGAGAAGGAATCGAATTCACAACAATTGCGTTTACAGTCAGAAGCCTCATTGTAAAGAAAAACTATTTTATAGTGCTTTTTATATACCAAGCTATTTATGTAGTAATTATTATTCAAACAAGCAATTGTTGCATAGAAACGTTATTTACTTCGTGGATTCATTAGTACGGTTCTGTCTCTACCTCTATACAATATTGTAGTGTAATAGACAACTAATTTAGCAAACAATTGCTAGTATTGTAAAGCTCTATATCGATGTTTAATTACTAAAGTCAATATTAGAAATATTAATATTACGTTATATATGTATGTTGATAATTGAAAACGTTTTATTATGATATAAACGGAGAGTTAGTGAGAAATCACTCTACATTATGCCTTTATTTTGAATATATTGAATACAGAAAGTAAATTGCCACGAAACTATTTACTTATATTTAAAAAGAATATATTTTTTAAATGTGAATCAGTGTTTTCTGAAATTAATGCGTTAAAATAAACAAATTTGAGTTATTTTTTAACAAGCAATATTTTGACGGATATATTTTGCCTTTTTTTATCTTTAGGGCTTCCGAATGTGCCAGTTAAGCACAAATCACTGGGATGTCAGGTTTAATAGAGAAGTGTCAGTTTCAACGTTGAATGAAAACTTTAAAATATGTGGCGATGTCGATGCGTTTGACACTCATCTGCGTTTATACATTTTTGTTTACTTCACACTGTATCCCGTATATAACAGTTTCACACTTTGCCATCAAATTTTGAGAAAAATAGCAGTTTTGATCATATATAGAGTTATGTATAAGTTATAATAAAGTACCGTATATAGGACTGTCGTAGCGCGGAGGCGTAGCGTCTACCTGTAAACGCAAAGATTTGTGGGTTCGACTCCCACTCGGGGAAAATAGATTTTTCTATTTCCATTGTCTCTGCTATGGATGCTAGGAAAAAACGCGGCGTAGAGTCGCAGCACTCAACATGTAATACCTCGAAGATAATCTGGGAGGAATAAAGCAGGATTTAAGCAATGGCGTGTCTTAACACTAAGTTCCTATGGTTCCTGCAGTTTCCTCTGCCTGACCTGTCATGTCTGGGATAAAGAGTGAAGATTAAAGAAAATAATGGGATATATGAGTTAAAATATAGGTAAGACATTGAGAATATCGGAACTTCATCAGTTCACAAGTTAGTACTTATTAAATTGCGTATTAAATGCAATCAAACCTACTTATCAACTTTCCATTACAATTCCGAACAACGGAATGGTAATGACCATAATTCATTTTGTTATGATTAAGATACAAAAAAGAAAACCACATAAAAAAGCCATATAAATGAATCTCCAAATAATTCTCCAAAACAAACTTGAAAACTCTCAACATTTCTCACTTGTGGAAATAACTTGATTTATATAAGAACAAAAATGAGAAATATGCCGTCTTAGCATCCGTTACAAAATAACAATTTTGATCAATACTTTTGAAGTGACGACTCGAGCGTCAACTTAAGTGTTCTTGAAGAAAAAGCACGAGGACCCGCGTCAGCAATTTGGATAGCACTTTGCGAGTTAGCTACTTTACTAAGTGACGTAAGATATCGAGGACATGATGTTTCTAGTGATACGTGATAATTATCTTGTTTAATATATTTTTAATTACACTCAGCTGACGGTGTTGGGTTCGATTTCGATGATTCAGTCCCTTTTGTGGCAATGAATGACAATACAATGAATTCTGGTTCCCTAATAGTATATAACAGACAAAATACTACCAATAATAAATATAAGACTCTCGTGGCGCAGTGATACTCTATCTTTTTGTTGACGTGACATTTTACGAGTTTGATGCCCTCTCGAGGGAATAAATGACAATGCGGCATTTAATTATGCTTTTTTAATAACTTATAATACTATAGTGGCGCAGAGGTCATCGTCTGCCTATTGACGTGAAAGTGTGTGGGTACAATTCCCACTTTGACGTAGCAATCTGAGGTTAGTCTTTATTAGGTGTGGAATTCACTGTGACGTTATAGAAAATACATAATTCTCTTATTCAACAAAATACAAGGAAACTTGCGTTAGGCTGTTGACAGCATATTTTTCGTTCACAAATATGAAATCAATTTTTGTGCTTCGTTCCGAGGCTATAATATGGAGTTATTTTAAAGTATAATTTGGATTTTGGAATATGTTTCAATATGTATTTTTCATTTATTTTTGGATGAGCGAAAAATTTATATTGGGAAATATAAGTAGCTTTGCTAACTTAAAAGTTTTTATTATCATTACAATAAGTACTATACTACAATATTCCTACTGTATTATTATATTGTCACTTAATCTTTTTACAATTAACAAGTTTATTCGATACAGAAATTAAAAGAGGCAAATAAGGCAGAATTAGGTAAAGCGCGGGAAGAAAGCGGGGACGTGGAAGGGACTAAGCAACGGAGTGTCTTAACACTAAGTTCATATGGTTCCTGCAGTTCCCTCTGCCTACCCTGCAATACGCGGGATCAAGCGTGAATTTAAAAAAATTTAGAAGACAATTTAATTTATGATTATAATCAATTTTAATTTGCTCAAAATGCGAAATATATCAAATATTTAGTACTATTTAAACATGAAAATAATTATTTAAATTCATGCAAAGATATTTTTTTTTGATTTTACTTTTTTGCACCTAAAAACCTAGATATACACTAGATATAAACCTAGATCTTAACGCAGTGCTTTGTTTTGCTACGTAAAATATCTTTCATAGATTTTTTCATACTCAGAAAACAATTTTAAAAAAAAAAAAAAAATATTTAAAAAAATTGTCGAATCTGAATTTGAACCTTCGCTTCGTTTAGAGTTTATATATATTTTTCCTCAAAATAGAAATAAAATTATAAATGTATACAACTCCATTATATGTAACACATATTATTGTCTACATATTGTAAAAGTAGGTTAAGCTACAAGTTCTCATTCGTTGTAAACGTCTTTGTTCTTTAGTAGGGCATTAATCAGATTACTCCTACGTCAAACATAAAGGCTTTTGTAATAGAGGACTTGAAGCGAGTAAAATCGCTATATGAAAATAGGAAGCTGGTTAAATGACAAACACCGGATGGATTCCGTTATTAAAATGAGGTTTTTTTGCATTAAAAACATTAATATATTTCTGTAAGAAAATGAAAATAATGATATAATAGGTAGCGAATTTGAATCTCTTCATAATATATATATATATATATATATATATATATATATATATATATATATATATATATATATATATATATATATATATATATATATATATATATATATATATATATATATATATATATATATATATATATATATATATATATATATATATATAAAGATAGGAGGACCGTCGTGGCGCAGAGGCGCAACGTCTGCCTGTAACGCGACGGTTACTGGGTTCGATCCCCAGTCGGGGAAGATGGATTTTTCTATTTCCATTTTCTTCGCTCTGGTAAACTAGGCAAAGCGCGGCGTTGAGTTCCGCCACTCAACACGCAATGCCTCGAAAACGGCGGAAAGCGGGGACGGAGAAAGCAGGGACTGAGCAACGGAGTGTCTTAACACTAGGTTCCCACGGTCCCTGCAGTTCCCTCTGCCTACCCTGCCTTGCGCGGGATAAAGCGTGAAGCTAAAATAAATAATAAATAAATATATATATATATATATATATATATATATATATATATATATATATATATATATATATATATATATATATATATATATATATATATATATATATATATATATATATATATATATATATATATATATATATATATATATATATATATATATATATATATATATATATATATATATATATATATATATATATATATATATATATATATATATATATATATATATATATATATATATATATATATATATATATATATATATATATATATATATATATATATATATATATATATATATATATATATATATATATATATATATATATATATATATATATATATATATATATATATATATATATATATATATATATATATATATATATATATATATATATATATATATATATATATATATATATATATATATATATATATATATATATATATATATATATATATATATATGTGTGTGTGTGTGTGTGTATATATAATGCTGAATTACTCCATCCTTTATACCACATAATAGGATCTCAACTTTCTGCCAGAATCCAAGGCATTAGGTATTTGAGTGGATGAATTTAACACCATGCTTTGAATACGAAGCGGAAACAATCCAACAGTTCAGTTAGAACATGTTATTAAATATATTTGCTTTTATTGTTTCAGGTAATTTTCAGAATGTTTTCATTACAGAAATCATCTAAAAGTAAGAAAAAAAGCTCCATTTAATAGTTCGTACCGTACGATTAATATTTTACAAGCTAGGATTTTTTTATTTTCTTTTCATGACGCTATACTTACTAGTCTTGTTGTTTCACTTATATTAAATAAAAAAATACTTCACGGTTTATCCTACACAAAGTAAGGAAGACAAATGTTAAGACATTCCGTTGTGAGTAGAAAAACAATTCCGAGTGGTGGAAGTCAATGTGAAATGAAAACGAAATAATCCTCCTTTCCCGAGTGGGGATCGAACCCACAAACTGTCGCGATTACAGGCAGGCATTGCCTTTATAGTGTCTGTACCACGAAGATCCTATATTGAATTCTACGTAATTAGTTGAATTTAATTACAATATATTGTGTATGTTCTTTTGATGTGCGATATAATAATATACTGTATAGATCAGGAAAATTGGTTGAACTATAAATATCTAGAATTTACCTAGAAATGAAATACCGTTATGTAATATGGCAATAAATGAGCACGTCTACTAATGTAAATTTGTATATTTTTTTATATACTTTGATTATATTAAATTGCTATGGAAAGCTTAGTATATAAATAGTCCAATTCGTTATATCTTCGCGCTTTAATTAATTTCTAATAAAATTGTGATATCAAAATTGCTATATAATAAAATTACTAATAAAATTAATTTCTTTACTGAAGAATTGAACGTAATGGTTACAGAACCAAGAGTCAACGGAGCAACGACATCGTCTCATATAATTACATATATGGTACAAACTTCAACCAAGGACTTAAGTAACGTGTTTCAAAAAGCCTTGACACGGCAAATATCCAATTTATTACCTTCTAACTTTAAGATCATTTGGCGACATCCTAGGGCTGTTGGAAAACTTCAGTACATGCAATAGT
This sequence comes from Dione vanillae, assembly GCA_037178615.1. Lineage (NCBI taxonomy): Eukaryota > Metazoa > Arthropoda > Insecta > Lepidoptera > Nymphalidae > Dione > Dione vanillae. The sequence continues at coordinate 705,300 of JAZFAU010000112.1, forward strand.
TATGCGGTAAAACTATGCTATGTATAAGATTATATACTTTACGTTTACTTCTACGTTGAGTTCTTTAAATATAATAATATACATTTTTTAATTAAAATAATAAAACAGAATTATGGAAGTAAAAAAATTAAATATAATCGCATATATATATATATATATATATATATATATATATATATATATATATATATATATATATATATATATATATATATATATATATATATATATATATATATATAATATATATATATATATATATATATATATATATATATATATATATATATATATATATATATATATATATATATATATATATATATATATATATATATATATATATATATATATATATATATATATATATATATATATAATGTATATTATCATATTTAAAGAACTCAACGTAGAAGTAAACGTAAACGTAGAAGCGCGGCGTTGAAATCCACCACTAAACACACAATGCCTCAGAAGGTGAAAAGTATCTTAACACCAGGTTACTTTAGCGGTTACCTCTCCTAGCGATTACCTCTGCCTGCATTCGTTAAGTATTCTAAGCACCGTGAAGCTAAAAAAAAAGTTCTATCCAAAATTGTGGCTTACTACTGCCAGTGCTTTTGATTCAACGTTATCGAACAACCACTTAGTATCTGGTAAGACAAAATGTAGCGTTGTATTCGGTCCTTTTCCACAAAAAAACTGTGAAATACGCAAAGTCTTAAAAAAAGAAGTTCTAAATGATTATTTTTAAAAGCCACTTACGATATCGGTATAGTTTTTTTAATATGAAACGATGTCATGTTTTCGTTTTATTGTTCGCTACACTGTTATGAAGCACAGATATTGTCTGTCCCTTGAGAACTTTGCTTTTTCGAAATAAAAGAAGACTTGTGTACTCCATTTTTATATTAAAAATGAACTTCTCTTTTGAACTGTGCTACCTACAATGTGGTTAGTAAAGTTTAAATGATACACACTAAAGTGAAGTATGAAAAATCAGGCTTTTACCTGATGTGATTTTCTATCCTTGTATATGTTTAAATTGCAATTTATAATCACATTATAGAATTAAATATCACAAAATAGATAAAATTACGTAAATCTGTTTTACTATGCTTGTACTATAAATATACATTTATAATACAATATAATGAAAAAAATAAAAATATTCAATACGTTAAATTCCTAAGTAGTAATCGAAGGACTCGTACACCGCTATCGCTTCAAGAGTTTGGACGACAGCTAACAATCTGGGAGTGGTTGGGGACACTTCAAAATTTCGCATCTCCCTCGTCTCGACTCCAACACTCAGCCTATTTTAGATATTGAAGTATTATGCTGTCCCAATTTCAGAATTTTGATGATACTTCGAATATTTTAAATTAGGAATATTATTGATAAATTTTATTTGACTATTGCTCTATATATATATTTCGCATTTTGTATTGTTTTGTATAATAATTAATGGATTGTTGTAGCGTAAAGATACTTATCTGCCAGTAAACACCACGGTTTTTGGTTTGAATTCCCACTTAGGGGAGATAAGTCTTTTAATTTTTTTCACTCTGGGTCAAAGACAAGACACAACGTTCGATTCCATTACTTAACATATTAAGCCCTTAAAAGCGGAAATTGACACACATTTGCATGCCACGTCTGGGATATAACGATAGACAAAAAAATGAGTAAAAAATTAGAAATATTGTTGGTTATTACATACTTATACTTCTTTTATATTTATTTTATCCCTCAAATGGCATAGCTATTAGTGATAGGAGAGTCTCTAAAAGTTTCGTTTGCCATATATAGATATTCTGTAACTCCTAAATGATTATAAAGCCACATTATGCAAACAATATTTCTAAAATTTTTAATAATTTAAAAAACACATTACATATTTCCACCTGCACTAACGTGCACATCAATAAAAATATATGTCCATAAAAGAGCATTGGCTAAGGAGATTTTAATTTCCCTATAGACTTTTATTACGGTGGTAGGATAAAGCTTGAGATGGATGTCGACACCTTTTGCCCGGAAACTTAGGGTTTGGTCTGAATTATGGTACATTAATAACAATGCCAGAAATGTATGCAGTGAATATTATACGAGGCTTAAATTTATGAAACATGCCATTTTTAACATGATGTATGAGAAACGCTGTGACATGCTAATCATGACATAATTACTTTTATTACCATTCTTTTGCATTTTAAAGTTTTTGTGAAATGAAAGCAGTATAAGTAGAGATGTAGAGCCGGCGATTAACCAGTATTTCAAAGGCATTGACAATCTATTTTTGTTTAAATGATATCGTATTTAGAAAATAGAAGTCGGTCAAATTTTGCTTTAAACCATCGAGAGATATGTTAATCACTTAATGCATCAAATGACACATATGCTTAGAGAATAATATCAAAGTTCCCTTCCAATACGGACAGTGGCCTGTGTGCAACAACCACAATTGATAAAAATTCATTGCTTTTATAGCTTTTGACATCTAAGACTACAAAAAAAATATATTTTATTTTAATTTTCAAAACAAATAAAGTAAGAATTTTTTGGTATATAATTTGTTTATAGCTGTTATCACTGTAAAATTCTTAAAGAAATCTGTGTTCTCAGGTAAGCTACATATAGTCTTATCTGCTAAATCACTATATATTATCGCAGGCTTTTCCAAATCCGACCGGAGCCTACAAAGAAAGTGTCCTCTCACATCCAGCGTTCATTCATCATGATGTAATCCAAGACTTCGTTCAGAAGATCATTAACGTTGCTGAAATAATTATAATAAATCCTATTATCTATATTTTGTAGAGTAATGTCGTTTCAGTTGTATACAGTACTTCTTTATTAAATTATATATTATATATACCCAGATATTTCCATTTTCTTCGCTCTGGCAAACTAGGCAAAGCGCGGCGTTGAGTTCCGCCACTCAACACGCAATGCCTCGAAAACAGCGGAAAGCGGGGACGAAGAAAGCAGGAGCTAAGCAACGGAGTGTCTTAACACTAGGTTCCCACGGTTCCAGTTCCCTCTGCCTACCCAGTCTTGTGCGGGATAAAGCGTGAAGATGATACACATATATATATATATATATATATATATATATATATATATATATATATATATATATATATATATATATATATATATATATATATATATATATATATATATATATATATATATATATATATATATATATATATATATATATATATATATATATATTATATTTATATATTTATATATATATATATATATATATATATATATATATATATATATATATATATATATATATATATATATATATATATATATATATATATATATATATATATATATATATATATATATATATATATATATATATATATATATATATATATATATATATATATATATATATATATATATATATATATATATATATATATATATATATATATATATATATATATATATATATATATATATATATATATATATATATATATATATATATATATATATATATATATATATATATATATATATATATATATATATATATATATATATATATATATATATATATATATATATATATATATATATATATATATATATACATACATAGCTCTGCTTTGTGTGCGTGATAACAAGCTAAAGCGTGATGGTAAAAAAAATAAAAAAATAAAATATTTATGATTATAAAACAAAACATTCATTACAATTCAACTCGAGAAAAGTTACAGGGACATTCCATTACGCGTTCACAAGAATTTTTATTAAAAAAGTATGACTTATAAAGGTGCTTAGTAAACTTGGAACGATGTTTAGCGAATTCCTTACCTGATATTGATTAAAACTGTATCGTGAAAATATTTTTACGCAATTATTTATAACCTATAGTATATTTTATTGACATAATATTACATAGAAAACACTCAGTTTTTTGTTGCTTCCAATTTTATGGAATGTTGGTTTTTCTAACATTGAAAGCAAACGACCGACCAACCGTCGTGGCGCAGAGGTGCAACGTCTGCCTGTAACGCGACGGTTACTAGGTTCGATTCCTAGTCGGGGAAGATGGATATTTCTATTTCCATTTTCTTCGCTCTGGCATCTAAGTTTTTCGAGGCATTGCGTGTTGAGTGGCGGATCTCAACGCCGTGTTTTACTTAACCAAGGCGAAGAAAATAAAAAATAGAAAAATCCATCTTCCCTTACTGGGAATCGTACCTAGAAACCGTCAAGGCGATCCTCTAACTTTAATCAAATATTTATTAATAATTCAATTTACAATTATTAAAACGGATGTTGTCATTGCCGATGTACCACAAATACATTACTCTGATTAGACGCTAAGACCTAGATTAACTAGTCTCGTAGCAATTAGAACATGTGATAATTAATAAATTTGTAGAAATGCTTGCCTTATATTTAGATACTAGCGCAAGATTATTATAGCAAGTTATATACTTGCCATAATTTATTAAATTCTCATTGACTTAAATTCTCATAATTATTGCCTTATGTGGCAACACGTACGGTTCTGAACAGCGTGTGACTTTATGTGTATATATAACCAATTGGTTTAATGATTTTTATTTTACTTCTCTGGTTGAAGGCGAATATGTGAATTCTGCCGTTTTACTTGAGCATTATATCGAATTTGATTTGAAAGTGAAAAACAGTGTGTGTCTTAATAGTAGATTCTGTCGGATTTACTCTTCTATACATTTTTTTTAGCTGGAGAGGGAACGGCAGCAACTATATGAACCTAGTGTTAAGATATTCCGTTGCTTAGTCCCTGTTTTCTCCGTCTCCATTTTTCGCCTTTTTCAAGACATTACGTGTTGAGTGGCAGAACTCAACGCTTTGCTTTACCTAGTTTCCAGAGCGAAGAAAATGGAAATAAAAAATCCATCTTCTCCGATTGGGAGTCAAACCCTCAAACAGTCGCGTTTATAGGCAGACGCCACCATGCCTCTGCGCCATAACGGTCCTCACGGTCTTCTATACATAATCAGCTATATTGATTATTGTACATCTAAAAAGTATTTTTTACTTCTTCTAAAACTTTTTAGCTGAACATTATATCACTAGGTTCGCGGAATTCGCCGTTCACTATCTTGTTAAAAAAGTACAAGAATTTCAATAACCCAAGTGGAAAATTTAACCCAGAAATACATGAGGAAGACGTCACATGAAGACAGATTTTGTGCCACTATGCTACGATAATCTAATATAAAAGTGCGTTAATATAAAACGTATAATACGAGTTCTTACTTATGTTTCCACGCTGTTTGCTTAACGAGGGTGGAACAATTTTTTGGGCAATTTATCGTGAAGAATAATTCACTTGGGGGAATGTAAGTGAATATTTTAACTGGATGATCATATTTTACAAGAAGAAATTGTGTTTTAGTTTTTTAGAACTTTTAGTAATTATATAAGTAATATATAACTTTTATATCTTTAATATATATTAAAGATATAAAAGTTATATAGGTATTATATTAGTATAAGATCCAATATAATGTCAAACTTTACCGATCTGTTAAACGAATAAAAATTAAAAAAAGTTATTTAGAGTATTAAAAATAATAAAATCACGAGTTGCGTGATAAAGTCTTTGTCAGGTAGTAGAAAATAAAATAAAGACAAAAAATGTATATCAATCTATTTTTTATTATGTTCTTTTTTAAATACGTACAACACATAATGAAATGTTAACACTATAATAACTATAATGTAATAAATATTTCCAAAACGTATATTCGAAATCATGAATTTTTTATATTAAAAAAAGATATCAAATATTTTATAAAATTTCAAAACTACATTACCGAAATGAATATTCCAACTACTGCCTAATTAAGTTAACAACAAGTGGCAAGTGTATGAGAGCTGTCCAAAAGTTGGTTACTTAGCCTTTGACCAAACTTAATGTACAGAACCGCCTTTAATTACGACTATGCAATTTCACTTGACTTACTAAAAATTCATACACCCAAAAGTGAATATTCTATATGAAAAATGGCAATTATTCAATTAAAAAGATATTTTCTGCACTTGAAATGGTAATTATAATAAAACTCTTAGTTTTTATGATAACATAAATTGCATTTTTTGCTCATGTTTATAATTTTGTCGTATATGTTTTTATATGGCATTACTAACATTTCTTCTGTAATACATTCCCTACATTTTGGTACGTTATCTTGAATTTTTTTACATGACATATATCGTTTACTAACTTTTTCTTGAAACTTTGTTACTACAGTCAAATAGATATATTATATTAGTACATTCTGATATAAATATTCACGAATTAGATTTCAACCTGCAAGCTACGCCTGAATTCTTGCCCTTAACTACGCCCAAGAATTATGTATACTATATTGTAAATAAAATATATTCTGAAAGCATCAAAGTAATCTCGAACTCAAAGATGACAGTTTGGATAATGCTTAAGCTTTATATACTGGAAGTATGCCAATACGGTACCTCCGTATTTCCTAGGTCTTGAAGTTGGTCCTTCGAGCGAAACTTAAAATTAATATTAGAAACAGAGAAAATATTTATGTTATTATTATTTATGTTATTATTAATCAAGTAAATAACGCCACAATGAAGCAATGTAACAGCGTTTGCTCGTAAACGTTGAACCGTGAAAAGTGAAGTAAGAAACTCCGTTCCCCGCTTTTCGTTTTTTGAGGCATTGCGTATTGAGTGGCGGAATTTAACGCCGCGTTTTTCCTTGTCGTCAAAGCGAAAAAAATTGAAATGGAATAATTAATCTCCTGAAAGAATAGCGAACTGACCAAATCGTCGCTTTTACAGGAAGAAGCTAGAAGCACAACTTCTTCCTGTAAAAGCGACAGCACCACTACGCTATAAAGCATGTTAATGTGCTTTAAATAAATTATCATACTTTAATATTATTACTGATTTCAACTTATTTTAGTATAATATGTAATTCAATCTAGTTTATAAAAGCTCTATTCAAACAAATAATTCATTTGAAGCAATACGATATTTAATTTAAAACGAAATTGAGATATCATTTTATAACATTACCACTAAAAGTCGTAGAAATAGAAAACGAATCAAAACGAAAGAAATCGCAATAAATCTAGCAATTCATTGGAAAAATCATTTTACTGAAAACTATAGACTGCGGAGTATAAAACGCAAAAGTGGACAACGGACTTCAAATATCGAATTGTAGTTCCGATTTGAAGGTTCTATTGTGGAATTCTCTTTTAAAATAGATGATTTACAAAACGATTTATTATCTCTATCTTTTCAGGATGATCTTGTTTCCGTGAAAGTTCAAAATTATATTGTACGTACAAGTGCCATTACACTTTTTTTAAATTTAGATTTATACCTAATAGATTAAATAAAAGAAAATAAGTATAAAACTACTTACTACTTAAAAATTAACGTCTCAAAAAAGCAAAAATTAAAATTGTAACTTATAACCATTGTAACTATTACACGTATGATACAAATTTTATAAAAACAGCTAGTGCACTCAATATCGTATGCGACCAACATGTGAAACATAAAATTTTTCAGCGATATTTTATGAAGAAACCGGAAGCACACTTCATCCATCCGATATATTCGATTTTTCCTTTCATTTTCATCCTCCATGTTGTACTATAGAGATTTAAAAATATATCTTTTTTGCATAATCATTTAAAAATCATTTTGTATTACAATAAATTTTATTTCTTTTACTACTAGCTGTGTTTAATTAACAATGTACATAGAGTTAAACCAATGTAAACACTACGCTCTACGCTTTCCTAATACGAGGAAACTGAAAGCTATCAATGTTATAAGTTGTATAAATTATATAAGAATTTCGACGCGGTGTAATGAAGAACTCATAGCGGCATGGCTCAAAGCGCTTGCAAGAAGCGCGGGTTTAAATTTCACTGCGTTCAAAGATGTATATGTTTTCTTTAAGTATTTTTCCTATTCTTAGTGTGGATTAACACTTTAAAAATCATAAATATATTTAATAAAATAGCATTCTCTCTCGCCAAACGATATTTCTTTATAATAATTATTAGGTAGCGGAAGTTATTAAATATAACCCTACAGAGATGCTAACAACGTTATAAGTTGTATAAAGCATATAAGAATGCATGGCTTAGCCGTCTGAGCGCTGGCACGGTTTATAAGAGATGCGGGTTGAATTCCCACTGCGTTCAAATTTTACAAGTTTTTTTAAGTATTATAATGTACCAAAAATAGATAGCAAGAAACTAATAATAAATTTAGCAAATTTGGTTTTGTCATAAGTCATTCATATGATTATAAGCAATAGTGATAAAAATATTAACGTTTATTTAGTATTTAGTACCTGAAAATTCACTATGGCGTTGAAGAAAGTACATAGAAGAAAATATAATAATAAACGAAGTAATTATCTTTTCCAACGCCTGCATAGCGCAACAAATATAAAGAAAAGATACGTTGAAGTGTTTAGTAAAAACATTGAACGCCTATAAATAAAACTGGGGAGTTTATGTCGAGTTTAGCTACGCTCTTCTATTAGCAAATATCCTCGCTTCCACATGCGCATAGACTTCAAAGCTGTCGTATATCATCGGTTCACGCCTACATTTGAGCATAATATAATCTATATTTTGATTTCTTTTTCCGTCACCTACATTTAAATTTTGATTATAATGAATTTTTTTTTAATTTTTCCTTTTCGTATTTGTAAATTAACTGGAAGGTATCTATATTACACATAAGTTATTTTTTTTCAAACATTTAAATAATATATATATTTTATGAATAACATTGATTGATAATCTTCAATCAGGTTTCAAGAGACAGCTAACAAAACACTGTTACAGAAATATTTAACTAAGCTGTCGTTTCATAGTTAACTGATCTACAAATTTACTCTAACTGTGGTATTAGCATATATTTGCTTTATATTAATGAGCCAGACAGCCAATACACAAGTGACATAAAGCGTTTGTGATTACATATGGAATAAATAGTTAAATTAAAAAAAATAATAATACTTGGTTAGTTTAGATTACAAAATTGTATCAAAAATTATAAGACATTCCTACAGGAAGTAATACTTACAGAAAACATATAAAAGTTTGTATTGATTAAAATAGATTATTTATAGAAGACTAGATTTATAGAAAGTATTAGTAAAAGTAGTAAAAGTTATTAAGTTCATTTTAATGACGTGGTTAGCGATATTTAAAAAAATATTTCTAAGGTCAGACATCAATAAATTAATATTAATAGACTGCTGACATAAAATAAATTTACTATTTTTTTTTTATTTTTTATATTCTGAAAAGTATAAATTAAGACTTAGGTCACTTTAACACTTCAAATACGTTCAGAATCACTTTGATATGACGCTACTCATCCGACAGTATGCATTTCCTGTAGTCAGACGTAAGTGAAATGAATAAAGTTTTAGAGTCCATGAGATATTTTCAATACTGTACCATTTTCAAATGCTTACATAATGGAACAGTTTTATAGTAAACGTGAACTTAAAGTGCTTATATATTCGCAATACGTTTTATCAGAGTAAATAAAAATAATTCCCTACATTCGTCGTGCTAAAAATTGTCGGCTGTGATTATATATTTTTAAATATTAATATTTATTTTATAATTTAGGTAATTTCCCCATCTTTCCTGTAAACACAAGGCATATTCTTACCATATAATACACAGTGCAAAACAATCTTAGTACTTTCTCAGCTAACTCATTTCAACTGAAACAAAGTGGCTAAAACAATCCTTAACTAATATTAGCACTACATAAATAGAGATGTCTAACCATTGAGCAATAACGGTTATTTGCGGGCGTTATTTCATACAGGAAGTCGTTACTTCACGTCGTTACAGTGAAATTATACAACGCTAATTAAACCTTAGAACTTAAAGGGTGAATAGAGTTATTTACACATAGTAAACAAAATTAAAGGCGTTCAGGGCGGTCTAACGAGCAGTCTCAAATGAAGCATGAAAAGATGAAATGGCGTACGTACATATGTATTTAGGAGACTATGGTAAGATAGGAAGAAAGAGAGCTGGCTAAAAGGAGAGAGCATAACTTATTGAAATATATATATATATATATATATATATATATATATATATATATATATATATATATATATATATATATATATATATATATATATATATATATATATATATATATATATATATATATATATATATATATATATATATATATATATATATATATATATATATATATATATATATATATATATATATATATATATATATATATATATATATATATATATATATATATATATATATATATATATATATATATATATATATATATATATATATATATATATATATATATATATATATATATATATATATATATATATATATATATATATATATATATATATATATATATATATATATATATATATATATATATATATATATATATATATATATATATATATATATATATATATATATATATATATATATATATATATATATATATATATATATATATATATATATATATATATATATATATATATATATATATATATATATATATATATATATATATATATATATATATATATATATATATATATATATATATATATATATATATATATATATATATATATATATATATATATATATATATATATATATATATATATATATATATATATATATATATATATATATATATATATATATATATATATATATATATATATATATATATATATATATATATATATATATATATACGGGTGTGTTAAGTTTAAGACAACCTCCAAATTAAGTTAGCCGTTTTATAACATTTTATTTTTATTTTATTTTAGGGAAACAAACAATAAGATAAGCTTATGAGATATGAATATACAAAATTACATATATCAGCTAAGTTTCCACTGGTAATTAAACACATATTATTAAAATTAAAAAAAAAGACTAAGATACATAAAACAATAAAAACGTATACTGACGAATTTCTTAGGCAGTTGTGAATAAAATCTAACATACAAAAACACAATAAAGTAACAAAACACATAAACAAAATTGAAGGCATTAATGGCTACATCGGTTAGTTAAATTACAGGCAAAACATTTATAAAATATGAATTGATACATAAATAAATTTTTTTAACTTTATTTTTTAAAGAGTACTTTTTTCGAATAATATATCAATATCTGAATAAACTTTATTATAATTTTGGCAACTACGATATAAGAAGATATTGTTAGTGCTTTTCGTTTTACAAATCGGCACATTAAATAATGGTTTATATCTAGAATTTATTTGTGGATAATTAAGTTCAATATTAAACAATAGGAAGGGTGAATCTTAGAAATAAAATAAAGGGTGAATTTTAGACCAATATTAATCCTTTCCAATTTGTATCTAGTATATCCAATTTGTGTATAGTACACACAAAATTAAACCTTAGTATAACTACTAATAAAATCATAGAACTCGGAATAATATGATTAATTCTTCTTATTTTTCTTGGCCATGAATTCCTCATCGTAATGGAAAAGGCACTAGCGATTTTACACAGTTTTTTAATACAAATAGAGTAACAAGTTTGAACAATTCCCTGAATAAATGTTCCATTCATTACTTTTGTGGTGTTTTAAGTCCCCGTTGAGAGCTTCTAACCTAACTAATGTCACTTTGAATGGTGAAAACACGAAAGAGATTGATCGTTGAAGCTAAGATAGCAATCTTTTAAATGATTTTAGAGGAAACGGAATTCAGTTTTACAGTAATTTTAAAATCACTATGTGCTGGTTGTTGAACCACTAAGTAACTAGTCTACGTAAATACTTATATTTAGTGCCTTAAACTAATAGGAGAAGAATTATTATCTAAACAAATTTACTACAAATCCTTTTTAAGGGGTTGTTCATTTTTAACTTATTGTATTGTCACGATCAGTCTTTCATTCTTCACTGTACATGGAGAATAAAATATATTCTTTCTCTACTCTTTCCTTTTTTTCTCCCTCAATTTCTATTTCCATCTTCCTTTTCTATTTGTTATAATTAGGGACGTTTCAAAATAAGTTATAAGTAATAGAGTTAGGCTCTATTCGATTTTCAACATAACCCACTAAATCTAATAATCCTTAACCTGACATAAGTATTATACAAGGTTTACAGTACTACAGTATAGTGAAAGCAATAGTTTCAATTATGTATTGTTTAAAGTAGCTTTAGTGTGAACAGTCAAAGACTATATTGTTCCATATTACTTGGAGAGGAAACTAAGCCGTAGTTACAAGCGCTCTACCATCCATGCTTTATAAAATTAGAGCTTATTACGTAAAATTACAAAATCTGTGTTTAAATTTTAATTTACAGTACATTGTTCTTTCAATGAAAATATTTTATTTATTTATCGGTTTATATATTAACATGTTATAGAGTATGGTAGAGTTAATTTTATTCTTTTAAAAAAAATAAAAATTGATAGTAGCTTTTTATAGGACGATGCTAACATCTTTATGTAACTTGACAAGAAGACACTTACAATGAAGTTCAATATATTATTTTTAGGAATATACCTTTGTTAATACAATTCCTTTTCGCAGAGAAATTACACTTTTTACTTCATTTTTTTAATTTAGATATTTTGGGTGTGTTATTTTATTATTAATCTTAACATGTACTTTGAGGACCATTGTGGCGCATAGGCGCAGCGTCTGCCTGTAAGCACGACGATTTTTGAGTTCGATGCCCACTCAAGGAGGACGGATTATTGCTGTCCTATTTCCGAATTTTCGCTCCACTCAATACCCCAAAACATGGCAAGGAGAACGGAGTGTCTTAACACAAAATTCCCGCGGTTCCCTCTGTCTTACCTGCTAAATAAATATAGCTGCTAAATAATATTGATAAAGTGTGGAGCTAAAAAAAACAAAAACGCATGTATATTGCGTTTTAGCTCTCCTAAAGAAAAAATTTCCAAATTTTGGATAACTACTACTCTATTTAGAGATCTTTTTACAGTGCTTTATTAAACTACGAGACAGTCCCTTCATAAATCCCTCAGATTTAATAAGCTTAATATAATTTTAAGCCGTAACAATTCCGACGATTCCAAAGTGGTGGCTTCCTTTTAATGTTAAAAGCGGTTAATAGTTGATGTGGCATTATAATTCGAGATAATCATTTTTAGTAGGTACTTAGTCGTGAATTTAATTTTATAATAATAACATTTATATTATTGTTAAAATTTAATAAGTTGCGTATTTGATTTCTACTCGATACAAATTGCAGTATTATTAAAGGTAGATCATAAATGTTACCTTAAGGTAGGTTGGTAAGGTACGGGAAACACATACTTAGCTCTCTCATGTGAGAGCGCTATATATAAAACTAATATGATTTTTTGGAGTTCATTTCTTTGTACATACCATGATTATAGTTTAATCTAGAAACAAAAACCACTATTAGGTTCCGCTAATGTCCACCCATTACTTAGAAATTAAAGTACATAATAAATGAAAAGAAAACATATACAAACATATCTGTATTCCATTTTTTCTCATCCCTTCAGTTTAGAGTCCGCTGAGACAAAGTTTTAATGGGTTATTAAAATTATACGAGAGAATGTGATTGTGATTACTCTAACACTACGACCCTCGGTTATTTACATGTGCTCAAATATTGCTGAAATTAGTTAAATTTTGTTTTGACTTTAAGAACATATATCGTGTTTGTTTATTTAATACCTATTTACATACATATCTTCACGCTCTATCCCTCGCGGGGTAGACAAAAAGAACGAAGCGCCAAACACTGCGGTCGCTGCACACCTAATTTGCCTCGTCCACTGTTATTAACCTCTTCATACATTCTCTCTGGGAAGTTTTCTCCTATTTCTTTATTACTTCATTAAAAACAAACATCGTGTCATGAGTTACAAAATCAATATTAATTTTATATCTATTTAAATATACAGTAAATCAGCAGGCAAAGGGAACTGCAGAAACAATATAAACTTAGTGTTAAGACACTCCGTTGCTTAATCTCTGCTTTCTCCGTGTCCGCTTTCCGCTGTTTTCGAGGCATTGCGTGTTGAGTGGCGGAACTCAACGCCGCGCTTTGCCTAGTTACAAGAGCGAAGAAAATGGAAATAGACCGTGCGGGGACTTACGCCTCTGCACCACAACGGTCATCATTAAATATTTTCACAAAAAATTATACTGAATTGAAAAAAATTAAAATATGGAATTAATTTTTCCGTGTATACATGTACATATTTTTATGTATATAATAGAATATTGATAATATACTATATATATATATATATATATATATATATATATATATATATATATATATATATATATATATATATATATATATATATATATATATATATATATATATATATATATATATATATATATATATATATATATATATATATATATATATATATCACAGATTTAGAAGACTTATGTACCTACCTGATTCAGAACTGTAGAAGGACCAACTATAACAACATAAAATGAGGTCAGGTCTTAAATGAATGAATTTTCAATGACTTGTAAAAAGGATTTTATACACCTGATATATGAAAATAGACGATCTGAACTATAAGAAATCAGAAAATGGTTCTTTAGTTAAAACACCATGATTTATTTATTTATAAATTTTCCACTTAGAACCAATACCGCTCTACCTGACGTGACCATCTTGGTCACATGTGTACGTCAGGTAGAGCGAACGGAGGAGTGTCAGAGGAGCCCCATTTTATTTGATAATAAATATCGAATTGAGCCTCTCTGAAACCTACACACTCCACTCTACTAAAATTACGAGGGTTCCAAGCGCGGCTTGGTGAGAAGAGCCCACAACAAAGTCAACCGGGTTTCCCTAAACCTATTGTGATCACTTCATTTTTACTCAAATATGTATATATAAATTCAGTAATCTTTCATGAAAAATCATTATATTCAGTTAAGCCTCAAGAAATACGCAAATGGCGTCGTAATAAAAGTCGTTTCACGTGATGGAAAATTTTCAAAGAAATTTGGATATCAAAGATCTGGAACAAATGATGTAAATTCAAAACTTGTTAACAAAAAATAAACTTTAAAATAATAATTAATAAGCATTTTAAGAAGTTTTCCATATTATGTAAAAATATAACGCGTGGAATAAAACCTCATGAATCTCAATGAAAAAGGAACAGCTGTTCGTAGGGTGTCAAGGATCATAAAGTTCACGCCAGCAAAGTTGTGGCCGTCCACTAGTTGTTAATATTTATGTTTGGCGATTTTAAGTAAAGTCAAGTCGCAGTAGTGCAACGACATCGTCGTCTAACTGATAAAGCAACGATTGCAGGCTCGAATCCCGCGAAGGAAAAAATTATTTAAAATCTCTGGTAATTAAACAAAACGTCATCGCAAAACGTGAAATCTTGATCCCAGTATCAAGATTTCACGTTTCCCTCTGCCTATCATGTTATATGCGTGTTAGAGCGAGAAACTATTTTACTCATCAACCACGACAAGTTAGCTGTTAGTTAGTACTTTACACACTTTACACTATTGTGAAATATATTTTGAATGTTTTAACTCATGTTTGTTTTACTACAATAAACGAATATTATGTAAATTTCCTAACATACAAAATAACACGCAAAACCGAATTTCATAAAAACCACTATATTAGTATAGAATTGCGGGGCCTTATTAAAATTTATGACTAGTTCCACAAAGCTCAGATTTTGGTGCACGATACGATAAAATTACAAAAGTGTATATTCCCTAAGGAAATGGTTGGAAATTACTATGTAAATATGTT
Source organism: Dione vanillae (assembly GCA_037178615.1). Taxonomy (NCBI): domain Eukaryota; kingdom Metazoa; phylum Arthropoda; class Insecta; order Lepidoptera; family Nymphalidae; genus Dione; species Dione vanillae. The sequence continues at coordinate 721,187 of JAZFAU010000112.1, forward strand.
AGGCGTTTATTATGTTAGGAATAAATTAGAACTTGATTTGCATGCTGTATTAAATTTGCTACAATAATATTTTGTCTTGAAGTATTATTTTAAATTTACTATTATTTAATTTATGTTCTATAATTTAAAGTGACGAAAGTATTTTGATTTAGTAAGAACCTTGTTGTTCTCCACAATTTAATAATAAGTAGAGATGTATCACTATATTTCCATAGACTTCGTTGACAAATTCACTCTTTTTGTTAACTTTCAAACATGTCTAGTTATTATATAAGTAATGTTGAATGAAAATAAATTAATTTCACTATTTTATAGCAACTTACATATATGTATTAAGTTTCGCCACAAATCTCTTCAATATTTTTGAACTCTTTTTTTTAGCTTCACGCTTTTACTGGCACATAGCTAAGTAGGGAGAGAAAACCATAGGAACTTAGTGCTAAGACACTCCATTCCCTGCTTTTCGAATTTTTGAGGCATTGTGCCTAGGCAGACAACAACGCAGCGCTTTCCAAGTTATTAGAGGCAAAAATATGAAAATGAAAAATCTATCTTCTAAGTGGGAATTGAATCCACAAACATACGTGTTTACAAGCAGACACTGCGCCACGACGGTCCTCTCTTATATAAATATTGCTTACATGAAACGTTATGGATTTCTCAAGTCCATACTGTTTCATGTCTATATATTTTATTTCTTCAGAAGTAAATTATAAATATGACAGTAGTATCAACCTGACTTCAGAGGCTTAGGTATAAACCTAGTCACACCTGCGATGCGAGAATAGCAATTGTATACAATATTTTAAAGCGTATATTTCTTTTTAACGTTTTATTTTTTCTTGTAGACTTATACTTGGTTCCATATATTATTGAGAAATGTCATGAAGATTTATTGTTTGGTTAGGTTATGGATTCCATTTCGATACAAGGAAATCATTTTATATCATTATCATTTTAGCTAGTTGAGCAAGAAATATTTCACGAATGGCAATTATAGGTAAATGCACTTAGAACTAGTTACGTAACAATTTACAAAAACATAGAAAATATATTAAACTAAAGACATGTTATGATTTCTTAACCAAATGCCAACCGCCTCACAATTTTTCTTTATGTTAAATTTAAGTATACACCTGTGTAGATGCAGATATAAATTTCGGTTTACCATCGCCTCCCAAGAGCGCGACATTTGCATTTCTACCATAGTAGCGTCGGATGCAAGAGAGAATGAATAACGTTTCTTTGTTCGTTATACAGAAATAAAAATCCTCTTTTAAAGCTGTCACAAATTATAAAGGATTATATTGAGATTTAAATTTATTTTTGTACGTTTATATATTTCACGAGAGACTTTTATGGTGCATTGAAACAAAGTTTTCAGTTTTAACTGTGTGTCTGTGTTCTTACTTCGCCAATCAACATGTAATGTCTTAAATTTGAACATAAAGAGGACAAATAAGTTACGTAACAACATTTTCTTTCTATTTAACTTATTATACATACGTCTTCTTCTTTTACTTAGCACTCTCTGCCTTTTGCCAAGATCTGCTCTCAGATTTGATCGATCTTTTTGCACGGTCTTCAGCATCCTCTGTGGTTAGTCCATAGGGTCTCATGTCCTGCATCACGATGTCCAGCCATCCAGGAGTCTAAGTGGTTTTAATACTGCAAATGACATCTCAGGGCATTGTCTTCTTAGTTACATAGTTCCTAGGACGTCACAGATCCCAATCTCTAACCTACTATAAGTATATGGAATAAAGCGTAAAGTTGAAAATAAAATAACTGAATCATCATAATCTCTTCATCCCCCTTCACACCAAACTCAATATAATATATGCTAAAATCATACTAATAAAGACGTAAGATCGGTTATGTATTAAATTCATATTAAATAAAAAGTTTCAGCTTTTCTCTTTAATGTGTATTAAATTTCAAACTAACCTATGTATTTCCAGTAAATATAATATTACTATTTTTAATACGTTCACTCTAGACTAAGACTCTATCTATTTTAGTGTCTCCCATATAATCCTTTCTAGCGATTGTAGAGTCAGCTCTAAATTCTTTTTAAAATCTTTAACAAAATACTTTCAACAAGCGTTCAATCCATTATGCAAAATAGAGCAGATTTAATTCACAATTTAATTCGACAGATCAGGGTTGGTGCTGCATCTAAATTCGATTTCGTCTAAAGCAGCTGCCTTACAACTAGGTTCCTATTCACACTTAGCTCAGTTCAGTTATAACGGAGTGGCGGTCTCGAGTAAAACGTAATTGAAACTACTTGCTGCATGTAAAATGAATGTTACGCTCTGAAAATTCATAGGTTTCTTTTTTTTATTAAATATGATATTGTGAACGTTATATTACATGCATAGTATTAAAGTATTATATATATGTACATATATACATAAACACGTGTACTTTTAAGGGCTTAGATAAAGTTTATAGTATGTGAAATTAGACTTGATCATAGAAAACGACATAATTTATCAAACCATGAAATAACGTAACATGGAAATAACAAAATATATATTAAAAGCTTCGTACCATAAAGATAGAAAGGAAAAAAGACAAGAAGTATAAAGAACTTTATACATTTCTTTATAAACCACGTGAAAGAATTCGACCTGGTGATTTATTATATATACTGTCGGGAAAAAATACCAATGAACTAAATATTGAAAGCATCTAAATTAGACATGATGTAATTCACTAATCAATTCTTTTCTCTTAATAATATAATAATCACATTAATTGTAAAATTTCTCGTTAAGATTGTGGTAACTCAGCAACATAGTGCAATATTATAAAAGATGATAGTAGATTCAAATCTCACTTCGAGAAATTTTCATTTATTTTAATTGTTTGTTTCTTGTAATAAGGCAGAACCGTCGTGGCGCAGAGGCGCATAGTCTACCGGTAAACGCAACGATTTGTGGGTTCGATTCCCGCTAGAGGAAGCTACAAGTAACTACTTGTACTCTGCATGAAATTAACAACGTTTAATAATAGCTAAAGACACGTAGAAAACTATATAATTCTATTCTATTAAGCGGAGACGGAGTAAGCAGGTACAGGCAAGTAACGGAGTGTCTTAACACTAGGTTCGTATGGTTCCTGCAGTTCCCTCTGCTTACCCTGCCATGTGCGGGATGAAGCGTGAAGCTAAAAAGAAAAAAAAAATAGTAGAACTATTTTTTTTTTCTTTTTGAAGACCTATTTATTGGATTTTATATTTCTAAAATCTTACTAGCCTAGTATAATGAGAAAATATGTTTCTATACGCGAAAGTTATACAGATTAGGTTTCTTTGTGTAGGGAATTTTTGAACTTTGAAGCATTCTCATTATTAAGACAGTGAATAAATTTATATACCAGTACATGCAATTTTCTCGAACTTAATACTAACAAAATAAGTAAAGTTAAAGTTGCATTCATTACAGAATATTTTTTATATAAGAATATTTATTATATAAGAACTTATAATAATACATTTGTGATTATATAATAATATATATATATATATATATATATATATATATATATATATATATATATATATATATATATATATATATATATATATATATATATATATATATATATATATATATATATATATATATATATATATATATATATATATATATATATATATATATATATATATAGTATTTAGGCGTAGTTGTGTCAATGGAAGTGGTATATATATATATATATATATATATATATATATATATATATATATATATATATATATATATATATATATATATATATATATATATATATATATATATATATATATATATATATATATATATATATATATATATATATATATATATATATATATATATATATATATATATATATATATATATATATATATATATATATATATATATATATATATATGTGTGTGTGTGTAATGGTAAATATATATACTATATATTTAGTTAATCCGTATATATACATATATACACTATTATACGATATTTGAAATACTTTTGACCAAAAAACCACTTTTAAAAGGCCTATAAAGAAGTGAAACCTTTATTAAACATGATAAAATTTAATTTTTTTTGACATGACAGGTTAAATGGAAGAACTCAATTCAAATTTATCTTAACTGCTGAGAGTAAGTAAAAATTCAATCAACAACCCCTTCATTTAACTTGTTGTTAAATAAAGAGGTTGTTGGAAACCTCGCATTTTGAAACATTGCGTGTTGAGTGGCGTGACAACACGCTTTGTCTAATTTCTATAGCGAAGGAAATGGAAAAAAATAATCTGTCTTCTCCGATTGGAAATAGAACCCATAAACAGTTGCGTCTACAGGCAGACGCTGTGACTCTAAGCCACGACAACTTTTCGTTCTTTTTTCCCACATATGGAAAAAGAACGTGTGTTTTCTAAGTATTACTTAACATTATCTATATTTTGGGTAGCCATAAAATTGTGACGGCGAAAAGATCTTGAATAAATAAGCAACACGCTCTGCCAGTCTCTAAGGATCGAGCATATACGGAATACAAGCTGAGATTTTATATTAACTTGCTTATATAGCATAAGCGTATTAATTATTAATGTGTAGAAGACAAAGAGATTGAAGGCCTTTATATTAGGTCCTGCATAGTACAGGGGCAGGCAGAGGGAGCCTAATGTCAAAAAGCTTGTCTTTGGCCGCTCAAGATCAGTCATTTGTATTGTTACGAAGTGAGAATAGTAAAAATAATCCACTCTCTAATTTAGCATATGCCGCGTAATTGCACAATCCGTTATCCTAAAATATTTTCATTATCAAGCCTCTACGAAATCTGCTTCCTATCATTCGTATACTATGGCTCGCAACATCCTAACAGACCGCTTTACAGGCGTTTTTATTCGTCAATTTCTCATACGCACAGTGAGATTACAGCACACATTACCAGCGTTTGTAATTTCTATATCGTACAATGGGGTCTTCAAATCAATGGTGAATAATTTTCTGAGCAAGTGCACATTAGTGTCAAACAGGTTAAGATTAGCATCAGAAATAATGGAATAGAAATGTTTTAAGGTATTATTATATTTAATATAGCTATTTTCCGTGTAACACACACATATATATATTGAGATAAATCAACTAAATGCTATTTTAATCAATGAATAAACCTTATATATTAAAAGCACTAATTAAGTGGGTTTTCAAATGCAAATTCACCCACATTTGAAACCGCGGTTTGTGAATCACTCGAAATGGTCGCGACACGCACGTTCATCTATATCAGTGCAATAGGCTATGAGGCGGCTGTAAATATGTAATATTAATCATTTTAAATATCTTTTTACAAGTAAATCAAAAAAGACATGTCATTATATATATAAAAATCTGTTATTAATAATTGATGTGTAGCCTTAGTATACTTTATATAAGGGTAATTAATATTTTTCAATAGTATGAAGAAAATAACATCGTAACAACGTAAAATAAACTTTGATTACGAACTGTTTTCCAAACTTTTCCACTTTTATAAAGAAGTACAATATATGTATAGAATAAAGTTATCAAAGTCATATCCTAGTCTACACGTACGACACAACGCATGGCGCACGGCTCACTGCCGCAGAACAAACAGAATAAACCACATCTGAATTTCAAATTTGACACCATTTTCAACCACTTATTTCCAGAAAGACATATTTCAAGTTTATTTTAGTGTATTTTGGTCCGGTACCAAAGTTTTGCTTGAAAATGGAACATACGTTTTGTGATATACATGGTAACAGTGCAACATACGGTATATATGGTAACGGTAACAGTTTATATTATAATGGACGTAATGTTGACGATTTACTGTCATTTATAAAAGTGATTTTGAAATTATGAAACAAGTTCATTCCTTTTTTATATTTATCGCTATTTTACACGAGATTTTTATCAATTAAATTCTCACCCAGGTGCTGTTATATTCTTTTTCCCGCTCTAATAAAACAAAAGGCCACGCTTTGAATCCTGTTACTTTTTTATTTTCGTTCGGAGAACGCAGAGTTAAATCGGAGTCGCTCGGATAGAATCGGATCGAAATCGAGTCATTATTAAAACCGGAGAATATAGAGAAGATTTTGTTTTCTTTGTTTATCCATCTTTATACGAGATAAAATGAAAAAAGTAGGGAAGCTTAAAAATGAATTCGTAAAAATTATTCCAAATGCTCTACTCAACTATTCAAGCTGTCACAATAATCAAATCATAGTAATATTAAAGGGAAACATAAAGAGGAAAAAAGTTAAACCTTTTGTCAATTACCGTCAAAAATAAAAGGTCACGGCTATTTCATTGTTCTACGACACGTTCAGTTGTCACGCTCGTTAACAAGGTTGTGTGCTACTGGGATCGACCGGGATCTGTCGATATAGAGTTGTATTTTGAATCGTGAAAACTGAATGAACTGAGATGTATTGTATTGAGAATGAAAAGCTTATTTTTATTTAGATTTTACTTTCATATATTAATCAACTGTAAAATATGCATGTATAAAATATTAGAAGGGGGTTTTTTATGATCGCTAGGAAACGTTTTTGCAGACCGGATGTGGAAAATATTTTTTTTAACTTTACACTTTATCCCGCCCAATGCAGGGTAGGCATATAAAACCAAAATATCCATTGGAATTTTGTGTTAAGACTCTCGATTACCCTTTACGCTATTCAAAGTATTGTGTGACTTCCGGTATTCGAGTGATGTGAGTGAAACCAAACAATCTGTCTTCACTAAGTGGGAATTGAACTACACACCATCGTGCTTACAAATAGACGCTGCGTCTCTTTTTTTATATGGGAAGAACAAGGCAAACGAGCGGTCGGATCACCTGATGGTAAGTGATCACCGACGCCCACGGCCCTGTGTAACAGCAGAAGTGTTACAAGGGCGTTGCCGGCGTTGACGGTCCTCAACATAAAATTGACTTCTCTTTCAGTTCTCTGGGTCCGATTATTTTGAATAATACATATCTACAACTCTTTCATTCACAACCATGAATCGGCACAAGATGGTACTATGCTCTCACTATAAGGTCGCCTACAGTGCACAAGTACAGTGCTCGTCGTAATAGCGTAACTAATTGGACAAAGCTTAACAAAACATAGTAGTTCCGGTTTCACAGCGATTAGATTTTTAATACTATAACATAAATATATTTTAAATAAAATTATATATTATGTAAATATACTTATGAATAGAAATGCTTAATAAAAATATCGGTGAAATATATCTATTGTTAGCACTAAAATATGTACAAAACTAATTATTTGGAAGTAAACAATGAAATAAAAGCCTATATTTTGCAATAGAACCTTTAGCCTTTTGGAGGCGTAAGAACCGGCATCTGAATTTCAAATGCGATTCTCGCGGGAACTTTGATGTGGAGTCGGCAATTTACGAAAACAAGTTTATTGGTGAACGAACAAGCGCTAATTCTGTATATAGCTATATGTATATATCTGCATATATCTGTATATAACAACGCTTGTTTGAGATATTTTAGTTAATTGTAGTTACATTTTTATTATGTTTTGGAGGACCATCGTGGCGCAGGGACGTAGCGTCTACCTGTAAATGCGACGGTTTATGGGTTCAATTCCCAATCGGGAAAGATTTTTTTATTTCCATTTTCTTTGCTCTGGCAACTAGGCAAAGCATGGCTTTGAGTTGCGCAACTCAGCACGCAAATTTCTGTACGCCATCTCTACCACCTTTGCTCAAGGGAGATGATGCATTGGTCCACGACGCAAAGGAGAAAGCCGACCTCCTGGGCAAATTCTTTGCGTCCAATTCATTCCTGGATGACAAGGGCCAAGACCCGAATTTTGTCATGCCGGACATCCGATTCCACCAAAAAGCAGTGCGGACAGTAATGCTATCCCTGGATGTCCACAAATCGAGCGGGCCCCATGGAATCTCTCCCATTGTTCTAAAGACGTGCGTCCCGGAGTTGGCACCGGCAATATCGCGCCTTTTTCGGCTTTCCTATTCATCTGGCGTAGTCCCGACTTCATGGAAGACAGCTTTAGTGCACCCGATCCCTAAAAAAGGTGACCGCTCAGATCCGACCTATTACAGGCCAAAAGCCATAACTTCATTGCTTTCGAAAGTAATGGAATCCCATTATTAACGACCAACTCCTACGGTACCTTGAGCTGCTTAGCGACCATCAGTATGGCTTCCGTCAGGGTCGCTCGGCTGGTGATCTCCTAGTATACATGACACATCGTTGGGAACAGGCCATCGAGAATAAGGACGAGGCTGTGGCTTTTAGTCTGGATATAGCGAAGGCCTTCGATCGGGTTTGGCATAAAGCGCTACTTTCAAAGCTTCCTTCCTATGGGCTTCCTGAGAAATTATGCGAATGGGTCACCAGTTTCTTAACTGACAGAAGCATGAAGGTCGTAGTCGACGGCGAATGCTCCGATCTTATGTCCGTTAATGCTGGTGTCCCGCAAGGCTGTGTGCTATCACCCACGTTGTTCCTCTTGCACATTAATGATATGCTGCAAATGAGTGGCATTCATTGTTATGCGGATGACAGCACGGGTGACGCTTTATAGACCGGCCGCGCCAACATTTCCCGGGAAAACGTCATTGAAAGCCGAACCAAACTTGTATCTGAAATTGAAATTTCGTTTCAGAAAATATCAGACTGGGGTAAACTAAACCTTATCCAATTTAAGACACAAGTTTGCGCGTTCACCGGTAAAAAGCTGCCATTTGTCGTATCGCTCCGTTTCGAGAGCACTGCTCTAACTGCCACAGCCAATATTGGAATTCTTGACGTCGACATATCGAGCGAAGTCCAGTTTCGTGGTCATCTGGAGGGTAAGGCTAAATTAACCTCGAAGAAGCTCGGTGTGCTCAATAGATCGAAACAGTATTTCACGCCGGCTCACCGTCTGCAACTTTATAAAGCTCAGGTTAGGCCTCACATGGAATACTGTTCACATCTTTGGGCAGGGGCTCCCCAGTACCAGCTTCTCCCTTTAGACCGCATGTAGCCTCGCTATGCATTCTCTACCGCATATATCATGGGGAGTGCTCTGAAGAACTGTTCGGGCTGATCCCTGCCGCCTCTTTCCGTTATCGATCTATGCGACAACTCTACCACCCCCACCACCTTGACAGTTGGCAGAGTACTACTGTACGATTTAGCAGAAATTTTCTGCCCTGCACCACAAAATTGTAGAATGAGATGCCGCATACGGTATTTCCGGACAGATACGACCTGCAGACCTTCAAGAAAAGAACGTATTCCCATCTAAAAGGCCGGCAACGCATTTTGTAGTTCCTCTGGTGTTGCAAATGTCCATGTGCGGTAGTAATCACTTACCATCAGGTGATCTGTCAGCTCATTTGCCAACTATACCATAAAAAAAAATGCCTCGAAAAAATGGAAAGCGAGGACGGAGTAAACAGGGACTAAGCAACAGTGTGTCTTAGCACTAGATTCCTGTGGTCACTGCAGTTCCCTGTGCCTATCCTGCCATATGCTGGATAACGCGTCAAGATTTAAATAAATAAATATTTTTATTATTTAAAAAGAAGGAAGTAAAAACAAAAAATCAACATATTTAACCAAATATGTACATTTGAGTACATAATACACATATTATATACGTGTATGACCTTCACTAAATTTCTAAGGCTGCTACAGTATTGTTTGCTAGCATTAAGCTCTTAACTTAAAACTCAATTTGTGAAATTGTTGAAATATAATATATTAAATTATTTAAATAGATTTGCTCGTTCCTTAGCTATACACATGATCACCAACAGAGTAGCCAAATGCTACGGTCTCTATACACATCTTTTACCACATCTTCTCTTGTTGAACTACATGGCATTCGGGGGTCCTTATTTCCACGTGATCTTCCTCCAGTGTTTTGATCTTCACTGTGTTTTCAAATATACCAACCGAAGTCCTCCTTTGTCTCCCTCTTGGTACTCTTTTTAGCTTTTCGCTACATCCTGCATATAGCAAGGTAGTTAGAACCGTAGCAACCATGGGAACCTAGTCCGTAGTCGAGGCCTTGCGTATTGTTTGGTGGAACTCAACGCCTTGCATCAGAGCAAAAGAAATGAAATTGGAGTAGACTCTGCTTTGCTAACAATATATTTTTACCTATCCCCCATCGGAGTCACATGCAACTGACAGAACCACTTGCTTTATTAAAGGATTCGATACTTATCTTACTCTTCATCCTGATGGTAAGGCACACGCTGGAACAGCATTAGTTATCAGATCCTGTTTGAAACACAGCCTACTAGAAGCTTACTGAACTGACCACCTACAAGCCACCAGTATTAGATTGGAAGACCGAGCGGGATCAATTGTTCTTTCTGCGGTGTACTGCCCGCCGCGGCATACTATTACCGACAGTATGTTCTCAACATACTTCCAAACTTTGGGTAATAAATTTGTCTCGGGCGGAGACTGGAACGCTAAACATACTTTTTGGGGCTCCAGATTGACCACCACCAGAGGGAGTCAGCTCAAAACCTGTGTAGATATCCACCATTACCACTCCATATCATCCGGTGAACCCACATACTGGTCTTCTGATTGTAAGAAACTGCCCGATTTATTGGACTTCTTCATTACTAACGGTATCAGTGATGCTTACACTACAATTGAGTCTAACTTAGATGGATCTTCTGATCACATTCCTGTTATTTTGACCATAAGCGCTAATATTGTAGTACGAGATATCCCAGAAATGCTTTGCAATTATAAAACAGATTGGGAGAGTTTCCGTACTTACCTGAACGAACACATTAACTTAAAAACTCCACTGAAAACTCGTGATGATGTTGACAAAGCCTGCACATATATCACCAACCTTATTCAAGTTGCAGCCTGGACAAGTACTCCAATTCTTAACAGACCTGTAACAAAAATAACTCCACAGCCCATAGAAACTAAGCAAATGATCGCTAAAAAACGACGCTTGAGGCCGACGTGGCAATCATCGCGACATCGTTCAGATAAGACCAAACTCAACAGAGCAATAAAAGAGCTAAAAGTGCTACTGAAAGAGCAATCAAACGAGACCGTGAAAAAATCGCTTACGATGATGGACATTACTGGTCGTGGTGAATACTCACTGTGGAAGGCAACGAAATGCGTAAACAAACCCCAAACGTCATTCCCACCGATCAGAAGTGGATTATCCTGGGCACGAACTGACAATGAAAAAGCCGAAACATTTGCTGTACACCTGGCCGAAGTATTCAAGCCAAATGGAAAAGGGACGGAACAGAACGTTGATGTGGACAAAATACTTAATCAAGACATCCAATTGTGCCTTCCTCTCAAGCCAACATCACCTAAAGAAATCGTAAGGGAGATTAGGTTACTTGATGTTAAAAAAGCTCCTGGTTTTGACTTAATTACACCAAGAATTCTTTAAGAACTTCCTAAAAAAGGCATAACCTACCTAACCAGTCTATTTAATGCCATCTTCAGACTATCGGTCTTCCCAAAACTGTGGAAAGTTTCGCAGATCATCATGATCCATAAACAAGGAAAGCCTCCACATGAATGTTCTTCTTACTGACCGATAAGTCTTACTCCTGTTCTCTCTAAATTGTGGGAGAGAATTTTTCTGCACCGTCTTAACAAGATCATTGAAGAGTATCGTATTGTTCCAAATCATCAATTTGGGTTTAGAAAATCCCATTCCACAATTGAAGAGGTTCATAGAGTATATCACACAGTCAGACAGTGCTTTGAAAACAAAAAGTATTTTTCCGCGGCATTTTTGGATATACAACAAGCATTCGACCGTGTTTGGCATAAGGGATTGCTTAGCAAGGTAAAAGCTAAGCTCCCTCATTCCATATTTTTTATTCTGGAGTCCTATCTCTCTAACAGGTTGTTCCAAGTTAGACACGGTGACGCCCGATCAATATTGTACCCTATTGAAGCCGGTGTGCCTCAGGGCTCGGTCCTGGGTCCTGTGTTATATAACATCTATACATCAGACCTACCAGCCTTGGATAATAAAGTCACAGTTGCTACTTACGCCGATGACATTGCCTTTTTAGCAGTGGATAGCGACCCCAAGACTGCGAGCAGAATCCTGCAGGACCAGCTGGACTCAACTTCTGAATGGTTTCAAAAGTGGCGAATCCAGGCGAGTGCCCATAAATCTAATCACATCACTTTCACTCTACGGAAAGAAACATGCCCACCAGTATATCTTGCCAACTGTATACTACCTCAAGTAGAATGTGTAAAATATATAGGCTTTCATTTGGACAGACGCGTTACATGGAAGACACATATTAAACAAAAAAGAGATTAAATAAACCTCAAATACAGATCCCTTAACTGGATGATGGGAAGAAACTCTGTTCTTAGTGTCGACAACAAACTGCTAATATATAATTCAATCCTGAAGCCAATATGGACCTATGGAATTCAGTTATGGGGAGTCGCAAGTAAAAGTAACATCGCCTGCCTCCAAAGGGTACAAAATAATATACTACGAAATATAGCAAACTCGCCGTGGTTCACCAAAAATGACGAAATACATAATTACTTAAATGTTCCAACAGTGTCCTCAGAGATTGATCGTTACAAGAAGCTTCATATGGAACGCCTAAAACAGCATCCCAATCCGTCTGTCTCGGATCTGTCGAGCAACGCCAGCGTGGTCAGAAGGCTAAAACGAAACCACGTGTTCTAAATGGACACTGAGGCACTGGCCTCTTGCTCCTAATAAAAACATTTCCTCGCAACGAATCTGATGATAGTTCTTGTATAGACTGATAGCAGATAAATAAATATATATAAAAAAAAACCTATCCCCCATTTTGTGATGTCGTCACAAAAGAAAAAATAATCAACTATTCCATTTTTCCATTTAAAATAAAAAATATATTAATATTTGTTCTCAATATTTGTTTCCTATCTTGTGCTTTTTGTATCTAATTGGGTCCAGCTACGGTGCGTATCTCGTCTTGCCATCTCGTAAGTGGTCTACCCCTATGGCGTGTGCCAGGGGGGCCGGTCTATATTGTTAAAATAATAACTAAATTCAATATAGACTATTTTCATGTATAAATTAAACGCTAAATCAACATCAACAAAATTCTTGTATATAACTCATATCTGTTTTTTTTCTAGAAATATAAGGCTTTTTATTTTTATTTTATTTTATTTTATTTTATTGCACGTAAATACTTTTTGAAGTGAAACTTCTTTAGGCGCATGAGGGTAAAATTTTTACAGATGAAACGTCACGCCGGTATGCAACGGAAGTGTTGGAAAAGAGAGATAGAATGATCGAGACCGATTGAGAGAGAGTAAGACAGGGCGAACGTAGCATGAGCAACTAGCCGTGGAGTTAGAGTAGGGAGCAAGCGAGTGAGAAAGATTGAGAGAAAAAGTGAGACAGAGCGAACGTCGTATCACGCATAGTGCTATGGAGTGTGAGGTGGGAGAGAGCTATAGTGAGAAAGATTGAACAAGAGAGAGAGAGCGAATACGGGATATCGAGAAAGAATACACGCCCTATTGGTTGTGTATTCGTTTACTAGTTAATTATTAGAACTTTAGATGGCATTTCTGTCGCATAGCGTTTTTTATGATAATTGGTTTGAAGGTTGGGTAGTTTTAATATTTACAAATAACATGTGGTATTTCAACTTGCCACTCGTCATTTGATAATTTAATAAATCATTTACCATAAAATAAAAATATTTCATAAATTCGCTTTTCTAAATTTTGAATTCAAAAACAAAACTTAATTAATAATTTCTAATATTGACAAAAAACACGTGGCATTTTTATTTACAATTCGTCATTTGAGATTTCAATAAATGTTTGTGGATAAAATACTAATAACAATATTTCATAAATTCTTTTGACGAAATTTTAATTTAAAAATTGGAATTTCTAGAGTTATCATTAATTTACAAAAATTTTGTATATATTTAAATTGGATTAGGTATTTTTAATATTTACAAAAAATCACGAGGAATTTTAATTTAATATTCAACATCTGAGATTTGACTATATTATTTTATTTTAATGACAATTAAATTCCTAACCTATCTTCCTTTTTCCCTTCCTCTTAATCTTAGAAATTTAAAGTTTTAGATTTGTATAAATATAAACAAGATTTATAAATTTGTTCGCCAAAGAAGTTTCACTTCTGACATGTGTACTTTGTACGCACGCATGTTTTTTTCAAAAAATCAGATATTATGTTATATAACTTACAGTCAGCTGACTCATTTACGTTATATCCTGCATATAGCAGCATAGGCAAAGGAATAGATCCCTTACACTAGATACAACACTCTGTACAAAATCTCTGTCTCTTTCGTGACGTAGCGTCTTGAGTGGCAAAAGTCAATTCATCTTTTTCTTGTTGCCAAAGCGAGAAAAATAAAATCTCCTTATCCGGAAATAAAATTAATAACCGCCGTGTTTCAGTATTAATTTACTAAACAATTAGGTATAAGCTTGAACAGACACCAACCTTTAATTCGGTCACTGTACTAACAGGCATCCTATAATAATAAGCTCTTATTATAATAATTTGTTCCATTAAGATGTTCTCATTAGGCAACATTTTCTCGTTAACGCAAGTACCACAATCGTCAATTTGAACGTTAAAAGCCGCATGAAGCCTTTGATATTAATGAAGAGCAATCAAAAAAATTATCTTTGAAAATTTAAGCTAAATCATATCATTATAAATATACTTTTATTAGGATTTTGTGAGGCACAAAAGAAAATAGCTTTTATTGACGACATTCGATTTATATAATATGTCTTACTATACACGTGTGTCTGTCAAATTTGTGTGATGAAAGCTAAAATTTATTTAAAATATCGGAATAGTTGCCTAGAGCACAATATAAAACAAATTTCAAAATGTATGAACATTTATGGTTTATTTCTATAAATTATGTATGAAAAAACTTTATTTTATGGGAAAACAAACTGTGAATCACTTATACTTAATTTATCCTATATAAGGGAGTAGAGTGATTAGACACTGGGTTCGTCGTCATACTTGGAATAAAACATAAAAACCTTCTTTGGTGGCGATTAGATACAAACATAAAAATATATATATTTCAACAAAAATATATTTCAACAGTATGCATATTTTTATATAATTATTATTACTATACATGTATAATTAAATTTAGTCATAATTTGACACTTGATAAGCATTAAAAATTGGAACCTGTGGCGTCGAAGCAAGATTTAAAGAACTTTACTTACCAAATAATATCCTTACTGAAGATAACATCTTGAACGTGATGCCTCAGACACTTTGCATAAGTCCATTTTGACAGGTTGAAATGTCCGGTTCGAAAATGTACTCCATATTACGAAGTTACATTTAAAATAGTACCATTTAATATTTGAATTTTACTCAAAAATATATATTTTTTTATATTTTTTTTTTTTATATAAGTTTACACGTTTGTTTATTTCTATTATATTTTATGTTTTTTTTTGTTTCATTGTCGCCAATTTATAAGAAACTTACACCGTGATTTATGTAATTTAACTAAGAAAAGCAACATACAATCAGACGTTGCCTTTGTAAACAAATGTTATAAAGTTGAACAGCTCGTAAGAAGGAGAAATACTAAATATAATACATGTTAGCTACAATTTTTCCGTTTAAAACACGAGCGAATCCACAGTAAAGCGAGTAACTATATATGAAGCAGGAATATTTTCCTAGCGCACACTCTAATAATAAACGAAAAAGCACTTTTCTAGACTTTACTCCTTTCCAATAACGGTGTATGCTGAAAATGACTTTAAATTATGTTTTGAAATTTTCTATCAACGTGAAATTTCTTCGCATCACTTTCACGGGTAAATTACAGAATATTGTGTTTTATCACTTTTTGTAGCTTCTTGCTTATTTTAACACTTGATTTTACTTTAATTTAAAACTGTTTAACTGTTAAACTGTTTTATTTAAATTTTGTAAAACATATGAGAATAAACTATTTAGAATTGAAGAAATTCCTCGTCTAAATGCCAGTGCGTTGCGTTTAGATGGAGTTGGCTAGAGCACTTGCATCGTTGAGTCACTTAACACTTAGCTTTCTTAAGACACGGAATTAAGCTCCCTTATATATAGATTCTCCTGGCTTTTCCATTTTAAAGAAAGACTCATGTTTAATGTAAATATATCATCATTATCATCATATCAGTCGTAGGACGTCCACTGCTGAACATAGGCCTCCCCCAGGGGCCTCCAGTGCGCCCTGTCTAATGCTATTCGCATCCAGTGGCTGCCTGCAACCCGGACCAAGTCGTCCGTCCATCTGATAGCAGGCCGTCCCACGCAGCGC
This sequence comes from Dione vanillae, assembly GCA_037178615.1. Classification (NCBI taxonomy): domain Eukaryota; kingdom Metazoa; phylum Arthropoda; class Insecta; order Lepidoptera; family Nymphalidae; genus Dione; species Dione vanillae. The sequence continues at coordinate 737,571 of JAZFAU010000112.1, forward strand.
TTGCCGTACGTAAATATGTAAATATACGTACGGTACGTAAATATTTACGTTGAACAATCACAATATTGTCAAAACAAACGTATTATTTAACTTTCAGTTGGCAGATCTCAACATGAAACGTGAAAATATACCATTTTGTAGGCAAAGATCATCTAATATTAAAACACTTAGTTCTCCAGTTTCCATCTAATTTTTGGGACTTTCCGTGTTGAGTGGCGGAACTCAACGCCGCGCTTTTTCTTGTTACTAGAGCAAGAGAATTGTAATAATTCATTATAGCTATAGCCATCGTGGCTAAGTGTACTTTTATCTTATAATTCCTTTGAGACATACAATAGAATTAGAATATAATAAGAATACCATTTATAATTAATCTCGACATTATTGTACTGAAATGCTCTTAAATATTTAATATTAATAAGCTGCTTTACGTGACAAATATATTAATTAAACGTGGGTAGAGTTCAAACGTTATTTTGTTACTAAAAACAAACGCCTTAGAACGTATTAAAATATTATCTTATTAAATTTAATTTCTGTAACATTATAGTTCATTTTGAACGAGGAGCCGTATTTATTTTAGAATAGAAAGTGTTCTTAATAATTTGAAATTTGGAATATAAAAAAATCTCGACGGTCACGACGGTTTGTGAGTTAGATTTAAACTCGGAAATAATCAAACATATTTATTGTCTTTTTTCTGACAACAACGTAAAAGCGCGGCGTTGAGTTTTCCCACTCGTGACGCAATATCTCGAAATGGTGTGGCGAGGAACGGAGTGTCTTAACACAAGGTTCCGTCGGTCTACGGTCCTCTCAATCTATCTTGCTATATGCACTATACAGCTTGAAGTTACTAGTAAATAATAATTGATTGTTTATTGATTTTTCCGTAGCCAAAAGGCAAAAAAGGACCCTTATAGAATTTCAGTAACAAGTAAAGTTCTAGCTCATGTCACAAAAAGTATTACAATATATAATGATAAAAAATATCAAGAAAAAAAATTATAAGTACCAGAGAATATTCATATACGTATTTAGGTAATGAAAGATTTCGTTTTTTTTTTTTTAGCTTCACGCTTTGTCCCGCACAAGGCAGGGTAGGCAGAGGGAACTGCAGGGACCGTGGGAACCTAGTGTTAAGACACTCCGTTGCTTAGTCCCTGCTTTTTCCGTCCCCGCTTTCCGCCGTTTTCGAGGCATTGCGTGTTGAGTGGCGGAACTCAACGCCACGCTTTCGTTGATAAAAATAGACGTGTAAAAATTATGAAGTAAAAGTTAAGTTCAAAATACTTCTTCGTACCGTGAATTTAATACAACTTTTAAACAGTTTTTCCAATACAATCCAACTAAGCCACGAGCACTCAATCTGTAAATTAACTAAAAAATAGACGACGAGTACTGGCACTCATCCAAAATGGTCATAAGACCATCTCGTTCTCATGCAGGCCTCAAATCTAATGGACTTCGCCAATTTGATCTCTATCACAAAGGCATAAGTTCGTTAGTTAGGATTGCTAAGTTCCTAAGTACCTAAATACGGGCCGGAGCAGCCAATTTTATTGGAAAGAATTCAGTGAACCTTTCACACGTTTGCGAGAGGAAATGTAAGGATTGGCTCAACTATCGCAAAGGCCTAATTTTACTTCGCCTCTATTGAATCTGTGTTTGGCACTTTTGTTTCTGTAGGTGATTTTTTTTCTAAAGGAAGATGTCATAGCCGCATAGCATTTGGCTATGGTTAGAATTTCAATCCACATTCGAAAAAATGAATAAATTACTTTTTAGTCAATTATTATGCTAATAGAGCCTAACCCGTGAGAAGAGAGAGAGAGCACATTTTTAAATATATAAACAAAAATATATAAATATTATTTAGTATGGAATCTCTTTTAAAAAGAAGAAAGTCTTAGATGATCAAGATAGGAGAGAGAGGTAAAGTTGACTATTAACAAATATATTGGCTTGGTCGATACAATTATTACACAATTCTATTTTCTATAACGATTTTCTATATTGTCTTAACAGTAAATACTTAAGTTTGATCTGAAAATTTAAGTTATTTTCACTTAAATTAATTTAAAAAAGGTGAAATTGAACATAAAATTGAAACGTTGAAATTCATCAATCGCCTTTACTGTCAATTAATTCCCGCACATGTCGCGATACCGACACCGATTAACAACATACAAAATTATATGACAAAAGGCAATTTTTGTCCAAAAAATGTCAAAAGCGAGGCGAAGCAATATATATTTTAAACATAATTTGTATCGAAGGGTCGAATTTCAGACAATTATGTAATCTTTCCCTCGCAGGCCTCGTATCTATGATATACTTTTATTATTGGTTCTTCAATATTAAAGTCCCTATATTTTCTTTTAACATGATATCGCTAATATTTTAGTGAGCTTTCCCAAAGTCACGTATTATTAACTAATAAAAGGATTTTACTTTGAGTAGCTATTCTGTTTAGGCTCTAGCTTTCATTAATTATTTTCGTTTTAAATGCTTAATTAAATATAATAAATAATAATTCATATATTTATTACAAATAAACGAAACAGGACTCGAACATGTGTCTTGTAGATGTCATTCAAGGGCTTCTAGCCAATAAAGTCATTAAGCCATCAACAACAGCCATATTTATGTTACATACGAATATGTAGTCAGATTTAAATGTAACATGTATATATATAATTATTATATATTTTATACTTTCAAATATTATGTTTTTATTGGAACAATAAATATATAAAAACTTGCTGATGTTGTAGGCTTGGTTAACGTTAGAGAAAATCATAAAAAATGGTTGCCTGTAAAGTGGGTTTTACGGGTGAAAATTTTACGTGACAACGTCTTTTTCTCGGTAGAATATTTATTGATATGAATAATAATTATAATATAAATTGCACAAATTTTAACTATAGAAAATATATTTTGTTTACTAAAACATTGTACATGTGTCAAGTGATATGCGCGGCGGACCGATCATAGTTCGGTGACAGTTGACACATCGTTACGTTACTTTTTCATAAGTGACTACGAGCCGCAACCTAATTTAAGACGTTGTCACGTCAAAAATCTTATAACGACGTTGTTGTGTATCAGCAAACCGTTTGCAATGTATTTAACATTTCATTTCTTCGTTTCAGTAAGAAGATACATCGCGGCGTTAAGTTCCGCCCATCAATATGCGATTTCCTCTTACTTCGTTTTTAACACTAGTTTATCTTTGTCTACTGTACAAAATAGAAGTTAGAAAAGACTACACAAACTCTTAAAATCACTTAATTTTACTTTATAATTTTATGTGTCAATATTTGATATTACTAAACCATTGTCTTCATCATTTTTTATTAGAAACATTATCAATTTTTTTAGATAGAAATAAAAATATGCCTTATTGACCTCATTGTGTAAAACAGCTCATATTTTTATAATTTAATTGGCCGTTTATAAGATGTTTGGAATGTAAACGATAATTCTATCTTTTTAATTTTTTATTTTTTTTGTCTTCACGCTTTAATGCTTCCTTGCTCAGTCCCAGCTTTCTCCGTTTTCGCTTTCCGCCTTTTTAGAAATAATGCGTGTTGAGTGGCGGAACTCAACGCCGCGCTTTTCTCTAGTTACCAGAGCGAAGAAAATGAAAATAGAAAAATCTATCTTCCCCGAGTGGGAATCGAACCCAGAAACCATCGAAACTAATATTAAGAACATGTTTTTATATAGTGATATTATATCATTATAGTGCAGAGGCATTGCCTCTATTTGTGAACGCGACTGCAACTGTGTAAGTGTGGCGTTAAGTTCCATCACAAAACATGCAATACCTCGATAAGCAGACAGCAGGAAACGGAGTGTCTTTAAACTAGCTTCTCACGATCCCTACGGTTTCTTCTGTCTATCCTGCTACAAGCGAGATAAAGTGTAGAAATATTATATCACGCAATTTAATCTGTAGTTCTCACGGGACGCGAGTTAAACACTGTTATACGAGGGTCAAACTGAAAGTTCTTAGAAAATCAAAAACTAAGCATTCTAGCAAGTTATTAGTTTTATTATAACTTTTCAAAATAGCGTCCATTTACATCAATACATCGCTGCATTCGATGGAACCATTGAGAAAAGCACCTTGCCCACTCGGCCTTAGGGGTCTCTTCAACGTTTGAAACGTTCGTTTTGAAACGCAGCCACTGCTTCTTCGGCGTCCATAAAATGTTTTCCTCGAAGTTTTTCTTTTATTTTCGGGAATAAATAAAAATCGCAGGGTGCGAAGTCGGGGCTATATGGCTGGTGACCCAGTAATTCCACATCTAAGGTCGCCAAATAGTCGATCGTTTGCCTGGCGGTGTGCGTCGAGGCATTGTCGTGATGAAGGAGGATCCTGCTGCGAGGTCGTTTCTCTCGAACTTTTTCCAAGACAATTGGCAAACAGTTGTTAGTGTACCACTCTGCATTAACAGTTTTCTGATCCTCTAAGACAACTGTCGCGTAATGACCTGTCTTTCCGAAGAACAAGGCCACCATCTTTTTTCCAACACTTCGACCTCTCTTCACTTTAGTTGGCAACTCTTCGGAAGGAAACACCCACTGAGCAGACTGTCTTTTGGTTTCCGGATCACAACAGTAAATCCAGCTTTCGTCACCCGTTAGTATGGCGAACACAGCATTTGAGTCACCTCCGTTAAATTTTTGGATCATTTCTCGGCACTAATCAACAGCCTCGAGCCTTTGAGCCTCGGTCAAATTAGGCTTCCTGACCGCTAAATGTTCATGGAGGATTTTGTGCACTTGACTCATACCTATGCCTAGACTTGTCCGAATCTGCTGATAGGTCACTCTTTTGTCAGTCTCTATCATACGCCGCACAACACTGATATTATCTTCAGTCGTCGCTGTAGAAGGCCGTCCCTCACGCAAATCATCGGTGAGATTAGTTCGACCACGTTTGAATTCATTAAACCAGTTGTAAACTGTGGCACGAGATGGGGCTTCATCGTGAAAAGCCAATCGAAGTCTATCATAACTTTTTTGTTGACTTATATGACATCGAAAGTCATAAAAAATCATTGCACGAACATTTTTTCGCCTTAAATTCATTCTGACGTGCACAGACAATTTTCAATTTGCCGCCAAATCGTAAAACAAATGACAAATGAATGAAATGTATACTCAATATTATTGGTAAAGAGTTCTATTTTCAAAATTTAAAATTATTTTTTTAATATAATGCTTTTAAGTTGCCAGTTCTAAAAACTTTGAGTTCGGCCCTCGTAGTAATATAAATATAAATTAAATTAAAATTATATTATACATTTATCTATAGTAGATTATAAATTATTTAAGGCTTATAAATTTATCTTCTTCTTTCTCTACTCAAAAGTGTCAGGACACTCCGTTCTTTTGTTCGTTCTGAGACATTTAATGTTGATTGGAGAAACTCAACTTGTATAGTCTTATAAATAGAGTGAGGACCTGTAATCATTCATTCTTCTTTACAGGAATCGAACCCACAGCTATCGCTGCTATAGAAGTATAGTTACTAATACTTTAATAATAATACTTTATTAATAATAAAGTATTCAGCTCGTCAGCTTAAAGAGAACTAAGTCACCGTGACAACAGGAACGATGGAGCGTCGCGTGCCAACTTTAATGAATATACAAAACTTTCATAATATAAATAGGACGCCATTGTGACGTTGTGTAATTTTAAAACATATTAATATATTTTTTTTATGATTGAAGAACGCATGGCCCAGTGGTGAGAGCGTTCCACGGTACGCAAGAGGGCGCGAGTTCGAGTCCCGCTGCGTTCAAATTTTTATATGTTTTTCCTTAAGCATATTAGTTTTTTTTGGGCTCAGTTTTGGTCTACTTTACAGGATTTTTAAAACTTATACATTTTATCTTTAATTATAATAAAAAAATAAAATTAATTATATGTTGTTTCAATCAAAAATTTCACTAGAGCAATTATTCAACTTCACAATAATAACTTTTCTTGGCATGGCCAAATAATGACCGATATTGAGCTTACTCACTCGCTTACATTAAGTAAGTGCTTTATTAACAGGAGAATTCATCAAATTTAAATGTGATTGAGAAGGTCACGTTAAAAGCTTTATATAAGTTGTGTACAAAAAGGTAAATGACAAAACACAGGGTGAAAGATGCTGCAGGGACTATACCGTTAGAGATATAGCTTTTATATATTAAAAGTAACAATTATATTATATTTGACAAGAAGGTTCAAGAAGGACTGTCAATAATTGAGAAAAAAATATTGTATAATTTATTTAATAAGTTAATTTGTTTTTTTAGTCAACCCGACATATATATATATATATATATATATATATATATATATATATATATATATATATATATATATATATATATATATATATATATATATATATATATATATATATATATATATATATATATATATATATATATATATATATATATATATATATATATATATATATATATATATATATATAAAGTGACATTTCTGTTAAAATAATAGGTATCAAAACACACCTTTCTCCACTCTTCTCTTCCCTCTATTTGACACTTAAGCATTCTAACAGGTAAATATTAAACAATCGGGTTGACGTCGGGTTATAATTCTAGACAGAGGATATTATAATATCCTCTGTCTAGAATTATATTTGAACTAAATTTAATTAGGCATTACCCATATATGCCTGTTATTTTATTATTTTTAATTTCACCCTGTGTCGTGCATAATGAGGATAGGTAAAGAAAACGTAGGGCTAAGGCGGCATTTACCTTTACAAGATATTGGTCTTGAGTGCCACAGCTCAAAATCGTGCTTTTTCTTGTTACTTGAAGGACCATGACAAAATGAATGAAAATTTGCTAGCTACAAACAAACCCAGTACTATTGTAGTCGTAATTGGACCCTGTGCAGCTGCGTTACGGCGACCTTAACATTTATTACATTTTCTACAACATTTCTCATTTTTCAGCAAAAAATATTACTTTAAGAGATGCCAAATGTAGAAAGAGACGAGGTAAAATATATCTAAGTTCTCGTAAATTTCTATATAAAGAAATATACATTCAACTAAACTACGACATTGTTCAAAACAAATTGACATTAACCGTCTGTCTTGACTTTTACGGTACTTTTATAAAAAATTTAATATAAAAATTCAAATTCAAAACTTGTCTTATAGTAATAATTAAAGAAAGGTAAATAAGACCCAGTTCCAGTTGAAATTGTTCTTAAACGGCTTTGACGCGGAGCACTGTATTGTTCTCCTTTAAATATCGCATTATTGTGGACTTCGCCTTTGAATTTCCCTGTTTCTTTCCATTTTGTTTTTTCTACCAATTTGTTATATAAATCGTTTTGTTTTAATGAAAAATTGTATTTGATACTATATAATAGTTATTTTAATATATATTCATCTGTATTTACTTACGATAATAGTCTTCACGTCGTGTCAGTTTATTTTCTAAATATATACACAAAAAGTTAAATAAACTTCATACACTATTCTACATACAACAAGGTAGCCAAAGGAAACCGTAGAAACCGTTTGAACCTAGTGTTAAGACACTCTTTTCACAGCTTGCGAAATTGCGCGTACCTTGCGAGGTATTATGTGTTGCGTGGCGAAACTCAACGCCGCACCTGCCTAGTTGCCAGAGGAAAGAAAATAATCGAGGACCGTTGCGGCGCAGAGGCGCAGCGTGTGCCTGTAAATCTGATGGAACCATCGCATTGTGGGTTCGATTCTCACTCGTGGAAGATGGTTTATTTCACTTCCACACAAAGGTAAAGATTTTTTACACTCTCTTCATATTACGAATATTATTAAAAAAAATTATTTCAATTTTTTAGTGCACCTTTTACAATTATAAACAAAAGAGGGTCGCTAGTTTCGCTCGTTATAACAATTAATACAAAATAAAACACTCTAAAGATTACTTTGAAATTCTACTGTAGTTTAAAAAATACTTATACAATTTTTAGCGTAATAAAAAGACAATATTTAAAATGAAGAAAACGCATTACATTTAAAATTTCCTCAACATTTTCATTTCAGTACTTTTGCTTTGCTACTAAGATATACGCATTTCTAAACGCTTATTACACTTAAGTAGGCTGTGAAACAGTGAAGCATACATTTCTTAACGCTTATTTTTAAATCTACCTTCTAACTATTCATTGTTGAAATATGCGAAGCAATTGTGTATATTGTACATTAGTAGTAAAGCAAGCTAGTCAAAGCAAAAAAAAAAATCGTATAAAGCAGGTTAGTTAGAGGGAACCCTCAGAACTACACTGGCCTCTAATTCAAGATATTAAATGTGCGTCCCTTTAGGGTCATGAAATAAAATTACTTATCGTGCCAAATAGAACTTTTAATAAACAATTATAGTAATAAATAAAATGTAAGAAAGGGAAGTAATTTCTTTCTTACGCATTTTCTGTCTATTTTAATGCATATACTATAGGGTTTTATTGCCTAATTGTATGCCTAACGCTTAATTAAATTTAATTTGACTAGATTGTAAGTCTACATAGAGTTTTTCAAAAATACAAAAATTGTGCTACAATAGCGACAAATATCACTGATAAGTAAATATACCTCCATTGGCCAAATTCCAATATTTTGCTTCATCATATAAATCGAGATCAGTTTTATAAAAGCATTGACATTTGTTCGGGAAAAATCTTAGTAAAATTTTAGATTCAGCCAATAAGGCTTGACAAATTATAATATATTTAAGTATTTATCAGTAAAATATTAGTTAGTATAAATATTTAATTAACATCACAGCGCTCGCCAAAATATATATATATATATATATATATATATATATATATATATATATATATATATATATATATATATATATATATATATATATATATATATATATATATATATATATATATATATATATATATATATATATATATATATATATATATTATATATATATATATATATATATATATATATATATATATATATATATATATATATATATATATATATATATATATATATATATATATATATATATATATATATATATATATACATATATATATATATATATATATATATATATATATATATATATATATATATATATATATATATATATATATATATATATATATACACATATATATATATATATATATATATATATATATATATATATATATATATATATATATATATATATATATATATATATATATATATATATATATATATATATATATATATATATATATATATAGAGGGAAGAAGGAAATTTTAACTTAGAACCTTTATATAACAAGAAACGTATTCTAAACGTAAACTATCATATATATAAATAAACAGATTTTTGTTATAAATTCAAACTTACTGAGCCATTACTTTAGCTTAGATCACTATTATTACAACTAAATATTTCAAATCAATTTTGAAACCTCCTAAAAAAATATATCACATAAAATTAAAATACGAATAGTAAAGTACCGAGTGAATAATATATTATGTGTACACTTTCTTTGTTTCATATATCTTGGAATGAGCTAAAAAAATTCAGCAATGACAAAGCTCGACCTCTAGGCTTCGAGTATCTAATAATGTTTTAATAATAAAGTTGCGTTCTTCGCAGAACAAAAGGGAATTTCGTATGTTTACCGGTTTAAGTTATAAGAGTATTTTTTATTTTTCTTTTAAGTTTCTAATACAGAAGACGCTACTACATACTACGTACGTTCTTCCACTTGATTTTGAGATATTGAGTAATGAGAATTGAGGACCGTCGTGGTGCAGAGGCGTAGCGTCTGCCTGTAAACGCAACGGTTTGTAGGTTTGATTTCCACTGGGAAAAGATGGACTTTTCTATTTCCATTTTATTCGTTCTGGAATCTAGGCAAAGCACGGCATCAAGTTCCGCCACTCAACACGCGGTGCCTCGAAAATGGCGGAAAGTGGGCACGGTGAAAGTAAGCAACGAAGTGGCTTAACACTAGGTTTGCATGGTTCCTGCAGTTCCCGCTGCCTACCCTGCCATGTACGTGATAAAGCGTGAAGCAAAAAAAAGAGTAATGAGTGGCGAAATTCAACGCCACGTTTTGCCTTGTTCCAGAGCAAGGAAATAAAATAATAATTCATTCTATCTATTTGAAAACAGAACCCGCAACTGTCGCGTTTTCGATTAAACAGCTAATGACTGTAGACGCTATTTTCATTAAATCTTTGAGTAGTTGTATTGTTAGCCACTTCACTACCTAGCAAGGAGAAACCGCAGGTACCGTGGGAACGTTGTGCTAAGATACAATTTTTTTTTGTATTTTGCATTTCGTAGCATAGCGTCTTGAGTTGCGGAACTCTACGCCACACTTGCCTAGATAGCAAATTAAATAATAATATATAAAAATGAAGTAATGAAAGAATAAAAATAAGATAATCCTACCTTCCCAAGGGGAAATCGAGCCCACTAGCGTCGCCGTTGCATTACATGCGGACGCATTTCTACGCCACGACGTCCCACAATGATTGCTTTTTTTTAATTGCTTTGAATTAAATTGCCTTTCAGCATATTATATTATATTCTAGTGCTATAACTATACTAGAGTAAGTAAAAACAACCTAGTATTAAAATATAACGATCTCTAAACTATTCTAATATCAAACAAAACTCTTCCTCTACTAACTTGGACGCAAAACGTGAGAAAGCAGAAGATTTATAGTGGATTCCACAGTCACAAATCAAGCAACGCTGTCGGATTCGTGAAAATTGCCATATCCGTACAGTTTTTGCGGTCCAAACGTTATCGAATGCAAATTTCGCACTGACTGCCTGTAATTGGCAATTTGGTAGCCGGTATTTTTTTATCATTTTAAAATATTTCACAGGTGTGTATGTAGGTTGGTGTGAGAAATATATTTTTATAGATGTAGACAGGTATCGGTTTAATGTTATTTATTATGTTTTTTGTTGTATTGTAGTATAATTGGACCTTGCATACAGATGATTTAACAAAATAAATATTATTTATATAAAATATATTTAATAATTTCATTTAACAATATATTGTTATTGTTTTTTATTTAATTATTTTTATTTTATAAGTAGCATAGATAAATAAAATGTAAAGTTAAATAGGTTACATTGGTTTCTTAGAAGTGAAATGAACTTCACGCTTTATGTCTTCACGCCTTATTCCGCACATAGCAGAGTAGACAGAGGGAAATGCAAGAAAAATATGAACCTAGACACTCCGTTGTTAAGACACTTAAGATATTCCGTTGCTTAGTCTCTGCTTTCTCCGTCCCTGCTTATCACCTTTTTGGAGGCATTTTGTATTGAGTGGCGGAACACCATGCCGCGCTTTGCCTAGTTTTCAGAGCGAAGAAAACGGAAATAGAAAAATCCATCTTTCCCAAGTGGGGATCGAACCCACAAAGCGTCGCGTTTACAGGTAAACGCTACGCCTCTGCGCCACGACGGTACTATTTAAAAAAATAAGAAATGAACTTTCTTAAGTAAACAAGTTTAGATTTTTTATTATTTTCTTATATAGTGGAGTAAGTAATTTAACTATCATACCTAATGTCCAAACATTTCCTTTTCATCCAATTTTTAACACTGCGTGGCGATTGAGTGGCGGTCCTCAATGTATAATTTTCTGAACAAAATAAAAATAATGTCAGTAAAAAGCATAATATACCTTATTAAATTGGATTTAAACTCAAAATCTTCAAATATCATTTAAAAAGTTTTACTCTCTTTAAAAATAATTTTGTTTCAAAATTAGGGATATAGTTTCCCTAATTTGAAAATATAGTGTATTTTATAGAACTCTTTAAACCACATGCTTCTCAAAATGTTGCTCGCCTAAAACAAAGATTTATTATTATTTTATTTATTTTTAATACCTATGAAAGCACCGATAGAACACTAGAATCTTACAAAGTACCAATTTTGATATTGCTATACAGCCTCTATCGCCTTAATCCATATTAAATAGCGTTAGCTAAGTTAATTTAATCACTGTTATAATCGAAATAAGGTTTGCAAGTAAATCTTATTTGTATATATATTCATATAGGGTAATGTATTCTTGTATATAGACATACGCGGAAGCGGATACGCGCTTTTATGAGCTTATCACGTATAAAAGTGAAGGCAAAGCAGTTAATTAATTCTTCCCAAGTAAACTAAAGCGCACTAAGATTATAAGGGAATCTTAATAAGAGTTATTTCGTACTCCAAGTATTAAGTCAAAGTTAACGTTAAATCCGTAGTTTACGTATTACACTGGGGAAATTTATAAATATAAACAATTACACTGTGAGCATTTAACTGACAAACGTAACCATAGTAAATGTACTCTTATTACTTTATTAATTATATTATTTTATATGATTATATAAAATAATACACCGTCGTGGCGCAGAGGCGCAACGTCTGCCTGTAACGCGACGGTTACTGGGTTCGATTCCCAGTCAGGGATGATGGATTTTTCTATTTTCTTCGCTCTGGCATCTAAGGCAAAAGTTCCGCCACTCAACACGCAATGCCTCGAAAATGGCGGAAAGCGGGGACGGAGTAAGCGGGATAAAAGCGTGAAGCTAAAAAAAATATATATTATTTTCAATAAAATAGTGTCAAAACTCTCCTTCTAATTCTCTTAAAAATTGGAGATATTACGTCGAATGGCAGATATTAGCCCCTTTTTCTTACTAGTTCAGATAAACAAAAATAATGTATTGATAATGAATTGAATCGAACTTAAATCATCACATTTATTATAAAATATATTTCCACTGTACCAGTATGGCTTCAAAATTATACCAAATAATATTCTTTGTTGTACTTTAAAAGTAACGTAATAAGTATAAAATAATTCTAACTAGAATTTAAAAAACAGCTATACACGTTCCCCATATAGTAGAGTTAAAAATGTCCCGTTGAATTTCTTTCGCTGGTTCTTATCAAACTCTATTCCAAGACTTTAGCTCTAATGAACCGGTAGTAATGTTTTTAACGTTAAAATAAAAATTGTATATCGTTTTTTGTTTTGAAGAAGGGTAGGCAAAGGGAACTGCACGAGCCATATGTACCTAATATTAAGACACTCCGTTGCTTAGTCTCTGCTTTCTCCGTCCACGCTTTCTACCTTTCCCGAGGCATTGTGTGTTGAGTGGCGGAACTCAACGCCACGCTTTCCCTAGTTTCCAGAGCGAACAAAATGGGAATAGAAAAATCCATCCATTACATCCATTACAAGCATTAAGCCTCTGCGTCACGACGATCCTCTTATTATAATATCATCAATTAGTACTTTGAAACATGTTCATATAACATTATAATGTTGGTAACATTTGTTTGATAAATTACGAGTATATAGCGAGCGGTATAGTGTTCAAGGTCTATATTAAGGGATTAATAATATATAATTCAGTTTAAGGCAGTTAGGGGAGATAATTACTGAAATTTACTCGATCGTATTTTATACAATAGTTACACACGTTCATTTGAAAGCGTACGCTGAATAATTTGCTTGTTTTCTCGCACTTATCTCATAAACTAATAAAAATATAATATTTTATACTATAATACACGTTAATATAATGTACTTATATATCCAAAGAAATATTTTTATGATTTTTAAAGTGTTATTCCGAAAAATATGAACGCGGTGGCATTTGTACCTACGCCTCTTGCAAACCTTGCAAGCGCTCTGGCCACTAAGTCATGCGTTTTTTATAAAACGGCGTCAAAATTCTTATATGCTTTACGTCACTTTTTCGTTGTTAACATCTCTGTAGGGAGATAAAATTGTTGTAGGAAAGGAAGACTTTGGCCTATAGATTGATGGTATTAGTCTTTGTGATATAATATATTATATAACATATATAACGTTGCCTGCTAGTACGATTTTATAAAACATTTGTAAATTAAATTTTGAATAAGACAATCATTAAGTAGGATTTGGGTGCTTCAATTAATAATTCCCAGAATCCTATATAATCAGGATATAACCTCTCATAATAAAATAACAACTTTTAGTAATAAATACTTTAAAAACAAACACACCATTAACTATTAAATGCATTATGATGATAATTATAAAACTATTATTTGATTAAATGCGATATTTATGAATCAAAGTGAAAACGTAAATTACCTTGATTGATGTCAATATTTAACTGATATGAGTATTTATTGCTTTCAAAATAGATATAAAATATTATAATAGCTTGTGGCACAGTTATTATTTACGAAATTAAATATTTTTTTTTACATTAGAGTATCTAATTTTTTTTAAACGTAATTGTAACTACAGACACTTAATCTGTACCCTTTTTTAACTTGTACTGTATGTTCTTATCATACTATAAATAATAATTATATTAATATATAAAATATAGGAATAATATTAATCATAATTAACCTTTATCTTCACATTTTTATATTTCAAAATATATAAGAAAAAGAAATAAATAAATAAATTAGACACTTGACTGTATGTTTATTTACTAAATTGAATGTACCAGGAGAGAGTGAAGCAGATGGTATTGACAATACTTTGCCAACTGTCACTTTGCAAGCTGTCCTGAGCTTTTTACTTCAAATTACAAGTGTTTCTTATTACCTTTATATCTGATGAAAGACTATTATTGCTGCAATAATAGTCTTTCATCAGATTTGTTAGGGCCACGTTGTCACTTTTTGAAGGGCCAGTCCAAGACTTGCCTCAGTTTTGTCTCACTTTATAAATAAAACCACTTTTTTGAAGTGATTTTGTCACATTTTATAAATAAAACCACTTCTTTGAAGTGATTTTGTCACACTTAGCGAACAAAACCACTTCAAATAAATTCAATTACATTTAACTGTGTTTTTCACTGTTTTATACTTCAGTAATAATGTGCGTAACTTTCTTTTTGTTTTACTGGAATATATAAAGGGAAAATATTTAGAAATTAATTTCATTTGTAAGTTTGTTGTTAGTTGATAGATGGTTTAATTCTATTTCCCGTTAACACGCAGTGCTTCACTAGATAAAGCGTGAAAACAAAAAAGAAATACATTATTTGTTCCATATATGCAGTATTGACTTAGACAAAATGAGATAAAATAAAAGTAAAAAAATTCAGACACGATTTTTAGCTAAAAAGCAACTTACTTCTCACCTAGAATCTAGTTCTTTAAAGTTTTTGTTTGTAAATCTTACATTTTATTAGGTTTCGTTATCATTAAAAGAACAAAGCTCAAGTAATCTCTATATAATGAAATTAAACTTTTCTTTTTTTTCTCCGTCTTACATCAAAAGTTTACCAATTAACGGGAGTTTTGCTGTAAATGAGAAGCGTTGTTTGATTCTTAATAGTTCGAAACGGTTATTACGCTATATTATAAAGGTAAATAATATAGGATCTATTTTCTATAGGATCACTGCAGAGATATAATGTCTGGATGTATATGTATCGGTTCGTGGGTTCGATTTCCATTAGGGAAAAATTAATCATTTTTATTTTCTTCGCTCTACTAACAAAGCAAAATGTGGCGTTGATCTCCATCAATCAACACGCAATGCCTCGAAAGGGGAAGAGTAGGGAAGTACATTAACATTAGGTTTCTACACCCACCCTATTGGCATAATGGGCATAAAGCTCATGAACCCAAAAATAAAATTGTTAGAGAACGTACAACTAAAATTTTACGATATATAGTATACATTTTGTGTGCAAGGTTTTTGGTAAATGGAGAATTTCTCAATATTCTGGGTATGGGAAAACATGAGATTTATCATTTTAAACTTCACAAAATAAATTATAAGCTAGGCTTGTAAAGTTATAATGAATTATATATATAAAAAAAGTGTAGAGAAAAAAGAGAGTAAAGTAATTTAACAAACAATATTGTTTTGTCTTTATTATAATTCAACAAAGAAAATTACTCACATTAAATATTTATATGAAAAATTCTTTAGAAGGTGCAAAAAATATCATGAATCGTTAAGAATTCCGTGCTCACGTTATACTGACAAGGGTTACTGTAAAGGAAGAATTTCACTTTGCTTAGACGTTGCCTTTTCACCCTTAACGTTATGTGTACATGTATATAAAAATGAATGAAATCTATTATCGTTTTTCTTAATGCCGTCTCGAAGTTTGATCGTGAACTCGATGGTTGTAGGTTCAACTCCAAATTAAGGAAAAAGATGATTATTTCTTCCTCGTCATAGTATTTTCGTGTCTGACTTTCTATTTATTTTTACAATTGACTTATGGGAATGAAGTAATTAATTAAATAAACAATATTTTAACTTGTTAACGTTTGTAACTAAAGAATTATTTTTTTTATCAAATTCTCGTTTTAGAACTAACAAAGGAACCAATACTATATATATCTACTTCCGCTATGCAGCAGTAGTCATGCAATCAAGCGCGTCGCCCGCCCGCTGATAAATGTGCGTGCGGTAAACAATGTAACCACCGTTAATCTAACCTACACTTTCGTTTTCCCTTCTACGGGACATCCTCAGAAAATTTTAGCCAAACACCGAATCAAATTATCCAATATACACACTCTTATTAGCTTATAAAAGGATAGATATGAAGAAATGGGTGCTAAAATAACTCGTTGTTATATTTTAATGAGATTCGAACACGCTTAGTGCTCTTACACACTCTTTTTGCATATATTGTGTTAAATATTATATTTCCAAATAATTTACGTAAGTGATTGCCATAAGAACTAATTTACTTTAGTTACATTTTAGGTGGACAGTGAATATAAAAAAATGCAATTTCCAGTCTTACAATAAAATTGTACAGACGTATCGTATAATCTAAATTAAGAAACTTCTTCTTATCTCGATTTCATATATATTAAACGAAAACGTTTTAAAATAAAACACACTTTGCACTTACCCATCCCAAAAAGCTTAAAAAATCGCTTAAAAAATTGCACACAGCATTTTAACCGAGCTAAGCTTAACTTAAGTATCTACTGGTATAACGGTATAAACAGCGCTTTCCAGCTGCTAATCGGTTTAATAATGAAGTCTGGAAAGACGCCTGCTACGACGAGATAATTCAGCGAAAACGTAAATGGGATACAGCTTTACCATTGAGCTTGGAAATGGTATAGAGCTTAAAGCTTCATTATAAATATATACATACATATATGTATGTAATAATGATTTGTTTTAAATTTAGGCTCGATTATTGAGTAAGGAATAATTTCAATTTTAAAAAGTTTCTTTTATTCGTTGTTCTTAGTAAATTTCTGAAAATTTGGCTAATTTATTATGGGCTGCTACAGAAGCAGCCCAGTTTTCTTTTTTTATAAAATCGTAATCTAAAAATTATGAAGTTAGTAAGACATAGACAGATATACATATAACTACGAATATGTAGCTTTACAGTATATATGTGGCTTTAGCTAAAGGAAACAAAGTACGAAACACTAAGACACTTGCATACATCTTTCACCTCGTCTAATGTTATTGAAGCCTTCGTAACTTCATACGTGGCCTATGGTTCCTCACGTTATATATATGATCTTAAGCATATAATAGATGTTGTGCCTTCAAACCTCAATCTAGACGATGTCTTCCTTCAGCCCACTTAATCTACGTATATTTATATATAAATAACATAAAAACCTACTAAATTTCTGTTCTTTATTGTTTGCAAAAAAGTCATATTGAGACAATCATGGCTTTAATAGTATACAGTTAAATTAAAACGAGAGTATATTATAATTCAACTTTGAAGTTTCATATGTGTGATGTAAGAAATCTTGATATACTTTCATTTCTTTTCTAGTCTGGTGATTGAATTCGATGAAATTACGTCATATATGTTTTTTTAGCTTCACGCTTTATCCCGCACATGGCAGAGTAGGCAGAGAGAACTGCACGAACCATATCAACCTAGTGTTAAGACACTCCGTTGCTTAATCCCGGCCTTCTCCGTCCCCGATTTCCGCCTTTTTCGAGGCATTGCGTGTTGAGTGGCGGAACTCAACGCCGCGCTTTGCCTAGTTTGCCAGAGCGAAGAAAATGAATAGAAAAATCCATCTTCTCCAATTGGGGATCGAACCCCGAAACCGTCGCATTACATGCAGACGTTGCGCCTCTGCTCCACGACGGTCCTCACGTCATAAAATCTCATACAAAAAAGAACCTACCCTTTGCGGAATAAAGTTTGAAGCGGACCTTGTGTAGTATAGAGAAATAAACATAAATAATTAGGTCCAATTTGTCATTTATCAATATGTTATATATTAAAAAACATATGTGTAAAAGACAGTTATACCATTTTTAACAAAATTTCATCTAAGAAACTCCAACCTGATTTAAGCGTATTAGGTAGGTCAAGTGTATAGAGCGTCGCTCGCGTGGATTTCCAGATATGGAATAATTTTTCTTACGCTTCAACGAATAAGGATTTATGTGAGATTGAATGAGATGCACGAATGTGTTATTTACTCTATGTATAATATTTTTAATGAAAAATGCTATCTAAGAATCTGTATATTTTAGATTTTAGTAACATTTTACTTTAATAGATTTGCTCTAATGCAGTTCTTTTGAGCTCTACATTTTACCTAGAATATAGGAGCATTGATATATATATATATATATATATATATATATATATATATATATATATATATATATATATATATATATATATATATATATATATATATATATATATATATATATATATATATATATATATATATATATATATATATATATATATATATATATATATATATATATATATATATATATATATATATATATATATATATATATATATATATATATATATCAACATAAAATTTAATAGTTGTTTATTGACATGAAAAATTGTCAAGTAATCTAGCGAGTGTTAGGAGAAAACTTAATAAAATCGTAACCCTGGAGAAAACTTATTAAAATCGTAGAATGACAATGAAATTAAATTATTTTTATAATATACAAAATATTATAACAATTATTTAATTTACTCGCTCTAATACCAAGATGATTCCGTCACTCCCATTTCTGAAAAGTGTATGGAAAGTGTGAAACCTAGCGTCAACTAAGTCTAGGTTCCTTTTAGATAACGGGAACCTAGACTAGAGGGCTATTACAGATATCGTGTAGCTATTTATAGATATTTTTTTATTAAATATTTCCTTTTTTTTCATTTCTAGTATTTCCATATTTATTGAGTAAGGCATGTAAAACGTAAAGGATATTTTGGCAACTGGCTGTCTTCTTAAGCGGTTATATGTAAAGAACTCCCCTTGACGACGACATTGGTCCTTCTCCATTTCTACTGAAATCTTAAATTTTTTCACCCATTTTCCAATTACAAAATTGGTGATTCAAAATAATAATTTTAGTTTAAAATCTTCGTGGTGCAATAGCATAGGATCGCATTGTCAACGTGACGGTCGTGGGTTCGATATCACCCCAGAAGATTGATTTTTTTATTCCTTGACTAATAGCAGGGTTTTAGATATAAAATGAAGAGGTGTATTAATTAGAAACGGAGTACCTGAACACTTGGTATATAAATATAAAAAACGTAAATAATAATAATAGCTTCACTCGTTATCTCGCTCGTAACTGGATAGGCAGTCAAAAACTGGAAACCTAGTATTATGACACTCCACTTCCCACTCACCGTTTTTCGAATTATTGTATATTGATTGGTGAAACTCAACGCCTTGCTAATTAAAAGAAAATGTAAATTAAACAATCCATCTTCCCCAAATTGTAATCGAATCCACAAACCGTAGCGTTTTCAGGCAAACACTACGTCTCTGTGCTACGATTCTTCTCATTTCACTATAAAGGAATATATTTATTAATTCATTTGTATACATGTATATAATATTATCATTGTTAATGACTTGCAACATCTAGAATTCTAACTAAACATGTCTAACACGAACACACACTGCCGTAATAATATAATAATAATAATGTAATTACCCATTTCATGTTACGTAAGCGGAATATTGTATAAATTATATAGACTAAAGCGTTAACTAATTTACCTACATTAGTTTAGATATTGAAACGTGTTTTAATTGTATATCTTGATGATGTTTGCGGGTTCGATTCCCGAGTCATATAGTTTGCAGTGGTCGTGTTACTTATAACATATATTTAATTGATATTATAAATCAAAATATTACGATAAGTGCCACCAAGGTTTCGAATTTAAGCTGGATAGTGGAGAAACAGCAGTTTTAAATATAGACTTTCTCTGTTTAATTTAATATGGAAAGAAAGTGTTTTAATTGTATATTTTTCTTAAATATGTTTAAAAAAAATATATACTGTATGCTATGTTATGCGAATATTACTATAGTATTTATTTAAAAAAGCTGTCAGCTCTCCAAAATTCTCAAATAAATACTTATTTTCATCACAATTAAAAGCTAACTGAAGTGAACTCATTATTCTACTGAAATGTATAGAAAAGTATATGAAAATTTAAAACGGTGTCTAGAATAACATGTACTATATTTATCCTAAAAATGCTTACTAAAATATTCATCTAAAAATCCACACCCTTCACCAATCATTATAAACGAAAGAAAGTTTTAAGCCGATTTGAACGGAAAAGTAGCCTTTGACCCAGAATTCTTTGTAAAGTCAAGATCACTTGTAGTTCTCGAATTGAAGCACTTCAACAGTACTATAACTAATTATGAGTTTTTTTTGCATTTAACTCTGATATTTAAGCTTTGGTAAATATCGTGGTCCTAATTTGAATATACAGCAATTCACATACTTACGTACATACACACACGCAAACATATTTATTATATATATCGCCTTTTTACATACATATATAAGGTATTACTGCACATATATTGCATTATTTCAAAAGTCCTTCTGCCGTAAAGAAGGACTTTGATAATTATTTCAAAATAAATACTATGACTTTACTTCCATGATTTTTCGGACATTTTTTAAATTCTCTCTCTTATTCAAGTTGTACATTGCAAAGTAAGCTTTTTTATTTATTTATTCTTTTTTTTATATTATAAGCTGGCAACGAGCAGTAGGCCCATCTGATGTTAAGTGGACACCTTCGACATCCAAAACATGTGAATGCGTTGCCAACTAAATCTCCTAATTTAAAGGGGAGATCCCTTTATGGGCTTCCGGTACTCTCACTCACCTGACGAAACACAACAGCATTGACGTGCTGCTGTTTCACGACGGTATTCTGTGAGAGCGTGGTAATTACCCAGTTCGAATCTGGTCCTTTTAAGCCACTCATGTTGGTATAGCTTGGTTCTATCTCTATAAAAACCAAAATATAATACCAAAATCTATCAGATAATACCAAAATCTATCACAAATACAATTATTTGTTAACATATTAGTTGACTTAACAGAGAACCGCCGTGGCGCAGAGGCGCAGCTTATCCCGACGAAGAAGACTTTTCTTTCTAAGTGGCGTTGTGTTCCGCTACTCAACACGCAGTGCCTTGATAAAACGCAGAAAGTGGAGGACAGTATGTCTTAATACTGGTCCACGGTTGTTGCGATTTCCTCTGAATACTCTGTCATTTACGGGATAAAGCATGGAAATATTGAAATAATTAATAATAATAAAACATTTACTCAAACATTTTACTATCTCATGTTCCATCAGATTCCTCTTTCCACAGTCACTATATATAATTTACACTTCATTAAAAACAATAAATATACGTTTTAAGCATGCTCATCAAAATGGATATTTTTCCGATGGCAATCATTCAGTGTCTTCTCTCATGGGAGTTTCAGGCGAGCCCCGTATGCTTTACGTATGAAATGAAAAAAGATTTTGCACTGTACGTCATGAAAATTTAATTGTCTGAAATACCTACTGCTTTTTTTATAAAAAATATCATCAGACAATTTTACAGTTTAATTGGGGAGAAAGCTTTTAAGGCATTCGCTTTTGTGATTTCGACAAATTTTTGGGTATTATTATGAGTAATATTTATTTACGACTTCATTTCTCTCGTACTTATCTTAAAAATTTTATGACAGCAAGTATGTATATAAATTCATAATAAAACGGCGATTCAGAGTATCGTGGCGCAATAAGCACTGTCTTGATCTAAATATTATTGATGTGTGTTTGATTCCCAGCATTTATGCCACTCAAAAATAAAAAGTAGTATTAATATCTGTACAAATTTTACTATATAGAGAATAAAATATAAAAATCTGTAGTGGCGCAGAGGCGGAGCATCTGCTTGTAAACGTGACGGTTTGTAGATTCGATTCCCCAGGGGGGGGAAGATAGATTTTCATTTCAATTTTGAATACTCTGACAACTAGGCAAAGCGCGGCGTTGAGTTCCGCCACTCCATATACAATGCCTCGAAAAGACGGAAACCGGAAAATAGTAACGGTAATGCTAAGTTTCTAAGGTTTTTACGGATCCTGTCTACCTTGCAATAAGCGGGAAGAAGCGTATTAAGTGGAAATATGTATAAGATATATAAGTAGGTAATATTTTCATAAATATATTGTCTATAAAATACAAAACAGAATGTTCAAGAACTTTTACAAGATATAGCTTTAGCTCCGTCTATTATTATAGAACTGGCAATACTGTAAAAATGTAATGGTTACAAAAATGGGAATCGGATTTAAGCGCATCTCAATTGCAATATATTGCAATATATCTGTTAGGCAAACATCGTTCGTTCGCTCGACAAATAACGTACCGTATTTTAAAATTTCATTCTTCATTTTATGTATACGAGCGTCTACTTTTTGGCTTTAGAAGTATTTTTAATAATAGTTCTATTGCTTTTGGTTCGGTTATAAAGAACATCGAATACAAATGGGATCTAAGGGGATCTATCATTGGTACCACGATTTCTCCTTACCTCATAATTTACGGCAATATAAAACGTTAGAGTAGTGTTTTAATGATATTGCACTTAGAAACCAATTTTTTTTAGAAAGCGTATATAAATTTGCATATAAGAGGATTTAAATTCACGTATTTTGGATGCCAAACGCCTTGAAAGTTACTAGGAACATAGATTTTTTATTATAGTAAATGCAAACGCGCTTCATTGAGATTCATACGAAAATTTCTTAAATAATTTTCAGCAATCAATATCAAATTCGTGGAATATTCGACCATTGGACAGAATAAAATTTGAGAAGTTAACAACGATACTCACCACCGCAGGTTGCCTTCGTAGTGATTGAAAATTAAAATTTTTCATTCTTCTTAAATGAGGAAACATATCTGTAACTTTTGCGTCAGAAACACAAACACTACACTGCGGCGCGAAAAAAATCATATTTTAGTCATTAAAGTTAATAGTTTTCACAAATACATTATATACAAATTAAATAATTACATTAATTGCATTGTTTTAAAGCTTTTTATTCATAGTGAGAGCTTTTGTTCAATATTGAATTTGAATTGACGACCATCGAAATACTCAAGTGGTCTACAACATATTTAAACCTTTTTAATTTTTCCTGCTTACGATGACTGTACAAAAGGACGCCTTAGATTGGGGGAAGTGAAGGGAAATTTTACGAGCTTGCAGAATTTTTACCCATAATATTTTATTGTTATGAACCGATAGCGACCCAACCTTCAATTTAGTATTGTATGACAAGACAGATTTCTTTAAAATATTATTATTGTAGTAAGCATCTATATACCTATATACTTTTATTACTTACTAGCTAGCTGACCCGTGCCCACTTCGTTGGGCATCTTAATAATCATTTTTAGTACAGAGTGTTATGTTTTAATTTCTAACTGCCAAAAGGTGAGTTATACGTAGGTATAGTTTGTATTTGCATGCTAATACAAAATTCGAAAGTAACTCTGTTCGAAAGAAAAAAAAACACCTTTTCTGCGGGATTTGCAATAAACGAATTCCATGAGTACCAAGTGATGGGAAAAATTACTCTGGTTATGGTAATTTTAATTGTTCAAAACTTCTCTGTAAACTGTATTGGTTGTAATGTTACCATTTGAAAGTAAAATATATTGTCTATCAGGAGATCCAACCCGAGATAAGCCAACATATAACTGTCCATGGGAAAGACACGGCTTTCTCATGTCAATGCCCTCCACCAAGAGAATGTTTGACCTTGGGACTTGTTAATAGTGAGGGCAAAAGAGATCTTCACTAAAAACTGTACCCTTTTAAACGGTATGGGTAAATCAGTGGGAATCATGGGTATATAATAATTAATAGGAATACATAAGAGAATACACATGTTTCACTCCATTATACGGCCTCCAAATCTTAATATAAGTCAACTCCTGTTTAGCACGTTGTGGACTACAACTTACATTACCTTTTACCTAAGTTACAATGGCCTATTGTCAACTACTCATGACCAATTAGAAAGTATCGTTTTTCCCGATGCAAGGCCGTTAGTCGTTGAGGAGTTGTTCTGGAACTCCATCATCAGCTAGACTTCATCACATGCATGTTGACTAACATCAATTGCTTAGCGACTATGTTAAAGAAATAGAACCAAACCCGTAAAACAGTTACTTATTAAAGTTCTCATGACCATTTGTGGTCTTCATCAACAGTTCCACTTCATCAAATGTTATTATTCGTGAGAAAATGACCAAGATTCTTTGAAAAAAACCGAAATCACTATAGGTGTGCCTATAAAATTTAAGGAGTTCCCTCGTTTTCAGGATCCCATCACCAGATTTTGATTTTTTTATATAGCCTATGACACTCAGCAATAATGTAGCTTTCTATTGGTGAAAGAATTTTTAAAATCGGTTCAGTAGATCCCGAGATTACCCCTTACAATTTACAAACACACAAACTTTACCTCCTTAAAAAATAGTATAGATATAGATTAGCTTAACGCTTTATCTGGCACATAGCAGTGTTGTCAGATGGAACCGCAGAAACCGTGAAAATCTAGTGTTAAGACACTCCGTGGGCTTATCGTATTTTCTAGACATTCCGTAGATACGAAAAATATGGAAATGAAAGAAATTTTTTTCCCGAGTGAGAATTGAACCCACAAACCGTCGCGTTTACAGGCGGTACGCCTCTGCGCTATAACGGTCTTCCTATGTTATATTTTTACTTGTTATGTCATAAGAATAATGTTAATTTAAATATTTGTTGGTTTAAATCAATATTTGTTTGTGTTTGTTTATTGAATTATTATAAATGATTCGGCAGAATATAGTAAAACTGGGATTTCAGCAAAAGGTTGTATGAGCTCCTGAGTTGACTCCAGTTTTAACGCGTCTTTTCCGACACCTGTACTCTTCAGCCACTGTCCCAACTTCATGGAAGACAGCTTTGGTACACCCGGTTCCTAAAAAGGGCGATCTCTCTGATCCTTGCAATTACAGGCCTATTGCCATAACCTCCTTGCTATCTAAAATAATGGAGTCTGTTATTAACCGCCAGCTATTGCGATACTTGGAGGACCAGCACTTGATTTGTGATCGTCAGTACGGATTCCGTCAGGGCCGGTCTGTTGGTGATGTGTTGGTCTACCTAACCCATAATTGGGCAGTTGCGGTTAAGAGTAAGGGAGAAGCCTTAGCAGTCAGTCTGGACATAGCGAAAGCCTTTGATCGGGTTTGGCATAAAGCTATACTATCAAAACTGCCTTCCTATGGGCTGCCTGAGAGATTATGCAAATGGATTTCTAGCTTTCTTACGGAGCGTAGTATAAAGGTTGTTATCGACGGTACATGCTCTAATTCCTTACCCGTGAATGCTGGAGTCCCACAAGGCTGTGTACTATCCCCTACACTGTTCATTCTGCATATCAATGACATGTTACAATCAAGTAACGCTCATTGCTATGCAGATGACAGTACATTGGATGTGTCATATCGTGGCCACGCAAATATCTCTCAGGCGCAAGTCAGTGTGTTTCGGAACAAACTTGTGTCAGAAATCGAAACTTCCCTCAATCAGGTTTCGAGTTGGGGCTCTCATAATCTCGTAGAGTTCAACCCTAAAAAAACACAAGTTTGCGCGTTTACGAAACGAAAAAGAATCCCTTTGTCGTTTCCTCGGTTTTTCAGAGCATTCCCCTTGAAACCAATCCGACTATTAGAATTCTCGGTATCGACATTTCCAGAGACGTTCAATTCCGCGTTCATTTGGAGGATAAAGCCAAGTTAGCCTCCAAAAAGCTTGGCGTCCTTAGTAGAGCGAGACGGTATTTCACATCAGCGCATCGCCTTCAACTTTATAAGGCCCAAGTTAGGCTGCACATGGAATACTGTTCTCATCTCTGGTCTGGGGCACCCCAATACCAAATTCTTCCTTTCGACCGCGTCCAACGTCGAGCTGTTCGGATTGTTGATGACGAGAATCTCACAAAGCGGCTCGACCTTCTGGCCCTGCGGAGAGATGTCGCATCACTGTGCATCTTCTACCGCATGTACAACGGGGAGTGTTCTGAAGAACTATTTAGGTTAATACCGGCTGCGGATTTCCACTATCGTAACTCCCGCCACAAATTAAAATATCATCCTCACCACCTTGATGATTGGCGGAGTACCACTGTGCGTTTCAAAAGAAACTTTATTCCACGCACGACCGCACTGTGTAATGAACTTCCTACAGAGGTGTTACCCACCCGATACGACATTGGGACCTTCAAGAAGCGAGTGTACACCTTTTTAAAAGGTAGGCGACGCACCCCTGAAACCTTGGGCTTCATGGGTGTCAATGGGCGGAGGTGATCACTTAATATCAAGTGATCCACTTGCTCGTTTGCCTCCCTCTAACATAAAAAAAAAAAGCATCACTTGCCTGTCAATTAGAATGGCGGACAAAACGCCTTTCAATGCTATATGTAACTTATGAAAAATTTTATCTTAAAGTTATATATATATAAAAGCACACGATGCCCTA
Source organism: Dione vanillae (assembly GCA_037178615.1). Taxonomy (NCBI): domain Eukaryota; kingdom Metazoa; phylum Arthropoda; class Insecta; order Lepidoptera; family Nymphalidae; genus Dione; species Dione vanillae. The sequence continues at coordinate 764,510 of JAZFAU010000112.1, forward strand.
CAAAGTAAGTACAGATAATAAAATAAAAAATGTTTCTTTCTCTATTTTTCACCTCAGTAAAGATATTGCGAATGAAATATAATGGGGATAATTTGTCTAACCGGATCTAGGGAATATAAATATCAATATACATACATACACGTACATTTATTTGTTATTTTTTTGACCTATCAGTGTCTTGGGCGTCGTAGGAGAGCATTAAGACGAAGCGATGAAAGTACGAGAGTGAGATATCTTCTTAATATATACATATTCACCATAGTTCACGTAAACGAGATATAACTTGTTCAAAATATAATAAATCTAATCTTATACAGTATTACAGGTGATTTTAAACGCAGCTTGATTAGAACACACGGTTCAAACTCCGCTAATTTCAAAATGTTATATATTTATTTACTTTCATGTGATTTTATATGAATATAAATTATTATTTTAGGTGAAATTAATATTTTATAAAAAATAAGAGCTGTACATACATATTATTTCAAGCCAGTACCTTTTCGAATGCCGCAATAGCGTTGAAAAAAATGTGAAAAACGTATTGCATTAATATTAAACAGTTTATATTTTTTATGCAACAAATCTTTGTTTGTATATGCATTTTATGTTGACTTAGCATTTATTTTGCTTTATACGATATACGTATATATGTGATATATTACTATGATGCACTTGTTAATCTGTATTGAGTTTTTCTTCGTCTTCTTCTCCATTTTATTAATGACCTTTCGCGAGTGCCAGTTGAGGACTGTCCACTTTGCAATGTCTCTAAAGAAGACACACATGAGAATGTACTGTAAAGAAACAGATATGTAACAATAGAAGAATGATAGTTTAAAATAGATCCAATAAAATAAAATTTTTAATTAATTTTATTGGATCTCTTTTAAACACTCTTTCCATTTCATCCAGAGTCCATTATGATAAATATTTTTTTTTTTTTTTTTTTTTTTTTTTTTTTTTTTTTTTTTTTAGCTTCACGCTCTATCCCGCACATGGCAGGGTAGGCAGAGGGAACTGCAGGGACCGTGGGAACCTAGTGTTAAGACACTCCGTTACTTAGTCCCTGCTTACTGCGTCCCCACTTTCCGCCGTTTTCGAGGCATTGCGTGTTGAGTGGCGGAACTCAACGCCGCGCTTTGCCTTAGTTGCCAGAGCGAAGAAAATGGAAATAGAAAAATCCATCTTCCTCGACTGGGGATCGAACCCAGAAACCGTCGCGTTAGCCGCGTTACAGGCAGACGTTGCGCCTCTACGCCACGACGATTATCTACGCCACGATTCTATATATTATGTATGTAAATTAATATAATCTATATTTATGATAAGAACATATAGTTTAAGTTGTGTTAAAGTGTACAGACCAAGTGTCTGTAGAGTCAATTATATTAAAATAAAAAAAAAAAAAATCCAATTTAAATCCTTCGATAACAAGATGGGCCGATTTTTATAAACTATATTTACTGGCGAAATTTAACGCCACATTTTATTTTTTCAAGGCGTAGAAATTAATATTATCCATTCTACTAACAATTGATCTCACATTGATACTGATGACCTTATAAAAATAAAATGATAAAAACTCAATATCCGCATCTCACAGGGCAGAGGGAACCTATTTAGGCGACAGATGAAGTACATTGTGAGCTGAGTGACCAAAATCAACTCCGCGCTTTTTTAACACGATAAGAAATAATTTATTCTCCTCGAGCGAAATAATTAATTGATGCTCTAGATTTTTATAAAATTTTAAAGCGTTACCTATTGAAATCGTTACTTATTGAAAGCGTTGCTTATTGAAAGAGACCGCCCAAGAGAAATCATTAAGTAAGACAAACACAATGTATGATATTTAGATATGCGGAATAGTAAAACGGATATTTTTGTCATTATGTTTTTAAAAAGACATCTACCATATGTACCATAAAAGTACTCGCTTCACAACTCGATCTACCCATCAAGGAAAATAAACTTTATGTCAGAGATTAGTCTAGATATATAGAAACACAGTAATACAAAAATTTTTAAAATGCTTGTCATGTCTTAGTATAAAGAGCTTTATAAACAACAAACAGACACTAAAATTTAAATGTATAGATTACCTACTACCAACTGAAAATATCTGAGTTACTTGCCTAAGAGTTATTGACAGAATTATTCCGAGAGTACCGTGAAGTGTCGATAATTTAATTTACTGAAAAAGCCATATTTGAAAGTGCCAATCTTGTGTCAAAATTTATTTCGAATCGAAAATTTTCACGTTATTTTAAAGATCACGGTGTGAGAAGAAAACATTATACCGTGTTTGTTTTAAGAAGCTTTTGATAAGCGAAGCTTTTCTATTATTATTATTAATTCACCTTTGTTATTTATTATGTTTCACGTTCAAAATAATTTTATAAACAGATTTTTGTTTCTCATAAATGCTAAAATTGGTAGATGATTTTAAATAAGATTATAGATTATGAATATAAATATTTTTTCTTGTATATATATATATATATATATATATATATATATATATATATATATATATATATATATATATATATATATATATATATATATATATATATATATATATATATATATATATATATATATATATATATATATATATATATATATATATATATATATATATATATATATATATATATATATATATATATATATATATATATATATATATATATATATATATATATATATATATATATATATATATATATATATATATATGCGGCATTGGGAACTAAAATTGTAGAGCAGCGGCAAGACATTTCGTTTCCAGCTTTACCCCTCTCGAGGCATTGCGTGTTGAGAGATGACACTCAACACCGCGCTTCCCTAGATGCCAGAGTAAAAAAAATTGAAATGAAATAATTCTTTCCACGTCAGAATTAAACTTGATTTTATATACTATAATAGAAAAATAAAATTACATGTTGACACAGTATGTTTAATAAATTCATTTAATATGACTGTATTTAGTATGACTAGTAAGTAATAAGACTAAATATTTAAATTCGCAAAATTAAAATACCAAAGTAAACTTATATATGCTAAGCAAAATTTTTGCAAATTTGTCGAATATAAAAGAGCTTAGAAATAAAGCAATAACTACCTGCTATTGGGAGATTTAAGTCTCCCAAGTAAAAAAGAACTCTTTTTTTTTTTGCATATTTGAACTCATGGCTTATTATATTTTAAATATTGCTAATTATAATAGTTAAAGAAATTTGAAAGTCTCTATTTATTATATATGAACTTCAGGAACGGTGGGAACGCAGTGTCTTATACTCCTTTCCCTGTTTTCTGCCATCTTTTGAGGTTGATAGTAGGTATTTAATTATTTTAATTTTGTAACACATACGGACATTGCATATCATAGAGTCTTATAGCTCTTGATCCAATATTTATGCTAAGTGAAGTTCCTTTGTAACTGTAAACCTCTTGATAGTCTTTGCTTATACGTAAGACGTAATCATTTAGAATACTGTTTATTTGAACGTGGTTAAAATAAAGCATTTACTTACACACTTATTTACTTACTTGATTACTCACTAATATGCAAATCAATAAAAACATAGTTACATTATATATAATCATTTCACATAATATTATATTTATTCGAAAACATATATGATACTAAATGCAAGCAAACACTAATACTTGTTGGAACAAAGAAAATAGTACAATATGACATAAATATAACAAAAACAACATAACAACGGAGCATCGTACATATGCGATTAGAAAGCTTTATCAGTTATGTAACCAATACCGGAAGTGGTGGAAGTAAAGCAAATATGGCGAACGGATGTGGATCGTAAGTCACGCCACAGAGAGCCAGTCGACTTCCGGTGGATTGATTCATGGTGACGTGACGACTACGTTACGACACGACGTCAGCTTAAAAACGTATTAGATTTTAGTTGAGACTTTAATTTTAGATTGACCTATTTCTTTTGTAACAGAGTAATAAAATTTTAAAGAAACTACTTTAGTAGCTGCTTTTCGGTCCAAAGTATAACGTCAAGACAGATTATCTATTATCTTTTATGATTTTTGTATTTATTATTATATCTAAAAGCACACTTAGATAGAGTGAACTGCAGGAATTGTGGGAACCTAGTGTCAAACATTTTGTTTACTATTTTCCGCCTTTTGAGCCATTGTCGGTTGAATGACGGAACTCAACACCGCTCTTATCACTGCGAAGACAATGGAAACGAAACAATCCATTCTTCCATGAGTGGAAATCCAACACGCAAGCCGTTGTATTTACAGGAAGCTGCGCCTTTGCACCTCGACAGGCCTCGGTCGACCTACTCTTAGGAAAAAATCGTCAAAATCGGACAAAATACCAAAAACTTAAATAAAAACTAGTTAATAATTCTTATTTATGTGTGCTTATGATTTTATAATCAATATTGAACAAAACGCAACGTTAAAGTACGTCAAATTAAAATATAACTACAGAGGAAACAAAAGAAAATTTAAAAATTTCATAAAGATAACGATAATAATTTGTATAATAAAAATGAAAAATTATATACTTTGACAAGACAAGCACTTATCTGAAGAGAAACATCACGCTTACTCATCTTTAGTGGTGTAATTTATAATATTGATGTACTATCATCTTATAGAATGTGTTTAGACAAAAGGTTTTACAAAAAAAATGTAATTTTAAATAGTTTTGAGTTCGATCTAAAAAAAACTTTACGTTTCTTATATTTTGAAGTATATATTATCTTTGTATCACAATACAAGGCAGAGAGCATAGAGTTGAGGTAGTTTGTTCTCCATTTTCCTTTTCAATTAAAAAATATTGGTGTAATTTGGCGTTAAATTTGCTTTAATAGAGGAAAATTTGCATTTAATATTTGTTAGAGATATAATAGTGCTAGTGAATGTGTGTTGAATGTCGCTACTCAACAGACTGTGTCTCTAAAGAAGCCAGTTAAGCCGTAAACGTTATCCTATGTGAATATAAAAATTGCAACTACAATAATTCGTGAAAACATTATTTTTAATATAGAATTGCTTACGTGATTATGTGGTACCATATTATGTACTATTAATATAAAACAAATAGATGAAAATATAAAAAGTCAATACAATTCCGTTTATTACAAACAATTAATAGTTATATGGGCTTAAATTAATGAATCTTTATTGTTATGTAACAATGTAGTCTATTAAATAAATAAATAGCTTCAAGCTATTTCCGGAAGAAAACTAGTGTTAGCGAATGGTAAATGGAAATATCTTGACAAGGATCATAATGGTCGAATTCTAGGTGGCAAATATTAGCCATAATAAAATTGTTACTGTTCAAATATGTACACAACACTATAGTATTAAATATAACGTAATTGCCTATCTTTCTTATACTCGCGAGAATTATGTTATGGAACATTCTTTCCTTTTTTTATCTTTTTATAATTTTGTTTAACTTAGATTTGTAAGGGATATCGACTAAAAAACTATCAAGAAACCAATTATTTTTTTATGTTAATGAGAAGCAAATAGTCCATAGACACTAATGATGTCCATTGACACCAAAGATGCCCAATAGTTCAGAGATACTTCGTCGACCTTTAAAACAGATGTATACGGAAATGATGGAAGTCTGCAGCTAGTATCAGCCCAAATAGTTCTTTAGAACACTCCCCGTGATTTGTAGAAGGTGCACAACGCCGAGCCGCTTGATTAGTCTTTTATCATCAAAGGTCTAAACCTCAATCAAACGGAAGAAGTTTGTGTTCCAGATACTGGCTTGCTCTACTAAGGATACATAGCATTTTGGAAATCAATTTGGCTTTATTCCCCAAATGACCGATGTCGGAGTCGAGCTTCCTAATAGTAGAAATAAGGCGGTATGTAAAAATTGTGAAAGCACAAGGCAAAGAGTCACTTTTTTGAGGTAAAATAACACAAATAAATAAAAAGGGGACAAAATGATAAACTTAGAGCCTTAAACACTTTCCACGTTAAATATCTCAAAATATTATATACGCTTGATACATTTAAGTACAGTTCAAATATTTTTCTTTGTAACACCATAACTCGAGGTTCCCCTCTCATTCCTAAAACGCTTACATAAACCTGATTTATCTCAGTAATGTGCTAAAACAGGCCAAGTTCTTTGCTTTAGTTCAATGTGGAACACATTTACATAATATATTTCTTTTGTTATATATTCGGAAAGTAAAAAAGGGGTAACTCAAAAAAATAATTTATAATTTTTAAAACGTATTATAGTAATTAAAGCGTTCAGCTTCAATTGCCTAATGATTGTAAAGTGGATTAAAAATTTAGTTCATAGTATTATTTCCTACATAGTTTTTTTTTAGCTTCACGCTTTATCCCGCACATGGCAGGGTAAGCAGAGGGAACTGCATGAACCATAAGAACCTAGTGTTAAGACACTCCGATACTCAGTCCCTGCTTATTCCGTCCCCACTTTCCGCCGTTTTTGAGACATTGCGTGTTGAGTGGCGGAACTCAACGCCGCGCTTTGCCTTAGATGCCAGAGCGAAGAAAATGGAAATAGAAAAATTCATCTTCTCCGACTGGGGATCGAACCCAGTAACCTTCGCGTTACAGGCAAACGTTGCACTTCGCGCCACGACGGTGCTCCTACATAGCTAATAAAAAATACTTTATTAATAAAAATACTATATAGTGCAATAGCAATGCTCCATTGCACTAATGCAAAAAATGACCTGTGTCATGTTCTAAATAATGAACTTGAAATATAAGGCTTAAAATTTTAAACCCTGCGAGATACAAACACGAAGATTCGTGAACTAAAAATAATTCATAAAAATATATAAACATTAAAGTTACACCGCTTTTACACCAACTGTTCTTTAATATATAGTAATATTTTCAAGAAGAACGTTATTCATCATAATGAAAGGTATATTTGTGTGGGTTTGTACTATTTTTCCTAAGAGTTTTATGCTTGTTCAATTAAAGAAGGAAGTTCTATCGATTTTTCCCCCAGGGATACTTACGACCTGAACAATAAGTATGATATAAAAAAATTCCAAACTATCCAACGATTATTTCTAAGAATAATCATTTGGCACGAGATAATTCTATTTCTTTTATATGATTAATAATTTCAACTTGTTTTCCTCTTTGGAAAGTAAAATTCATTGTAGGATTTAAACCCACGCCTCTTGGAACCCGCCCAAGCGCTCAAACGCGATATCATGTTTTCTTATGTTTTTACCTTGATTATACTATAATTATTAACGTTTTGTAAAACGAAATTTTAATATGTTGGAAGTTATTTCATATTTACGTCATACATTCTGGTAATATAGACATTTTTCTTTGAAAATACAGTTAAATTTTTCCATCTAACATCATTTTAGTAAAATGAGAGTAAATAATATAAATGGATGGGGGAAAATGGAAAAGCTCACCCCTTTTCTCTTTGGCAAGATAAAAAATATTCAACAAAATACAACATTCATCATAATAAAGGATATAACTTTGTATATGTATAGGATTTATTGTAAACGTTATATGTTTGTTTGTATTTTACGCGGAAGGCTCACGTACAAGTAAGTCAAGCTCATGTGAGGGCTTATTGTTTAGTTTTTAAAAATAATTGTATACATTTTTATGTATACTAATTGTATATATTTTTAACGAAAACATAGTATATTCCCTATATTTTATTACAATAACATTACGCTTTACCTGCTGCTTGCAATGCCAAGCTCCGCTCGCTATAAATATAAAAATAACAAGAGTTCTTAAAAGACAGGTGATATACAGGCTTTTTCTATTTTACATTATTACTTTTGCATACATACAGTCACAACTACACTATATAGCATCAAATACTAACTGTCATTTAAATTACATTTACTTAAAGATGGGAAAATCTTATTGTCTGTGATGACAACTCTTGACTCGACTGAATATTTACCGCCCTCGGCATTTAAAACTGGCGTTAAGTCGTAGCTTTCTCTGTTATTGCGTTTCGCATTAGGTAATATCGAGCTCCGGAGACCAATCTCAAACCTTTGCTAGAGTGTGAGAGCATTACTAAAAGGGTTTCTACCCCAGGAGGGTACCAGTATCCCTGGTGCTGGAGAATCCTCTTCTGAGTCCTTAAACTCAGGCCATCCTTCAAATTTATTTCTGGGGAGGGCACAGAACCGCGTTAAAGACGAGGCAAACGAAGCGCGCGCTCTACGGTAAACCCTTTAAGCGCAACGGGGATTTTTGTAACATCAGGAGTTTCATTCTAACTTGAATGCCGTCCATCATCATCTTGAGAAGGCTTGGCCAGCCTAGTTGTTTCTAATGGAAACTAAAATTGTCAAACCAAATGACAATGACTGTCTTCATTACCCTGGTTACAAGTTAGAGCATAGCTTTATACGTTATGCTGGAGTCGCTGTGTTCTTAATTAATGACTTAAGTTTCCGTAGTCTTGCCAACTTTAAAGATCCAGACCTGTTTATTATCTAGCTATTTATTGATTTAAACGATCGCGTCCGAATTTACGCATGTTTGCATAGAAATTACAGTAAAATACAGAAACGGATAGACTCTGTGGTCGCCTTCGATCGGTTGCCATCGATGATATGCTCTCATTTATCACCTCCGTTGAAGTTGTGATAGTTATAAATTAACATATATATGTATATATATATCCATGACAAAATGACATTCAATCACTGCATCCGTATATATATGTCCGTTGTGAGAATTCTGAAGTGGCGGAAAATTTAGAACTCTTGGCAAAGACAGCTACTCTCAGCATACATGACAACACAACATGACAATAACTCACGCAAAAACAAACCTTTTACTATTGGAATAACATTCAATATCGTGTGATATACATGAAATAATGTTCAGGGGGTTATGGTGATAACTAATATGTACGAATCAAGTTTCTTCTCTTTATAGATGATTGGGTGAAGCGTTTGTTTATCGCAAATGTTTCATTTTCCAAAAACGTTTCCATTTATAGGATTTTTATGGTGTTTTTGGATGAATGTTGGGATGTGAATGCTAAAGAAAGCTTAACATATACATAACAAAAATATTTGTCATATTATGCGTATCTACGTTTTTTAAAATAATATACTTTTACATGAAACAATGTTTAAAAATAATTACAATTGCAAAGTAGCAATAAAATAATCATATATATTTTAAAAGTAATATATTACTTAGATATTCTCTAAGGCTCACTATTTAACCACTTTTCTCTATTTCTACATTCACACTACAACGTCAGCAATAACAACATTCATTGTCCGTAACGCGGTAAAGTCGAACCGACATTACTTTGCAGGTAAAGTTAGGAAACATACGGATGGTATATAAACGCGTCGTTGTAGCAAATATTGAATTAATTTTGAGGGAGGAATATGAACCTATGTATAGCTTTTTTAGTTTCTAGTTTAAAGGTTTTTTTATCAAAATTGTGGCTTAATCTTATATAAAACAAAGTGAACTAATTCAAAATTGACTAAAACGTTTGTAAATATAATCTTAAATATTTATGAATAACAAGCAATCATGAGGACCGTCGTGGCGCAAAAGCGTAAGCGTCTGCCTGTAAACGCGACGCTTTGAGGGTTCGATTCCCACTCGGGGAAGATGGATTTTTCTATTTCCATTTTCTTCGCTCTGGAAACTAGGCAAAACGCGGCGTTGAGTTCCGCCACTCAACACGTAATGCCTCGATAAAGACGAAAAGCGGAGACAGAGAAAGCAGGGACTAAGCAATGGAGTTTCTTATGTCACTAGTTTCATATGGTTCCTGCAGTTCTCTCTGTCTACCGTCCTATACGAAGGACAAACACAAGCGTAAAGCAAAAAAAAAATATAAATGTAACGTATGGTGTTCTAAGATAACAGTTGTTGTTAAAACATGTCTTTATTGTGTTTTTCAGGTAAATAGCATATGGACAAGGAGCTTTATGGAACAGATAAGTGGACATGTTAAAGTCATTTTCAAGCTTCTGTTTAATACTTTAGTTTGATCTGTCGAATATATTATGTACCTCGTGTAGATGAATTGATACAGGTATATCCTTTTTTGTAGTTTATTTGAGTGATTCTTTGTAACATTTTACGCATAACATTTAACCCCATAAACTATTTCCCGTATGTTTACAAAAGACTTCGTTTCACTCAGTGCTTTGGGACAGAATGTAGGTAACGTGTGGTAGGCTTTAATTACGCTCTTAACGATCGTCCATTACGACTATGACCATAGTTACGGAGGCAGTATAGACTAACTTCTCAGTGTAGCTGACGAGCTACCCTCTTTGTTTCTGACCTTTGTGTTACTTAAAGTACACATTTTTATGAATGTTTTATGATAAAAAGGTTTTTATTTATGTTTTAATCAATGTTTATATATATATATATATATATATATATATATATATATATATATATATATATATATATATATATATATATATATATATATATATATATATATATATATATATATATATATATATATATATATATATATATATATATATATATATATATATATATATATATATATGTACTTATGTTATATTAGTACGCAGTATATATGCATAGTTTACGTGAACGTAAACAAAAAACAGATGAAAGTATTCTGTTACTTTTCTGTTTATAATTTTATTACGCCCAATATTTATATGAACTGAACTGGACTTATAAATATAGTAAACATTCGTGTATTCATTCACGTTTGTGTGGAGTTACGACTGTTAGGGATAGTTATGGGATAATAAATAATGATTTATGTCTAGAGGACCGTTGTGGCACAGAGGTGCAGCGTCTGCCTGTAAACGACAATTTGTGGGTTCAGTACCTACCCGCCGAGGATAGCAATTAGGTGCGGTGTTGAGTTCCGCTAGTCATCATGCAATGCCTTGAAAGACAGAAACTTTGGAACAGAGTGTATTGACACTGTTTCAATAATTTCTGTGATTCCTCTCCCTTGAATGTGAAGGAAAAGATAACGAAATAGATATTTACTCGATTTAAGATTTGATGTAGCTAAATAGTATTAGTTTCACACTTTGTGGCTTTAGTATCTAATTTAATATATGTCATAATCTTGCACTAATGAGGTTGTGAATCCATGTTGTTAGTTCAAATACTATATACTGATGGAATAGATTATCAGTTATATACGATATATCGCTTTATTAACTTCGTACTTGAACAAACGTTAACGTTTTGATTTGTTGAAAATGTTTTCATGCATTCTTCTTTTGTGTTATAATATATCTTTTTTAGCCCTTTTGTGCTCTCTATTTGGCTTTACATTAGAAGTGAACTATGCTTATTAAGAGAGAAGAAGAAGAATGTTAAACGTACAACGTAGTGTTTTGACACTAGATTTTCTCTTCATTCATCTCTATGACATATAAAGCTTGAATTTGAAAGGAAAAATTGTATTCATTAATTTAATTATTAATTAAGCGGGGACGGAGAAAGCAGGAACTAAGCAACGGAGTGTCTTAACACTAAGTTCGTATGGTTCCTGCAGTTCCCTCTGCCTACTCTGCTATGTGCGGGGTAAAGCGTGAAGCTAAAAAAAATTTAATTTGAAATAACTGTTGCCTATATAAGTATTTATGAAAATGAATCTCATAATTTAATATAATATGATTAAGTCACGTTCGCTTTTAAACGCACGTTTATTTAATAATATATTTGGATATAGCACGTTTCATGATAAATTAAATTATTTTTTTTGAAGAATGACGTAAATATGTATTTACGTCATTCATTCATTTATGATATTTTTCATGAAATTATTGGTACTATTTTTATCGTATATTAATAATATGGATATATTAATATTAATAGCATTTGAATAATTGGAGCAGAAACAATTTCTCCCCTCTTGTAAGATATAATCATATTTTATTTAGAAAATTGTTAATTTTTTAGGGTTCCGTTTTTTAGGGTTCATTTAGAAAATTGTTAATTTTTAAAAATTCCGCCCTTATAGAATCACTCGTGTTCCTGTCCGTCCGTCTGTCACAGCCAATTTCTAATAATCTCTGAATCTACTAGACCGAATCAGGTGAAATTTGGCAGGATGGTGTAATAATACCCTGACCCGAACACAGATGTGTAACGTAAAAAATATTTTTTTGAAATAAGGGTAATTTTCGGGGGATAAATTAGGTAATTAAAAAAATATATAACCTTACTGAGACATACGAGACTCGTATATCAAATGAAAGGGCTTGTTATCAGGATCTCAAATATATATTTTTTTAATTTTTTAAAATAAATAGTTTCGATGATATTCATGTAAAAAGCCGAAAATTTACCATTTCCTTCCCTAATCTCCGAAACTACTGGGCCGAAAAATTTAAAAAAAATACTGAATATAGTTTATGGCTTGCAGATTATAGGAAAACCTATAAGGATTTCATAAATTGAAAATGAAATGGTAAATTCGATAAAAAATGTTTTTAGGGAAAAAACGTTTTTAGGGGAAATATTTCACTATATTATGTACGGATGGAAAGGGTTTCCACGCGGGTTTTTTACACAATAGTTCAATAATATGACAGTTCAGTAATATATACGTTTTTGTTAATAGTGTTAGGTGACTTTGATTTTAATTTCTGCTTAAAAGTTGTCATGCGCACTAACACCACTCTGTTCTGACATAATGGTAAAACAATTTTAAAGTATACTCTCCCCTAATTAAACTCGAACTTAGAACTAAAGCATTTAAACTCAGATCATGAAAACTTTACCACAATGACATCGATTAGCCACTTTACGACGGCTAACACTTGTTTATTAATAAAAAAATATAACGGACGCGGTGAACGACATTCTATATATATCTGACGTGTGCTTACAAAACAACGATTTGAATCGTAGTAACGACGCCTGCGCGTGCGCACGTCTAGTGAAAAAAAGAAGTGAATATTTACTGTTATATACATATAAAATAGTTGAGTTATAGAAATTATAATTATGTACGTGATATTTGTGTGTTTAGTGATTTGAAATGCTGTCCAGTTTCAAATTCGGTAAAGGAGGTAAAGATAAGAGAGTGAAGTGTTATGGCAGTGTTAGATCTAAGCCGCCAAAGCCACGTGCGAAATGTCAAAGACGTAAGTTTAGTTAGAATTTTTAATGAATTATTACTAATTATATAAATTTCGCCACTCAATAAGCGTCGTCAAATTTCGCCAAATTAGGCTAGAAAAATAAAAAAAAGAAAACATATTTTTTAAATCAAATTATGTTGTATGTGTAACTCTGTTTATATACTAAAATGTATTAGTATTTATTCTATTAGTATTTCCACTTTTTATTAAAAATAATAATATCTATTATTTCCATTACGGTGCTGTAAAGTAGTTCGTGTTTCTGTTAATACCATGCACGACATGACAAGAAGAGGCGTTAAAATACTCTCAAAATATAACTTATATTCACAGTACAAGAGAACATTGTGTTTTAACAATGATTTTTTCCAGTATAATATTAAAAAAGAATTAACATTTGTAAATGCTTAACATAATACATGATGATTACCAGAGAATAATCAAATCTTTAATCAATATTTTATATTTTGTAGGTATTATTTTCCAAATTGTACATATCATGTAAATTTACTATTTCACTCAAAAAACTGTCTGGCACAGGAATCGAACAAGCTATATATCTATATAAAATAACAATCAATACATTATATTGTGTGACAACTTCTCGTATTTGAAATTCTTTTAAATAATTCTATCTTACAGAATAGATTAGAAGAGCGGAAATAAAAATACTATAGCAACCAAAAGACCCTAATTCCAGATCCAATAAAGTTACTCAGCTCCGTCCTAAGTTATAAATAGGCAGTATTTGTAAACAAATCATTTTATTGCGACACACCGTGCCTGTGACCGTCAGTGGTATTTAAAGCCTAAATAAACAGGTTAATTGTTGATAGTTGTGAGTTTGATTCTTACTCGAGGGAAACGTTTAAATTTAGAATTTAAAATACTTTGATATTTTGTTGAAGAATTATCAGTTTTTGTTATTATTTTTATTTATCTTTAGTTAATTTAGTTAGCCTTTTAATTTGTTGCCATATTATAAGTATAGGTTCAAGTTAAATAAATTAGAACTATTGCAAAAAGAGTTGTTTTTTTTAGCTTCACGCTTTATCCCGCACATGGTAGGCAGGGGCAAATGCAGGAACCGAGGGAACCTAGTGTTAAGACACTCCGTTGTTTAGTCTCTGCTTTCTTCGTCCCCGCTTTCCGTCTTTTTCAAGTCATTGCGTGTTGAGTGGCGGAGATCAACGTCGCGCTTTGCCTTAGTTGCCAGAGCAAAGAAAATGGAAATAGAAAAATCCATCTTCCCCGAGTGGGAATCGAACCCAGAAACCGTCATGTTACAGGCAGACGACAGTCCTCAAAAAAAATAACTTGTTGTAGTTTTGACAAATAAATGCTAATAAAAACTACACGCTGGACTTGAGGCTGTTACTCTAAAATTGAAATATATCTAGTCAGAATATATTTCTTCCTAACACATGAAATAGTCATTTTGCTTCATACTTATTTTAATTCGATCCTTCCTATAAAAGACAACTCCACACTGTTTTATAGGTAGACACTCCATACCCCATCCTCCACTCCATTATCGGAACAGTACGCGTAAGAGCGAAGAAATAATTCAATTATTAATAATTTCATTAATCATTCATTTATTAATTAGTAATATTTAAAATATTTAAATTTTTTAAAAAATTTAATTAGTTTTAATATTTTATTCATTCAAGCAGAGCTATGACTGAAAATTCTAGTTAAAATACCATATAAGACGAATTGTTTCAGAAATATCAAGAAGTATTAAGATATACGCTATATATTTTAGTTCTAAGACTAAAGTCAAAGGAACTGACAAGCTTCCACAGCGACCCATTTTTGGTTGTTTTAATCTTGACACTGCATTCATTTGAATATATTCATATTTCACGTCTTTAGCCTGAAAGTGTTACATTTCTGAAATATAAAGAGTTCTTTCAGAATAATTTATGTTTTAAATATTTTCTGTACAAGAAAAGGTTAAAAGCGGTTGAAACTGAGTTTTGCATCATGATTTTTTCTTTTAATTCCGAGTACTTCTTACAGCTGAAAGGTTAAGAAAATAGAGTGTAGCGTCAAGACACTACGGTGCTATTTTTTTAATAGAGACGTTTAATTATGCATTACTTGGTAACCACACGGAAAACATATTATTATGTGATAGGTTAAGCTATTTGAGCTTTTAAAGATTTCTTATCAATTAATTCTTAAGTAGTGATATGCAGTAGACTATTTTATATATATATATATATATATATATATATATATATATATATATATATATATATATATATATATATATATATATATATATATATATATATATATATATATATATATATATATATATATATATATATATATATATATATATCGGTATTAATTTTTACTGTTAGTAATCAGTTATAACAATAAAGCATATTAAAATTCTTTCGTCTTGCTTCCATTAAATAATCTTATGGGGGGTTCCTAAATAAGATCACCATGCAAGCTAATAGCGTTCCCGGATGTTGACCTAATAACCCCACTCAGAGTTCTGGCTTTCTCATCTAAATAAAGAAAGCTTTTGACTAATTAAAATTGTACTTTCTGACTGGTTGGTTAGTCTCTTTACGATAGTTGCAGGTTCGATTTCCACTGAAAAGGTTAGCTAAGATATTGTGATTAAAAAGTGCTTTCTGGCGAGAAAAAATGGAATAAATTCAGTTCCCTTATCGAGTGCTTAATGTCTAGCATTAGGAAAGTTTTATCATTTTTAATTTTGTTAGGGCTAAGTTCTTTCAATCAACTCTCGCATACGGAAACACTAAGAAATAATTAAATCTAATATTATATAATATATTCGTGAAAGGTAGGGTTTCAAGTTTTTATACGTCTGTTCCTTTTATTCAATTTATAAGTGGAAAAACATTAAATGATCTTTGGGTAGCGGAAATTTGTAAAAATCTCAGATTTGCTAACAACGACATAAGTTGTATAAAGGCATATAAGAATTTCAACGCGGTGTGGTGTAGAACGCATGGCTCAGTGGTGAGAGCGTCTGCACGGTTCGCCGGAGGGCGTGGATTCGAGTCCCACTGCGTTCAAATTTTTATGTTTTCTTTAAGTATTTTTTCTGTCCTCAGTGAGGATTAACATTTTAATCATAAAAATAAAACAGATTCTGTGTATGTAATAAAATATATAATATTTATACTCTTCACTCTAATCTTTTTTAAGAGATTTCTGTACTTTATAATATACTAACTATAACTCAACTATCCCTAACTAGTTAAATGAACAATAGTTTAAAAAACTGACGGGATATATAACCATATATATATATATATATATATATATATATATATATATATATATATATATATATATATATATATATATATATATATATATTATATATATATATATATATATATATATATATATATATATATATATATATATATATATATATATATATATATATATATATATATATATATATATATATATATATATATATATATATATATATATATATATATATATATATATATATATATATATATATATATATATATATATATATATATATATATATATATATATATATATATATATATATATATATATATATATATATATATATATATATATATATATATAAAATTAAAAATCTTCTCAAGTGGGAGTAGAGCCCACAAATTTGCGTTTATAATGCATCTAAATTATTAATCAGTTATAAGTAGACAAATACAGGAAGTCTTTACTCTTATAACTAGTAGTTGAAACTGTACTAAAATGTTTAATGTGGCTTCACTAAAAAAAAATGTATTTGTGACGGCGTGACGCATTTGGCACTTGTTACAGTAACTCGAATATTTCAGTGTTGAATGATTTTATGATATAGTTGTAAATTTTGTCTCAATAAAAGCTTAAAAATAAATATCTAAAAATATTCAGTCAAAATTTTCGTTCGGTAAGTAACGATAAGATTTTAATATATGTAGATATTTTTATATTCGTTTCTCTATTTTGGTATATAAAATTAGTGTCCTGCCACACTATTTCAAATTTTCTGTAGAAATTTTCTTAACACTAGGTCTCTTAGACATGGGCAAGTATACTAAGTAATTTTCTTTTTTTTTTTAGCTTCACGCTGTATCCCGCACATGGCAGGGTAGGCAGAGGGAACTGCAGGGGCTGTGGGAACCTAGTGTTAAGACTACTTCGTTGCTTAGTCCCTGCTTTCTCCGTCCCCACTTTATAACTATATTAATAATTACATATATTAATAATACATTAGTGTTCACATTTGAATTTCGAGAAATTACCTCTTAGAACACTCCTATGAAATCTAAGGCACTTCCTTTCTACGCACAATAGGTTCGATTGTGCGTATCTTCTCTGTCAGTCACTCAATGATGGTTGAATTTTATATATACTGATATCCTATCGAAATGAAACTTCTTTGGACGTTGACTGTAATAAAACAGAAACCTTGCCGGAATACGAATAAAGTTGCAATCTTTGACAAAGCCGAATGCAAGGTTATGTAGTTGTAATACAATTGACATAAGGTCCTCTAACCCGACCTAACATTTGGTGGACGTGTTTGGAAATCAAATGAAAATAGGTTCGTAAATTTATAAAACTTATATTATTCTTCTTATTACCGGATTTTTATCAAAATAGGAGAGAAATCTTTAATTAGAATACAGTTTTTGTTAGTAATAATTTGATTTAAGATAATTGAGATTTTTTTATTTGATTTATTCTTTTTTTAGCTTCACGCTTTAATCCCGCACAAGGCAGGATAGGCAGAGGGAACTGCAAGAACCATAGGAAACAAGTGTAAAGACACTCCGTGGCTCCTTGCTTTCTTCTTCCCCGCTTTCCCTTTGCCTTTTTCGAGGCTTTGTGTGTTGAGTAGCAGAAATAAACGCCGCGTCTTGCCTAGTTGCCAGAGCAAAGAAAATGAAAATAAAATTTCCATCTTCTCGGAGTTGGAATCGAACCCAAAAATCGTCGCGTTACAGGCAGACGTTGCGCCTCTGCGCCACGTCAGTCCTCTTCTATTTAGTTTATTATTACTACACGATCCACTAGGAATGCATTTATGGTTTGTTCGATGTTCGCTCAAACAAATTATCATACTTTAAAAAATATTAAAAAAACAAACTAATCCTAATATTACAATAATTATTAATATTACTAAAAAGGACGAACAAAATGTTTTAGCATTAATTTGAGGTTATTTATATTGCTTTGTACTGCAAAATCTATTTTCACATCTCGAAATAACGTAGCTATATACATATATTTTCCGTTTCTGCAATTATATAAAGCGCGGCGTTAATGTCCCCTACGCACGACGCATTTCAAAAAAAATATATGTTTGCATTTCAATATTTATATAAAGTGATTACTGTTTTAGATACTGAGTACAATGTGAAAATGACATGAAATGACTAGAAATTAAAAAAAAACTAAGTACCACTGATAATAATTCCGCTTAAAGCAACAACTGTTTCAGATTTTAACAGATCGAACTTTTCAATAAATAACTTCACTCTATTCGAAGCTTTTGTATTGTTTTGACACTTCTATAGAATGCTATAAATGAATTTAGATTTAGTAGTCTATCGGAATTGATTCGGATAATCTGTACACAAAAGTCAATTTTATATAGACAGTATGTTCATGAAATAGAATGTTTATATATATATATATATATATATATATATATATATATATATATATATATATATATATATATATATATATATATATATATATATATATATATATATATATATATATATATATATATATATATATATATATATATATATATATATATATATATATATATATATATATATATATAAACATATATTTCCACCGGAGAGGACGAGGACGTCTTGGTACAGAGGCGCAGTAAACGTAACTGTTTGTGGGTTCGATTTCCACTCGGGTACTATAGATTATTTCATTTTCTTCACTCTGGCAACTACACAAGCGCCACGTTATGATCCACAAATCAACAGGCATTGCCTCGAAAACGGGGAACGGAATGCCTTAACACTAGTATCCCAAAGTTTTTGTCTACCCTAATTATAAAATATAATAAATATAATTATTAATCATATGTAGAAACATCTTTTTTTTGTCTTCACGCTTCATCCTGCACATGTTAAGGTAGGCAGAGGGAACCGCAGGAACCATAGGAACTTAATGTTAAAACGCTCCGTTGCTTAGTCCCTGCTTTCTCCACCCTCGCTTTTCGCCTTTTCGAGACATTACGTGTTGAGTGGTGGAACTTAACGCCGCGCTTTTCCTAGTTTCCAGAACGAAAAATATCCATGTACAAACATATATTAACAAAAAATACAATCCCTTTATTTTAAAAAGATGATTTTTTTATGAAAACGGTAATAAATCGACGATGTTTTTATTTATTATAACATTCAAGTGAAATATAACTTTAGATGCATACTGAATTCAATTATTCCCATCCACCGAGTCAGTGCCGTACCGTATTCAAGAGGCGGGGAAATGTAAGTAATTGGACTTATGATAATGAAGTCTGCAGCCACCGATTGCCTAAGCAGTTATTTTTTATGGCCACTACGAAAAATGAGCTATGATAATACTAATGTGATACATAATACATTATTCCTTATTTATAATAGATTTGTAATGAATTTGGTCATATTCAAATTTTCTTGTGTGAACTGTAATATTTTACTTTTTGGCATACATATAGATGACCATCTATCATCATTAGTAAGTTAGTTCTTATCTATTTTGTAATTTTATATTATTTACTAGCTGAAAAATGTTAAGATATACTTTTAATATGGCATTAAAATGTTATGAAAGATTTTATTTGTCTGGGAAAATTGTTTCCTCCTTTTTGCTATATACAAAGATAAAGCACGTAACGTTGTCACATTTCTAAAACGTAATCAAAATTGTACATGTGACATACAGTATCATAGAAAATCATCTAAGATGCTGTAAGTTATATTTTCCTACAAAAGCGTGATCTTTACCTTTTTTTTTTAGCTTCACGCTGTATCCCGCACATGGCAGGGTAAGCAGAGCGAACTGAAAGAACCGTTGGAACCTAGTGTTAAGACACTCCGTTGCTTAGTCCCTGCTTTGTCTGTCCCCAGTTTCTGCCTTTTTTTAGAGGCATTGCGTGTTGAGTGACGGAACTCCATGCCGCGCTTTGCCTAGTTTCCAGAGCGAAGAAAATGGAAATAGAAAAATCCATGTTCTCCTACTGGGGATTGCACCCAGAAACCGTCGCATTACAGACTTTGCGCCTATGCGCCACTACGGTCCTCATAAGGACCACCGTAGCTTATTTTCAATTTTATTTATTTTTATTATCAATTATTTATTTGTGTACAAAAATCCAAAATGATATGACCTTTCAAAATCGATCAAAATCCCGTTAAAACTTTCTTTGGCAGAAACACTTAGGCACATATCAAGTTAATAGAGGTCAGAAATAAGAAACATTATCTATAGCGTTTGTACAAGCACTGAGGCACATAAAGGGAGATTTTTTTTACTTTTTTTTTCACGCGGACACCCCGCGAACTCTGAAAATGGATTATTCATTAGATTATTGGGGCAAGTCGTAAAGGAATTCAATTTAGGGTTCTGCAAAATGAAATTTCAAGGAACCTCCCTTTCTGTAGTAAATAAATTTACAACTGGGAAATAGGTTGGAATTCGAATGATTCAAATGAATGAAGTGCTAACAATGAGCACTCAGAAGTTTTTGTTTTGTTTTTATCCTCACATTTTGTTTGTGGCTTGGGTAGAAATACTAGAGTAATGTATTGCTTTGTCCTTCAACTATTCAGAGACACTTAAAATAAATAACATGGTTCATAATGTTAACTACGCATTAATTTTAGTATTGAAAATTGTTAATAACTAAACTGAAAACTTGATCGAAGCGTCTACCTATAAACACGTCGGTTTGTGGGTTCGATTTCCACTCGGGGAAGATAGATTTTTCTATATCCGTTTTCTTCGCTCTGGAAACTAGTCAAAGCGCGGCGTTGAGTTCCGCCACTCTACACGCAATGCCTCGAAATAGGCGGAAAGCAGGGACTAAACAACGGAGTGTTTAAATGATTCCTGCAGTTCCCTCTGCCTATCCTACGATATGCGGGATAAAAAGTGAAGCCAAAAAAATATATTTTCAATAGAATAGAATAGAGTTTAAACCAGCAACTGTGGTCTATTAATCATTATTTATTACCGCGATTGGTAATAGAACCTCTAGCATCATGTATATAATTCGACATCGCTTTTCTATATGATCATATTTTTAGATCATTTCATAAAAGCTCTTCCTTACGTTCCCGGTCTTTGGCAAAATGGATAAGTTTACTTAAACCAATGTTTCGTTACATTACCTTATGAAATCTCGAGCTCTTACATGAAATTTTCAACATTGCATATTTTGAAATAATTTTATTATTTTTATTTGAATTCTTTCCCTTTGTTGAAAATTTTAAATTTAATAACTGTTTCCGAGACAAATATTTTCAGTAATTTTGAGAAATGGCAAAAGGACATTGAAAATGATTTATGTAATAAATATTAACTTTAACGCGTTCTTGGCTTTGGAAATTGATTGGCGTCTATTTTGTATATAAATATTAAAATTTATTTATTATTTGCGTCACAATGTATTCTTTATATAATAACGTAACGAAAGCCTAATCTCAAGACGGGATGGTCTTTACCACTTTTCACCCAATTTTTGAGGCGTTGCGTGTTGAGACACTCCGGTTTTTACTACCTTTTGAGACATTGCATGTTGAGTGCCGGAACTTAACGTCGCACTTTGTCAAGTAGCTAAAGCGAAGAAATGAAAGCACAGCGTTTATTTACCCTAGTAGGAATCGAACCCGAAGCCCGACAACAGTCAGACACAAATGTGGCTTGTAACCATTATCTTTAAACCTGCTGCTCAAATAGAGTATAAATCAAAGAGGGAAATAAATAAAATATTTTATATTAATTTCATGTTCATACAATTCCCAGATAAATGTTTATTGACGTATGTCAATATCTGTCATATGTCACTATAAGTTCGCTTAGAACTACTGTTGTACAACTTAGTAGCAATATAACTTGTGAATATTATATTTTGATTTGCTTATCGCAACATTTACATAATTATTTTATAGAAAAAAAAAATTAAAAACATAAAAAAATATTCGTTATAATTATTGTATTTGGTATTTTTGGTATAGTTGGAATGTTAAAGACCTTCGAGAGGAATCGATTTTTGGTAAGACGTCTATTTTTCTTATTTCTTAGATTAGAGTCTTTATTTTGAGCGGAAAGCGTAGAATAGAGTGTGTGAACACTGATTTTTTTTGCTTACTCTGCTATACAAAAAATACACATATATATATATATATATATATATATATATATATATATATATATATATATATATATATATATATATATATATATATATATATATATATATATATATATATATATATATATATATATATATATATATATATATATATATATATATATATATATATATATATATATATATATATATATATATATATATATATATATATATATATATATATATATATATCTATATATATATATATATATATATATATATATATATATATATATATATATATATATTATATATATATATATATATATATATATATATATATATATATATATATATATATATATATATCAAATCAAACGAATTTAATTACACTGATAACGATTTATTTTCATTTATTTTTTTATTTATTCAAAAAATATCAACAGACATGTTTCAGTATACACTTTATCTTATTTCCGTAGCAGAAAACCAAGTCACGCTAAGCGATGTTCACGTGCTACTTTTGGAGGAAAAACTGAATTTGATGCGGTTGTTTTTGAAGAAAGTAAAATATATAATTTTATATAAAACAACATGTTTTTAAACAGACAACAAAAAGGACATAATAAACATATCAATTCGAAAGTAATAATACTAAACAGAAACTAACGTAGTAAAGACCCTTATCACACCTGATGTTCGACCTCAGACCACGATTAGACATATTTTGGTCAACTTATCCCAACTTAGGCAGTTACCGAATTCATTGTTTAGATTACTCAGTTTATTAGAAATTGAATGATGATATTTTGAACTGGTAAATAATTGACGATATTCATCGCTCAGGTTTATTAATGTGAAACAATTTTGTACATTTACCTTAGAGAACATTAAGTAAATTGGAATACAAATAATGTTATTTGTTACTTCATTCTTGCCTTAATTTTGTATAGAAATTATTCATCACGATATTGAATTTGTTACTACCAAATCTAAGATTTATTTTTCTCATGTTTTGCAACATGTTATGATGTAAAGATATTTTAAAGGGCCGTCGTGGCGCAAAAGCACAGAGACATAACAGTGTATGGGTTGTGGCAACTAGGCAAAGCGCGGCGTTGAGTTCCGCCACTTAACATGCAATGTTTCGAAAAGGTGAAAACCAGAGTATCCTAATACTACATTATTACGGTTCCTGCGTTTCTTTCTGTCTATCCTGCTAGAAGTGGAATAAAGCGTGAAGCTAAGAAGAAAAAAGAAAAATATTTATTTGAAACGTACATATAACATAAGCTTCCCTTAATAATGAAAATTGTTTGAAGCATAGAATAATAGATGTTTGTATAACTGGGGACACATAATAAAAGGTTAATAAAAAAAACGAAAAGGTCACTGCAGTATAAAAAGAACCAAGCCAAACTATGAATAGACATTATGCTAACAAAAACTTGCTTGAAAAAGAACTGTTGGAGTAGAGCCATTTCGATATAGGAGGATTAACAAGAAGTGCAAGAATAGAGCGTTATTATGATATTCCAAAGAAGATATTTTGAAAAGAATTAAATATTATATAAAATTGGCAAAATTTCTTTACGTTGTTAAGTGAATGGTCGTGAATAAATTAATATATAATACATATCGGTCAAGTATGAATCTTGCTCACGCACCGAGTGCCAATTTTATGTGTGAAGGTCAATGGAAGGTTAAATTATAAAAAGTTGATACACCGAATGAAATTAAACAATTTGTAGTATTTTTTTTTGTCTTTAAGCGATTTTCATTTTAATTGATAAGCTTGTGTACTAGAACCTCGCTACTCTACAAATTTTTATATGACGTTTAGATTTATATGACGTTTAGATCTATTGTGATTTTATAATCTGTGTTTCAGGTCTTTGATTATGCTCAAGTTAGTACACTATAGGTTTTAATTATGCGGCGAGTTTATACAATATGCGACTAAAACGAAGCCTAATTTTTGTACCACAAGAGGAGAATTGTTTCGAATATTATGGGAAAAATTGTGTTGTTAGATGGTAGGATAGATAGATAACAAAAAAGAGAGAGGCTGAGTAAGAGAGACCTAAAAAAGTAAAAAAAAAATAAAATCCAAATGACTTTACCTTCTACACATTCATAAACAAAACATTTTTTCGATCATCAGTGTCAAGACACATCACTGGATTTTTTTTAAATAAAATCGAAGTTATAAATAAGTAAACAAATACCGGAAATGGAGTAATAGTAATTATATAGTATATATATATATATATATATATATATATATATATATATATATATATATATATATATATATATATATATATATATATATATATATATATATATATATATATATATATATATATATATATATATATATTATATATATATATATATATATATATATATATATATATATATATATATATATATATATATATATATATATATATATATATATATATATATATATATATATATATATATATATATATATATATATATATATACATATATATATATATATATATATATATATATATATATATATATATATATATATATATATATATATATATATATATATACTATATAATTACTATTACTCCATTTCCGTTTTCATATTGTCTAAACTTTTTAAATATTAAGACGGAATACAAATCAGATATTTGTCTGGGTTCAACCTTTTAACGAATTAAGTACTTGATTCCTAACCTAGCTAATACTAAATTAACTACTGCAGCTGACGGTCCGCCTCAATTTCGATAGAACTTATTGAAATTATGGCCAAGTTATGGCGTTGTCGTAAAATTTGTGATGTTTTCATTTGTTTTGAATAATAACAGGTTCTTGTATTTTTCGTAATTTTTACAACTTGTAGGCTACACAGTGAGATTGTAGTGAAGTGTCACTTTATGAATCACTCTTCACCAGTTTAACTCTATGGTATTAAGCCAAATCATTTACTTTTTTAAAATGAAGGAAAATTTTGATTTTTTTAATGATTTTGATAAGAAAATCAGCTTCACATCGTATTTTTATGCTTATGTTAAAATAATTTGCCACGATAGTTTTATCAAAGTTTTATCCTATACACATATGTATATATGTATATATGTGGTATATATACACATATGTATATATGTGGTGAATTGTTTATTGAGACTTATTTATTAAGATATTCATAAAATGAGATCACAAAGAAATTCTTCTCCTCCTTCTCTTTATTTATATCGTTTCGAGAAACCACGAAGGCATATTAGTAGAGAAAGTGGATTGACATGTCAAAACGTAAACGTCAAAAGGTATCTTAGTAAAAAAATTATAAAAAAAACTTTTTTTCGTAAAAATACCCACGTATTGTGTCTTTATAATATGTAATACCGGAAATTACAAATTATTATATCGATGAATAGCAGCGGAAATTGTTTGATCACACGATACACTTGTCTTTTATAAGAGCAAAAACATCAAAAGCATTCGAATTGAAAGCAAAAAGAAATAACGTGGAATCATTCGCACGTAACAATTATTTTTGCTTTGAGAAAATCACAGTGAGTGCAGTTAAGTTTGCCTCTACACTTATTGACATACGGTACAGTGAAAATATATACGAAACTTAAACATAGCTGTAGGTTCGATTTTGATGTAAGAAAAAAAACAAGGAGGAAAAAATTCTGTAGCGTTACGAGTCGCTTTATTAGATATTATTTGGTAATAATTATGGAATTTTCTAAAAATATTTGTCTTGTTTCGGTGGTTTAATATAACTCCGTTTAATCCCCAACCAACGTAGAAAAACGTAAATATTCCTACAACTACATATCTTTGCCTCCAAAGAGTCGATAGAGAGCACTCCATATTTAATTTTCAAACCAAATTTTGAGACGTAGCCACATTCTGTGGCGGAACTCAACGCTGCGCAACGCTTAGTCTCACTAGAGCAAGAAAATTAAACTTAAAATATTTACCTAAGAGAACTTGAAACACTATGAGCAATAGCTATAAATGTATTTTGTCCTATATAAATCAAATACTGCATTGCATAGCAAAACGAGATTATCTTTAATACGAAAGTTGAAACTTGTGTTGACGTGAACTGTTCTAGTTTTAAATCAGATATATAATATGTTTTGTAAAATCTATATTGAGACTTGAAATATTTTATAGTAACAATACTGTATCTGTTTAATTGATAGTGTCATTTATCAATTGATAAAATGATTAAAAAATTATTTAAAAGATATATGAAGAGTGTAAGAGCCTTAGTAAGAAAGAAAAAAGAAAATGGTAAGAATCTTCTTCTGAGAGAGTAAAGATTCAAGAGTAACGACAGTGGCGCGAGATAACTAAATAGGAATTGTAAAGCTTACTCGTTTATCTCATTACCCGCTAATCTGACTATTGGTGTAGAAGGACATTATAGTAGAACTTTGAAGGCTTCTTCTTCAACTCAAGTTCTCGAAATTAGGTGGATAGGAGATAAGGGATTGTGTATGATTATGTATAGAATAATAAAGCTAGAGATCATTTAGCATCAAGATAATTAAATAAGCTTAACTTATTGAGCTTAAATTAACTTAACAATTTTAGTTAGATTACTAGTGGAATAAAAATAATTAAAAGTTATGTCCACTATATAATAATATATAATTTGGAATACATGATTCCTCAACAAGTTAAAATAACGACAAATTCTATATAAATTCTGATGGCAAACTCCCGCTATAAACTGTTTTAAAATGTCTTACATTATGAAAAGAACAAAATACTACCAACGAAGAAAAAAGAACCCGTAACCATCGAAATTCAGCCTAACGCTGTTTAACCGGTACTAATAAATGTTCTAAAAAGAAAACATATATTGGAGAATTTATTAAGTTTTTTTTTTTTTAAGCTTTTAAATATTGACTCAAAATATATCATAACACAATTTATAAATAAGCTATATAAAAAAGTAATTTTAAAGCGAAATTAAATGTTATAAAAACATAAAATGATTAAAGTGTTTGACTGTTCTCATTATATAATATTGAATCAATAAGCTGCGACCCAGATTGTGTATGAAAGGAGGTTTTGTATATGCTTTCATTGTTATTTAAATAAAACAATTTTAGATTTCTGAATGAAATTAAATAATATATTTTCATTTAACAGATGGACTACTTAACTTAATATAAAAAAATTATCTCAACATAGCTTTTTAGTACAGTCAGCGTCAAAAAAATAGGTACACTCAGGTTATTCAAATATATAGACGCAATCAAAAAGTCAATAATATCGGTACATTCAAAGTTACCTTATTATTGTCAACAACGTTTTCGATCAAAAAAATCGGGACGTTTAAAACATCATATAGATCGTTACATTCCGTTCCGTCATTGGCATATCTAAGCATTGTATTCAAATTCTAGTGTTTACATGTCATTCTACTATCTATCAAAGATAGTAATTATTTTGTCAGTTGTATTAAAGTTGTGGACCATCGAGGCACAGATGCGTAGCGTCTGCCTGTAAACGCGACGGCTCGTGGGTTCGATTCCCACTCGGGGAAGATGGATATTTCTATTTCCATTTTCTTGGCTCTGGAAATTAGGCAAAGCGCGGCGTTGAGTTCCACCACTCAACACGCAATATCTTGAAAACTCAAATAAAACAATAACTATTCATGCTCAAATATATACGATTCTCGGCGTTAATAGCAAAATAACAATTCTAGAATTATCATAATTCTTTGCGTAAATAGCAATGTCTATTTTATATTTTTATATTATAGCTTTCTAATTAGTCCAAGGTTACTTCTGTAGTATGTGCGATTGTTATTTTTTAAAAGTCTATATTAAGTATATGTTATTATATGGAAATTCAATGAAATTGAGATTTTCTGAATCGCACACTAACTTTATTACATACTATATGACACAGAGTATTGAAGAGAACAGACATAGACTAAAAACAGTAATAACATAGATAACTAAAAAATAGACAATATAAAACTAAATTATCTGCTCTATAACTAAATTGATATGTAAAATAAAATTATTTACTCAACACCCTCTCTATAATTTTATTTTCACATATCACCATCTATTAAGCTAGAAAAACTGTTTATATCAGAAAACAAATGGTTTCTTAAAAATATGAATGTCTGAATTGGTAATGATTTTGTTAAGATATCAGCTAATTGATTGGAACTGGAGATATATTTAATTTTTATTATACCTACTTCTACTTTCTCTCTTATAAAATTATACTTGACATCTATGTGTTTTGTCCTTTTATGATATACTGGGTTATTAATTAATTTAATTGCGCTTTGGTTATCTACATATAGAGTTATACAATCATTTGGTTCCCCTAAATCAGATAATATTTGCTTTAACCATAAAATTTCTTTTGCAGATTCGCTAGCAGCCACAAATTCTGCTTCTGTTGTAGAGAGAGCAATAGTTTTCTGCTTCTGACTAGACCATGTGATTGGTCCTCCATTTAACAAAAATATATATCCGGTGGTGGATTTTCTAGTATCTACATCACTTGCGAAATCTGAATCAGAGTATCCAGTAAGACTGTTGTTCTCTCCATAAACAATACATAAATTTTTGGTGTCAATCAAATATCTTATAATACGTTTAGCAGCATTTACATGTTGCCTTTTAGGACAGTTTACATATCTACTTAATACATTAACTATAAAACTAATATCTGGCCGTGAAACAGAACATAAAAACAACAGTGAACCTAACAGTTCTCTATAAGGAAAGTTGACAATTTCTTCTTCTATATTATTTGATATTATTACATTTACATCAGATGGAGTTTTTATAGGATTAGCATCATTCATGTTAAACCTTTTTATTATTTGTTCAATATAATTTCTTTGATGAATTAGAATGTAATTATCTTTTTTTACTATTTGGATACCAACAAAATAAGTTAAATTCAATTCTTTAATTTTAAAAGCCTGTTTTAAATACATTATAATTTGTTCAGTCAAGTCTTTATTTGGAGAAACTACTAGACAATCATCTACATAAATTAGTAAAAAAATTTTGATACCGTTAAATTCTCCTATATAAATACAATTGTCTGCTTGAGACTTTATAAAACCATATTGTTTAAGAAAATTTGTAAATTTTTTATTCCAACATCTGGACGCTTGCTTAAGGCCATAGAGAGCTTTATTCAATTTTAAAACATAACTTTTACTCACAGACACTCCTTCTGGAACTTCCAAATATATTTCCTCATCCAGATCGCCATTTAAAAAGGCAGTTTTAACATCAAACTGTTTGATTGTATAATTGTACTTAGCTGCGAGAGAAAGAATAATTCTAATAGAATCATACCTTATCGTCGGTGAAAATATTTCATCATAATCAATTCCTTTCACCTGCCTGAACCCATGGGCACATAAACGAGCTTTGTATCTTGTAATCTCTCCATTTTCATCTCTTTTTACAGCAAAAACCCATTTAGTTGTGATAGTTCTTTGATTTGTTCTTTTTACCAATGTCCAGGTCTTATTGTCTTCATGTGCTCCAAGTTCCTCATTTACCGCTTTAATCCACTTATCCTTTTGAGGATCCCGCATCGCGTCTTTATATGTAGATGGCACTGTAAATTCCACAAAATTTGCTTCATAATTTCTGTTATGTCTAGGTCTTAGATTTATATATCTCTCTTCAACGTCTTCTATATCTCGAGAAGGTTTATAGCTGGGGTCATCATTATCCTGACAGCTTTGCAAACTCTCAAGTGTACTTTCTGATGATGAAATATCATTAATATTTTCATTATCTTCTTGTATATCTTCTTTCGTATCATTATCCTCAGTAAAAGTGTCTTCATCTAGCTGAATTTTTGATATATTTCTTCTTATTTCTGGAGCTTTATCCTCATCAAAAATTACATTTCTAGATATTTTTATTTGTTTGTTCTTTATATTAAACATTCTATAATTATTGTTGTCATATCCTACCAGAATCATCTTTTCACTTTTTCTGTCTAATTTCTTTCTCAGCTGATCTGGGGTATGTACATATCCTTCACTTCCAAACACCCTTACATGACTCATCTGAGGTTTAGCACCAGTCCATGATTCAAAAGGTGTCTTGTTAGGAGACTGACTTGATGAGGTCCTGTTAAGTAAATACACAGCTGTATTAACCGCTTCAGCCCATAAGTACAGTGGTACATCTCTAGCATATAACATAGAGCGAGCACTCTCAACAATGGTTCGAAACTCCCTCTCTGCACGCCCATTTTGTTCAGGAGTATAGGGTGCTGTAAACTCATGAATTATGCCTTCTTTTTCAATATATTCCTTAAATGCAGTATTGACATATTCTTTTCCATTGTCAGAATGTAAAATTTTTACACTGTGCATATATTTGTTCTTGATCATAGCATTATAAATTTTAAAATAATATAATACATCACTTTTATTTCTCATAAAATACACATGTCTATAACTTGTCTTGGCATCTTTAAATAATACAAAATAGCGCATATCTTGTACTGAAGGGTGACTCAGTGGGCCACACACATCACTGTACACCAGATCACCGGGCTGTACTTCACTTCTTGAAGATTTTTGAAAAGGAAGACGATGTTGTTTACCATATGCACATGCTTCACAGGTGTAATTGTCTTCTGTATCACCCTTTATTTTCAAACCTTCAACAATATTGCTTGTATTCATGTTTTTAATTTCTTTAATGTTTATGTGACCTAGCCTTTCATGCCACCTTCTGATGTCAATGCTTTCTTGTACTAAATTACATTTTTCAGGAACCACAGTTTTAATATTCAACTCGTACAGATTGTTTGTTTTGATATTTGCAGTCATCACCACTTGTTTGTTCAAATAAATTAATGCACTATTTCCCTTCTTGATAAGTGAATAACCTTGACGCATTATAACACCTTCAGAAAACAAATTTCTCTTTAAACTTGGAACATATAGTACATTATTTAATATTCCTGAGTGCCATTGTCCATTGACAAATCTTTCTATTATTATTTTTCCAATTCCACACACTTCAACCATGTGTTCATTGCCAAGAGTCAAAGACTTCTGTGTACATTCTTCTAAATGTGTAAATAAATTTCTTTTGTAGGTTATATGAGCTGAAGCACCGCTGTCCAATATCCAAATATTCTCATCATTTAATTCTATTTTATCTTCAATATTAAATGCCATCATATTGTTATTAGGCTTTCTAGTAAATTTTCGTGGAGCGCGACATTCTTTGGCAAAATGCCCCCTTTTACCACAGTTGTAACACTCAAAGCGATGTTTGGTTTGTATGTTGAGTTTTGGAGCATTACTACCCTGTTCATTTGTTTTTGTTTGCCTTTTTTCTTTGGATTTAGTCACTAGCAAGGCCGTTTCTTGCTCTTCCTCACAAGATAAACTTGCTTCCTCATCAAGTAAGCGGGCAGTTAAATTTATAATATTTTGCATTGAAGGATCTAACGACAACCAAGCTTGACGGAGTGTTCTATACTTTGCGGGCAAAGTACCAAGTATTTTGGTCATAATGGCTGTTTCACTCACGTTTTCTCCACTTTCTTTCAATTGTTTTGCTAGGTTTTCTATTTTTGAAATATGTTGAGCAATTGTGTCATTTGGTGACATTCTATATTGATAAAATCTTTCATGTATTATCATTTTATTTAATTCGCTCTTTTGTTCGTAAATAGATTCGAGTTTTGACATTATTTCACTAGCTGTTTCACAATTTTCTATTAAAGTTATTTGTTTCAAGTCCATGTTTGAGGTTATTATGAACATTGCCATTCCATCATTTTTTAACCAAGTAGAACAGTCTATTTCTGGTTTGGGCGCGGCTATGTCAATACCTTTGGCTTTTAAAGCACATTTTATTTGGAACTTCCATTGACGAAAGTTATTTCCATCGAATTTTTCGACACTCATTGACCGCGTGTCCATTTTGGAGGTTATCCTTTTTCGACCAAATATTTCTCACAATAATTTATTGTTTTCCACTGATCTTCAATTTCAAGCGTTTTTCTGGGCCCATAACCTATTAAGTATATGGTATTATATGGAAATTCAATGAAATTGAGATTTTCTGAATCGCACACTAACTTTATTACATACTATAAGACACAGAGTATTGAAGAGAACAGACATAGACTAAAAACAGTAATAACATAGATAACTAAAAAATAGACAATATAAAACTAAATTATCTGCTCTATAACTAAATTGATATGTAAAATAAAATTATTTACTCAACAGTCTATTTGTCTGTTGGCGAAGGCCTCCTGTCATTTCCATTACTTTCTGTCTTTAGCTACTCTATGCCACATTCTTTCTGCCACCAAAGCTACGCCGTCATGCCAAGGTCTAGCTAGTCTGCCTCTCCTTTTTTGTCCTTATCTTGCGTTCCATTGAGTTATTATTTTACTCCATTTTTTACCTTTTTTTTACCTCTTGCTGAGTGACCTGCCCATCGTCATTTCGGTCTTTTGGTCTGTTATACTATTTCTTGAACTTTTGTTCTATGTCTTGTGGACCTGTTCCTCTATCTATCCAATATTGGCACTCCCAATATGTTTCTTTCCACGGCGTTTTGACATTTAGCAAGTTTGTGTTGATAAGTGTTACACACCATGTTTTACTACCATTTCTAAGGATTGGCGAAATGCATGTGTTAAACAGTTTTGATTTTATTTTTATGTGCTAGTTGTTATCCTTTATCACTTCTTTCATGCTCCTATATTTCTTGCAGCTGTTTTTTACTCCTCTATTGATTTTCTTTTTTATGTTTTCCTCAAGGGTGTCAGCTATTTTAGATACTACTGTACTTTTCTGTGTACTCTATTTGGTTGTTTCCCACAAAAATTGAATGTTTTTCTCCATTCCCCATCGATTTTGTTTTTCATAGTTAAATTTTACGCCAAGTTTTTCGTTTTCAATTACAAGATCTTTTAGCATTGTATTGATTTCTTCTGACGTTCTTACAGTTAGGACAATGTCATCATCGAAGATATGACAATTTACGTCCATCGACGTTTGTTCCCTCGTTTTCCTACTTTATTTTTCTAAGTATGAATTCTATAACACTGCTAAAAAGCTTCGGGGATAGAGGATTCTCTGTTTCAAGTCTTTTTATGAGGAATGGTTTACCTTTCTTCTAATTGGACACTTGCAAAGCTGAATTTATATGTTCAATTCCTTGGTCGTGTAGTGTATCCCATATTTTCTCATAGACCAAAGAGTCGAACGCCTTACTAACATACTAGTAAGGCGTTCGATTTTATAATATTAAAACAAACCTAATTAAATATGATGTTTTAATTGCCCCCTTTTACTTCTACAGATTTGTGAATTAAGGTATCACATTATGTATCGTAAATGACAATGCACAAATTTTACGAAATAAAAGACTTATGTATCTATGACGACATGCTTAAAATATATCATTATCAGTATTTTCTATCGCTTTCATTTTATGTATAAATGTTTTAATATAAATTGCCATGACAAATTATATTTTAATTACAAAGCAATAAAGTTTATTTTTCTAGTGTGTTCCATACTTTTGAATACTTACAATGCTTAGATGCCCATGACGGTATGAGTGTCACCATATTTATGGCGCTTTGAATGTAACGATCTATTATATGACGTCTTATACGTCCTGATCTTATTGAGCGACTACGTTGTTGACAATAATAAGGTAACTTTGAATGTACCGATATTATTGTCTTTTTGGTTGCGTCTATATTTTTGAATACCCTGAGTGTACCTATTTTATTGACGCTGACTGTACAGGCACAGGCAAGTACAGGCATTAATGAATATTTAATGACTCTAAGGCTTTCCCACATTATTAATCCAAATATTAAGATATAAATTACAATATATGATAAATTACATGCTATCGGGTAATTACCTAAATTCAAGCGAACACATGCGTAAGTTATTAAATTTATTGAGTTTCGGTGTTGTGTTTAACGGTTTTCTACCAGATATATATATATATATATATATATATATATATATATATATATATATATATATATATATATATATATATATATATATATATATATATATATATATATATATATATATATATATATATATATATATATATATATATATATATATATATATATATATATATATATATATATATATATATATATATATATATATATATATATATAAGTCAAGAATCATAAGACTTAAAGTTTTTAACTTTTGAATCATTTCGCTTTACAGGAAAATGTAAACTAAAATGTTACATATAATATATAACATTACAATAATTATACTATAATAAAATATTGCGTGTCGCCACCCACACAATTCTAGTACTAATAACATATATTAACATAATTTACTTATCTATTTCAATATGGAATAGGATGAAGCCGTTAAATCCATCCAGCATCCAGGATCAAATGAAGTTAGACGTAATTCCTCTTAAAAGGGCGCAAATTGAATCGCACTGGCTCGTTCAAGGAGTATTAAGTGCAAATGCTTCTGAGCTACAGAAAATTAATATAAGTAAATGGTTAGCAACGCTTATTATAAATAGTTTTTGCTTCACCCGATATAAGGATGAGCGGACGGAGAGTCATACGATTCTTTAGTATTAAGATAATAGTCTTTTCGTCTATTTGCCATATAGAGGTAGTTTTTATTTCTAATTTATTGTTATGTACGATTTAACGACATAGAAAAGTAGTGTAGTAGTAGTGAGGACCGTCGTGACGCAGAAGCGCAACGTCTGCCTGTAACGCGACGGTGTCTGGGTTCGATCCCTAGTCGGAGAAGATGGATTTTTCTATTTCCATTTTCTTCGCTCTGGCAAACTAGGCAAAGCGCAGCGTTGAGTTCCGCCACTCAACACGCAATGCCTCGAAAAAGGCGGAAAGCAGGGACGGAGAAAGCAGGGACTAAGCAACAGAGTGTCTTAACGCTAGGTTCCCACAATCCCTGCAGTTCCTTCTGCCTACCCTGCCATGTGCGAGATAAAGTGTGAAGCTAAAAAAAAAAGAAACATAGTTAGAAGAACATGGTGTATATTTTTGTTTTTCGGTTTCGAAAACACTTTGGAACAAAAAGCTGCGTTTTCCGTTTCATATAATAAAAGGTTATATTTCGCTTTTTAGCATTACTCTGAGTAGGAACCGAACCTTTTTGCATATTACAAAAATAATACAAGTGAAAAATGAAGAGCGATGTCATTTAAATTATCTGTCTACACTGGTTTATGCTACAAAAAAAGTGAAATTACTTTTTATATTAATATTAAAAATTAGTACCTAAAATATTAGAAAGTTAACTTTAGTAATTTGGTTGAAATCAGAAAATATTGGATAAGATTAAAAAAAAGTATTTATTAATTTTGGTTAGCAGGAAATGGAGTGTCTTAAATTGACGTGACTTCTGACTACTCTTCTATATGAAGTACAGCGTGAAGGATAATCAATTTGTCAAGAAAATTTAAAAGCTGTACATACTTTTATTGTATGCTTACATTGTAATTTTAGTATGAATTTGCATTTATTAACCACTCACAGTATATCACAGAAAGCTGCTAATATAAAATATACTTCAAACAAGTTTCAACTGTTTAAATCTCACTTTCTTTTCATTTTAAGTTGCTATATCATATACCTAATATGAAATATATACATATACTTACCTTTATTTTAAATTTCATTTGAAATCTACAGTCACGTGTATGGTAATGAGTGTTCGCTGTTGACTCCAGCCTGTCACACAAACTGAATAAGTTGGTTTTCTATGCATACTTTTAAACGACATTGTATATTTTGAATAAAAAATAGTTACTGAAAAATTTTGATATTAAAGTGTTTAGTCTGCTAGTGAGTAGAGATAGAGTGTCTAGTGGCAAGACACTCCGTTATCCTGCTCTTTTTAGTCAGTTTTCTTTAGCTTCACGTTTTTATCCCGCATATGGCAGGGTAGGCAGAGGAACTGTAGGAAGCATAAGAACCTAGTGTTAAGTCACTCAGTTGCTTTCTCAGTCCCCACTTAACAGATTTTTTTACATACTTATTATAATTATTAATCGAACCTAGAGCTTTGAATACAAAGACATCCAAAAGTTTTTCATTCCTCGGTAACTTTCACTTTATTATTTAATTGATTTTATTTAATGTTTGCTTTATATTATTATTCTTTTATATTTTCTAGACCGGGGTTTTAAGTAATGCCTGTGACCCAAATGTAGGCAAAATTTTGTTTCAAATTCTTGATAAAACTCCTCCACTGTCCGAGCTCCTATCAAATCAAATTACAAATGAACTAAGTGTAGACAAATCGACATCTTTTAAAAGATTTTATTATTATACGAGGGTCAAACTGAAAGTTCTTAGAAAATCAAAAACTAAGCATTCTAGCAAGTTATTAGTTTTATTATAACTTTTCAAAATAGCGTCCATTTACATCAATACATCGCTGCATTCGATGGAACCATTGAGAAAAGCACCTTGCCCACTCGGCCTTAGGGGTCTCTTCAACGGCGTTTTGAAACGCAGCCACTGCTCCTTCGGCGTCCATAAAACGTTTTCCTCGAAGTTTTTCTTTTATTTTCGGGAATAAATAAAAATCGCAGGGTGCGAGGTCGGGGCTATATAGCGGGTGACCTAGTAATTCCACGTCTAAGGTCGCCAAATAGTCAATCGTTTGCCTGGCGGTGTGCGATTGTCGTGATGAAGGAGGATCCTGCTGCGAAGTCGTTTCTCTCGAACTTTTTCCAAGACAAGTGGCAAACAGTTGTTAGTGTACCACTCTGCATTAACCGTTTTCTGATCCTCTAAGACAACTGTCGCGTAATGACCTGTCTTTCCGAAGAACGAGGCCACCATCTTTTTTCCAACACTTCGACCTCTCTTCACTTTAGTTGGCAATTCTTCGGAAGGAAACACCCACTGAGCAGACTGTCTTTTGGTTTCCGGATCATAACAGTAAA
This sequence comes from Dione vanillae, assembly GCA_037178615.1. Lineage (NCBI taxonomy): Eukaryota > Metazoa > Arthropoda > Insecta > Lepidoptera > Nymphalidae > Dione > Dione vanillae. Next base: position 802,018 of record JAZFAU010000112.1, read on the forward strand.
TCCAGCTTTCGTCACCCGTTAGTATGTCGAACACAGTATTTGAGTCACCTCCGTTAAATTTTTGGATCATTTCTCGGCACCAATCAACACGGCGGAGTTTTTGAGCCTCGGTCATATTATGCGGTATCCAGCGGGCACAAAGCTTCCTGACCGCTAAATGTTTATGGAGGATTTTGTGCACTTGACTCATACCTATGTCTAGATTTGTCCAAATCTGCTGATAGGTCACTCTTTTGTCAGTCTCTATCATACGCCGCACAACACTGATATTATCTTCAGTCGTCGCTGTAGAAGGACGTCCCTCACGCAAATCATCGGTGAGATTAGTTCGACCACGTTTGAATTCATTAAGCCAGTTGTAAACTGTGGCACGAGATGGGGCTTCATCGTGAAAAGCCAAAAAAGTGAAAAGTCTATCATAACTTTCTTGTTGACTTATATGACATCAAAAGTCATAAAAAATCATTGCACGAAAATTTTCTCGGCTTAAATTCATTCTGACGTGCACAGACAATTTTCAATTTGCCGCCAAATCGTAAAACAAATGACAAATGAATGAAATGTATACTCAATATTATTGGTAAAGAGTTCTATTTTCAAAATATAAACTAATTTTTTTAATATAATGCTTTTAAGTTGCCAGTTCTAAAAACTTTCAGTTTGACCCTCGTACCTCTAAACTTCACCTAACCTCCTACGTCTATTGCGTAATAAATACCTTTAAATTCTATTTCTGATCAATTCGTTATCAAGTTTATATTACTTGTGTACTTTAAAATAAAAAAATATAACTAACAATTTTTTCAAGAATTTTATATTATTTCTAAGATGTTTAAATTGTAAAAATTCCAACAAGTATTTATTCTAAAATTATATTTAATTTTTTGTGAATGTTTAGAACAATTTTACTACTCCTTTACTGCCTAACTTTGGTTCTTATCTGTTGCCAGGGCCTACTTTCTGACTCAGCCTCCAGTTTACACTTATATCCTAAATCACGATATTCAACGCCGATTCGAACACTTTATAGGGTAGGTAGAGAGAACTGCAGGAACCATAGAAATCTAGCATTAAGGCGATCCGTTGCTTGGTTACTGCTTTCTCCGTCCCTGCTTTCCGCCTTTTTCAAGGCATTGTGTATTAAATGGCGGAGTTCGACGCCGCGTTTTTCCTTATTGCCAGAACGAAGAAAATGGAAATAGAAAAATCCGTCTTCCCCGAGTGGGAAACGAGCCTACAAACCGTCGCGTTTGCAAGTCGACGCTATGCATATGCGCCACGACGGTCCTCTGAGTTTTTGTCCCCTTGATTTTCAACTCGCACCTTCTTGAAGGAAGCAAGCTTCTGAGTCTCCATGGCATCTAACTCTACTATGAATATTTTTGAAAATAATATTATATAACTTTTAAAACATAATTAACTGTATACATAATACTGAAAAGCGATAATGGAAATAATCCTTTGCATGGTGACCTCCTGTCACAATAGCCCACATCATTTGTAACAGCATTTGTTAGAAACCTAAAATATTAATTAATGCAGAGAAATCTGCTGAATTTAAGCTGAATCATGTTAATTGAATTAGTGGAAGCTTGAACTGAATAATGTAACCTATATAATGCAATAGCATGTATAATGTTATGTAATAAATATAGTGGGTATCATCAAATTGGTTGACGGAGTAATTTAACACTAGGCTATAGGCGTTATAAATTGTTTCTTATTCTCAATATAATTGTTTTTTTCCTATTTTTTTGTTATTTAGACGAAGTGTGTAAATACTTTACGTATTTGTTCCAGTCACAAACCAAAGCATTTTCACAATAAATGCTTATAACGTTATACTTTTACACTACGTTCCTTTTTTTCCTAAATTAAAAATTGAGGACCGTCATCGTGTGCCTGATACGCGACGGTTTCTGGGTTCGATCCCCAGACGGGGAAGATGGATTTTTCTATTTCCATTTTCTTCGCTCTGGCAAACTAGGCAAAGCGCGGCGTTGAGTTCCGCCACTCAACACGCAATGCCTCGAAAAAAAAGCGGAAAGCGGGGACGGAGAAAGTAGAAACTAAGCAACCGAGTGTCTGAACACTAGGTTCGCACGGTCCCTGCAGTTCCCTCTGCCTACCCTGCTATCTGCCGGATTAGGCGTGAAGCTAAAAAAAAAAAAAACACATATCCAAATATTACAGAATTCAATGCTGCATGAAACAAATTTTCTTTGTGTTAGTTATCCCACACATACAAGAAAAGGAACACATACAAGGAAGGAAGGAAGGAAGGTAAGCATAGGGAACTGTAGGAACCATAGAAACCTAATGTTAAGATATTTTCTGTTCTGCGTCTGCTTTTTATTTGGAAGGCATTACGTGTTGAATGGCGGGACTCAACGCGCTTTGTCTAGTTACCAGAGCGAAGAAAATAAAATTGAAAAGATCCGTCTTTCCCGAGTGGGAATCGAATCCACAAACCGTCACGTCTACAGGCAGACGTTACGCCTCTGCCAAATATCTTCAAATTTTATTTAACAAAATTAAACCAATAACCATCGTTATAATTAAATAAATTCAAAATACGCCACCATGGCGTAAAAAATGATACTTTGCAAAATCAAAAGACTGAAACAGTGTAAAGGAGTACGTGTGCTATCTTTAATTCAAGATCTCACGATCTGGCGATAGGCGTTGAGGGGTTTAGTGAAGAGCTTCGCTGATATTACACCACAGCTTTTATAGTACGGCTTATATAGATTGGCAATTTTGTTTTTGTTTCATTAGTATGCTATTTACCTTCTAAGATTATTATTTTTAATAAGAACCTATAGTTTACGGTAAAATTGCAATTATTCATTATATATTGCTGTATCATTTGTTCTCATATATTATCACAATTTGGTAAGGTAAAGAAAAAAATACAAATACCCTAAACAGGTAAACCTAACAGGTAATAGGTAAAATCACGCTCTGACTAGACCGGTAAATCTTTTTACTATAAATTATATAAGCAGTATACAATAGAAGAAAAATGCAAGTGGCAAGTGAATTACACAAGAACGTGTTCTGCCTTTACGTCAAGAGCTTACAAACTGTAGCGAGCTGTGAGAATTTAAGAGCATTAGTTGTAATTTATTGTCTTTAACAACGTAGATAGAAAGTGTATCGCTATACAATATAAGCATAAAATTTTGAGTTTGTCTATACTTTCAATGGTTGCAGTTCGATTCCCAGTGAGGTAATTGAATTATTTTCATTTTATTATTTTCACTGACTTTGATTGGTTTTTAATATAAGTTATAACAAATTTTCTATAGATTTTAAGGACTGTGACGCTTCAAAATTTTCTTTTAATTTTAATTAAAATAACACCCGGTGTCAGTTCGTAGTTAATTAGTTACAGGGCACTTTCTATTAAATAATTTCATTAAAGTAATATAAGTTTAAAAAAGTAAATAAATTTTAAATTAAAAATAAATGTAGTACATCTTAAGTAAGCGATTCCTCGTAGACGTGTTCAGTCTTTAATTCAGAAGCTATCGCTAGTGAGCGATTGAAATTGCTGGATTTAAATGTTATAGTAAATACAATTACTTTATAGATGGCAAATCTTAAACATGCTTGAGGCTGGAGTAATTGAGCAAATTAACTGTTTAATTAACATGAAAAATTAAATAGGTAGTACTTTTTATATTGCTTTAAGGAAGTGCAGATTACTTCTAGAAAAGGAATTTTTATCATACGCGCTCTTAGCGTAAGAGTTGCTAGTGCAACAAGACGCTCCATTAGTTTTTGTGATATATATATATATATATATATATATATATATATATATATATATATATATATATATATATATATATATATATATATATATATATATATATATATATATATATATATATATATATATATATATATATATATATATATATATATATATATATATATATATATATATATATATATATATATATATATATATATATATATATATATATATATATATATATATATATATATATATATATATATATATATATATATATATATATATATACGGTCTTTATAAATGTTTACAAAGACGTATCTCCAGTTTCCAGAAAGTTGTGAGAGACGTGTGCTCTCTTAAATTCAAAAGCTCAAGCTCTCAGGCGATATACAAATAGATGGTAAGAGGATTAGTTGAATAATAGTTCTAGAGACACTCACGATAAAAGATAGTAAATACACTTTGTAATACAGACTTTATTTTAATTGATGGCATACATTTTCTTTTTTTTACACAAATATTTACATTTAAATGTCTGCAAATTGAAAAAAAACTTTAAATTCAAAAAGCAGTTTGTAGCAGTTCTATTAAGAAATTTCACTAACCAATAATTTTATTTTATTTTTAATGAGATGTTATTAAATTAAACAATCTCTTTTTAGGTAACCTTAAAAATATCCAAGATGTGTCTGAACAAACAATTAAGCCATTTTTTGACAAATTTATAACTTTTTATTAACTTTTCATTTCATACATTAATATTAATAATTAATCAATAAGAACATAATCTTGGATGTACTACATAGATTGTATTCTTTGTTATTATATAAAAGCACTGTGGGGGCTCGATTATCACTGAGGAATCCATCCCTATTACTTTACTTACTAGGCTATTATTACATTATCTTTATATTGAGTGTCTTATAACAAGTTCCCTACGGTGTCTGTAGTTCATTCTGCCTACCCTGCTATAAATGATACAAAGCGTGAAGCTAATTTAATTTTAATTATAGTTACATCACATTTATACATTCATTAATAATAATAAATCTACTAAGACTCCATACTGACTTTGATTTGTTATTCATCAAAGGAATATTACGTGACGTTCTGAAACATACTGCAGTAACGAGTGAACATTGCAAGTAAAGGCAATATTCCTTTAAAATTTCATATTTCTCAGCCTTCAGTTTTATTAAACCAAGTTACAGTTCTTATTTCGGTTCTATGTCTTTGAATATGACTGTCTTTTACTTTGTCTTTTATTTTAAACTGTCTCTAGCATATGATAGGGAATGCAGAGGAAACCAGTTGTTTGAATATGTCGTTCCCCATTTTCCGATCAATTGTTAAGTTATTTGACAGTGGAAAAATTCATCTTATGTGGGAATCGAACTCACAAACGTCGCGATATGTGAAAACACTGCCAATGCTCCATGACTGAACCAAGATTTGCGGTGGCATACAAAGAAATCTGACAATAGACAAGTTAGTATAAGTATAAAAATTCGAAAAATCGATAATCTTAAATATATACAGACACATACAGATACTGTACGGATTTAAAAATATTTACAATATAAATATTTATGATTACAAACTGTAATTAAGAAGTAGTTTTATCGTGAACCTCTGAGGTATTACGTGAAACTTGTATTTTATTCAGGTTTATTTCATTTGGGAATTACTCCAAGAATACTAAAAGGTTTGGGCTTAGATTAAAGTATTAAGGAAATATTTTTATTTGTTCTGAATATATTTAAATATTAAATATAAAAATATTTCACGGTAAATATTTGACGTCATCATGGCGCAGTGGTACAGCATTTAACTTCTAAAAAATTGTTTCATTTTCCCACTGTGCTAGTCGTTTCTGTTGAACTTAATCACAAAATTCTATCTACCTATTTTTTTAGCGGGGTAAAGTACATACATACATACATACATATCTTCACGCTCTATCCCTAGCGGGGTAGTCAGAGAGAACGGGGCGCCAAACGCTGCGGTCCCTGCATACCTCTTTCGCCTCGTCCACTGTCATTAACGTCTTCATGCATGCTCTCCGGGGACTCCTCATGCTTTTTTCGTGATCTTCCTCCAGTATCTTCGATACTATGTTTTCGAAAGTCAACCGAGGTCTCCCCTTACCTCTCTTACCACTCACTTTTCCATCGTATATCTTTTTTACCATTCTTTCGTTACTCATTCTTTCGACGTGCCCAAACCACCTGAGCACGTTCTTCTTCATTCTTACTGTGACATCCTCGCTGGTAAAGTATGAACCTAAAAGTTCTTTTTGGCCTCTTTATTATAAAAACCAGAAAAAATATTTGTTGTCGTGGCGCAACAGCACAGTGTCTTAGTATACCGCGACGGTTGTGAATTTGATTCTTATTTCTGATTTTTTTACTGCTATAGCCATAGCACGAAATAATTCAAAAATTGGGTAGAAATAGTGCAACGAACTAAAGATTTCCTCTGCCTAACCTGTTATATAAGAGGGACAGTGTAAACGAAAATAAAATTTAAATAAATCTCTCTGTAATATTTCAAGACATAGAACCGAAATAAGAACTGTAACTGGGTTTAACAATGCTGAAGACTGAGAAATATGAAATTTCAAAGGAATATTGCCTTCACTTGGAAGGCATATCTGTTACTGCAGTATGTTTCAGACCGTCACGTAGTGTTCCTTTGATGAATAACAAATCAAAGTCAGTATGGAGTCTTAGTTGAGTTATTATTATTGATGAATGTGTACATGTATATACACGTACATATATACGTTAAAATATGCGTATAATAATAATTTATATGTAATTAAAACATTATTTTTTATTGAGTCTAAATACCGCTGTATTCGTTAATAACTTAATAATAATATTAACTTTCTTAACCACTGATTACTCTTTTTCAAAATAAAATAAATTTTTTTTGGACACCCGACTTTTCGAACACTCTGTAGTCCTCCGTGGTCACCGTTAGACTCACGGGCAGGATGTCTACCTTGACTACTGCAAAAATACTAATGTACGCAATATGTGAATATTTCGGTTTTCTCTATACGTTATAGTTAATACTGTTCATGTTAGTGCAGAATGCATCTGAGTTTCTTGCGCTGGTTCTACTCAGGTTTTAGGTATTAACTTAACTTTAATAAAAAAAACTTTACAAACCTTTAAAAAGATGCTGAAAGCTTATTATCTCTCTTTAAGTATGTTTAAATAAAAATTTTATATATGCATTTGTATGTTCTCTAAATTTGGTTATTTATTTACTCTCCCTTTATTTATATGTATTGTGTATTCACATATATATGTGTTTGTATGTGTATATGTATATGTGTATGTATATTTATGTATGTATGCATTTATTTATGTATGTACGTTTTTTATGAATATGAAAGGATTATCTTTGATATAAAGTTATATGTTCTTGGTACACCCCTACCTGTTTTTACTTTTATTTTTTTTTGTCTTCTCTACCCAAAGTTTGCCTGGAAGAGATCGCTCTCTTAGCGATAAGGCCGCCTTTTTGTACTTGTACCTTTATTTAATTATATTATTAATTTATGAAATTTGCTATACAATTAAGAATATTGATTGATTGATTGATTGATAAAACAGTGGAAGTGTTTTTGATGTTCAAAAATTAAATTACGTATATCGAAATATTTAACACTAACCTGTTTTATATACACGCTGTAGTAAAGCTAAAAATAAATAAAAATATAAAAAGTACTCTAAATGTTATATTTCTTTGTATGTATATAAATTAGACTGGCGATGAATTCATTTCTATTTATCCAAATAACTAACTGGTAATATTCTGGCTTCAAGAGTATTTTAAAAGCAATTTAAAATGAAAAGAAAGAAAGTGCTTACAAGAATTATAAAACGTTTTAAGTATTTTGCATTAAAGTACATTAGTTTAACGCATTTTAAATGGCAAGTTCTTCAGTGAGTCCACTCACTCAGACTTTAATTTTACAATTGTTTTATATGAAAATCGTCAATCTCGAAAATGTATGATGGCAAAGGTTTTTTTGCGACTAATAAGACTTTTAAAACAAATATTTCTAATAATGGTTAGTTTTTTTATACATTTTTATGTTATAATTCTTTGTATGTATGAAATTCGGATTTATAGCTATGAGTGGAATAGTTTTTCACTCTCGATTAAACAAATATTTAATAACCGGATATTTTCACATAAGGTTCTCCAAAATATCAAAAGAATATTAATACATATATTAAACAGTTCAATGACATTGTGACCTACGTTGTTATAGAGCCCATTATATATTAATATTCCATGAGCCCATTATATATTAATAATTGAGAAGCTTTGACGTAGAAGTACGACAGTTTTTTAATTTGATTTGATTCACTTACCTCTAGCAATTAGAGAAGTGCAGCGTTACGAGCCTCGAAAGGCCAAAAGAGGGAAACAGAGTGTCTTTGCTGTTCCGTCTGCCTACCCTGCTTGATAGGAATAAAGAGTGAAGCTAAAAAAAGAAATATGATTTTAAGTATATTTTTAAAAAACTATATTTTACTCATCAATAAGAAAATTTAAATTTGAAAAAATATTTTTTCCCTATACAATATGGTCTTTTGTCTGCCTTACACTTAATAGAAACGTTGAATATCTTTAATTCAAGAGATCCACTTAGACTACGTTCTTTGTAAAGAGCATTTACAGTTTGATCTGAACGACTTTTAAGAGCCAGCTGTATTTATTACCGTTTTAAAATTATATTAAGGATCGTAGTGGCGCAGAGGCACAGCGTTCTTCGCTCTGGCAATAAGATAAAGCATGGCGTTGAGCTCCGCCATTGCTTTTGCGATGCAATGCAATGCTTTTATTGGCAGAAAGTGAGGAACGTAGTGTTTTGACAATAGACTACCTGTAGTCACTCCGATAACGTGATTATAATTATGTATTCTATGACTATATATCATGATTATATATATATCATGATATATATATATATATATATATATATATATATATATATATATATATATATATATATATATATATATATATATATATTCGAGTACATACCTATTATTATTCATATTTTATTTATATTATTGATATTTGCAATTTCAGTGAATTCTAAATGACTTTTTTTTGCCGGATTTCCGCGTAATTAATTATATTTTTTTATTTATACATACAGCTAATATTCTAAATTTTATATCTATAACTTCATACAGCAAATATTTCAAAAAATGATAACATATGCCATATTGAGAACGGAGAATCTTGCCACTATATTCTCATCTACATTATACTAATAAGAATAAAATTAATATCGATATAAGAAAACAACATAGTAAAGCGATATATTACCAACTAAAGTGTAATCAATGCATCCGTACGAGAACGCTTCAAATGCAAATGTGGGTACCGACCTGAATACTTTAAGACGTGCGTCGGTAGCATTTGTTGTGTAAATCAGTTTTGATAGACTATTGTCTTGTTATAATATTGTGGGAATATTTATGAAAAATAAAAAATAATAACAGTTACTAAAGGATGATAGGGTCAGCAGGAATCTAGTGTGCAGACACTCTGCTCTCTGTTTTTTTCTAAGATTCTAAAGGTAAGAATAAAATATTTTTTTTACAGTCTGACGCTTCATTGTTCTGTTGCCTCATTCTTTAATGATAAATATCTATATAGATAAAATTATACTACATAATCCTCGTGGTGTAGCAAGGGAGAAGAGAGACAATTCTTATTTGCGTCACCTCCCTCTAATTATCATTTATATTTCAAGGCTAATTGAAGATTCTATTTGCCTCTTTTACCACTGATTCTTGCTCCTATATATTATTACCTCATATTTAAATATTAACCATTATTTACGATACCTTCACCATTATTTCTCATTTTTTTGAAGTGAACAAACCATCTAAATACGTTTTTTATTCATACGTATTGTGACATCCTCCTCCAGAAACAGCATTATAAGAGTCTCCACATCTTACGAAGAGATTTTATTAGTACAGCATTTATCTTTCATTCATTTTCTTCTGCAACAACCATGTTTCGCTGCCGTATAACAGCGTTTGTGCTTTACTGTCTCTCTTAAATATTTTACTGTCTCAGTAATGAAGACAAAGCACTATTTATGTTGTAACCGATAGTAATACGTCTTTGCAAATCCATTTTGTATATTTTATATTCAATCACATTCCTACTTCACTTATTCGTTTTAATATCGTTGTATGTACAATAATCTTAGCTTCCGTCTTTTTCTACATTTTTTTTTTCGTTTAAATATAGCATGTTGGTATTATTTCTTCACATAAAATATATCTAAAATAAGTGTATAATAAAAAACAGACGGAAGTAAGATCCCTATTGACACATATTTTCTACTAATACCACTTACTACCTACGCAATACCTACGCACTTACTAATACCGTATAAAAACTACGTTATAATAACGATAAGGCGACATTTCTGACATACAAACTTATGTTTACTTACATATAATGCAAATATTTAGATCGATAATGCAAATCAATTCGACTATATAAGTACTTGCCATTGACGCAGAATTACAAAATTCAACATGAAGTTAAATCGTAGTCTTAATATGGGAAGAACTGTAAAAGTTTGCAATTTGTACTAATATCACAAAAAAAGCTATTACTAACGTTTACATGTAATTAATTTCATATGAAACATGTGCATAAATCTCGCACTTGACTACTTCGTACTTAAAATTATTAAAATATCCGTACATTACATATTTTTTTTTTTTGTTTTTTTTTTTTTTTTTTTTTTTTTTAGCTTCACGCATTATCCCGCACAAGGCAGGGTAGGCAGAGGGAACTGCAGGGACCGTGGGAACCTAGTGTTAAGACACTCCGTTGCTTAGCCCCTGCTTTCTCCGTCCCCACTTTCCGCCGTTTTTTGAGGCATTGCGTGTTGAGTGGCGGAACTCAACGCCGCGCTTTGCCTAGTTTGCCAGAGCGAAGAAAATGGAAATAGAAAAATCCATCTTCTCCGACTGGGGATCGAACCCAGTAACCGTCGCGTTTACAGGCAGACGCTTACGCCTCTGCGTCACGACGGTCCTCATTACATTTATGTATTACAAAATTCTTTAGCGAGCTGCCATCTATCAAATATAAGCTATTATGTAAGCTGCCTTTGCTTATAATACTTAAACTTACTAGGACGGTTAATTTATTCTCACAGAATAATTAATAAAAGCTACTTATTTCAAACAAAACTTAATATTTCTAACAATATGATGTGATAGGACCGTCGTGGCGCAGAGGCGCAACGTCTGCCTGTAACGCGACGGTTTGTGGGTTCGATTCCCACTCAAGGAAGATAGATTTTTCTATTTCCATTTTCGTCGCTCTGGCAACTAGGCAAAGCGCGGCGTTGAGTTCCGCCACTCAACAGGCAATGCCTTGAAAAAAGGCGGAAAGCGAGGACGGCAAAAAAAGCAGGGATTAAGCAACGGAGTGTCTTAACACTAGGTTCGTATAGTTCCTGCAGTTCCCTCTGCCTACCCTACCATGTGCGGGATGAAGCGTGAAGCTATAAAAAAAAAGAAACGTTTGTTTTTTTCCTGAATTAGAAACATGATGTATTTATTAGTTAATTTTTATTTAATTTTACGACAAAACACTTGACGATGCGAGTCTTTAGCAATATTAATTTTATTTACTTATTTTAAGGATCGTCGTGGCACAGAGATGTTTGTAAATGCGACAGGGTGTGGGTTTAATTCCGACTTCATGATAATTAATTCTTGTATTTCTATTTTTTTTCGCACTGATAATTAGACAAATGCGGCGTTAAGTTCCTTTCATCAACACGCAAACGTGGAACGGAATGTCTTAACACTAAATTTCACAGCGAGATAAAGCCTGTGAAAAGAAAATAAACTTCTTAATTAATGTTATTACAAGTATTTGCTTTCACGCATTATTTCTAATAGTAATAAAATAATCTGGAGAAAACTCTGTGTTAAGTTACGCCCCGCAACCAACTCAAGACTACCGGGTACCGGGGAACGTAGTTTACTACCACTAGGTTCACTCTATCTACCCTGCTTTTTACAAATTATAAAACTAAGCTTAAAAAAGGAGAGATGAGACCCTTATACCTATGATATAATAGATACATCAATAAGCGCATTTTGCATAGAATAAACAGCTTGATTGTAGCAAATTTTTATTTTAATTTTAAAACTTTTCTTAGCTTACACTGTATTCCGAAAGTAGTAAAGTCAGCTAGTAAGTTTGGTATTAATATACTCCGCTTTGTTTTGAAAAAAAAAAAATATTTTACTCTACCTCAGATTCGAACTTACAACCGTCACGTTTAAAATCAAACACTGTACCACTATACCAAGACGACTGTTAACATTTTCTTTTTCGTTATTTAAAAATATAGAAATTTTATATTTTTTAATATACGCTTACGTAACATTGTCGCAAGGCTTACGTATATTCCATTATTGTATCACAAAGTCACGTATAATATCTTAACACTTGGCACTACACCTCGGTTATTTATTACTCTGAAATATTTTATACCTGAAAAATGGTGGTGTCTGGATACATTTTGTCATTAATCTTTAAAATTATATTGGAACTGTAGTTGTTTATAGTATTCATAAAATTTCCTAAAGAATCTTTTTTAGCTTCACGCTTTATCCCGCACATGGCAGGGTAGGCAGAAAGAACTGCAGGAACCATACGAACATATTGTTAAGACACTCCGTTGCTTAGTGCCTGTTTTTTCCGTCCAAGCTTTCCACCTTTTTCGAGGCACTGCGTGTTGAGTGGCGGAACTCAACGCCGCGCTTTGCCTAGTTGCCAGAGCGAAGAAAATAGAAATAGAAAAACCGTCGCGTTTACAGGCAGACGCTTACGCCTCTGCGCCACGTTGGTCCTCAATAAATTGATATATCTATATATGTTTAAAATTTGAATGTTATTCGATCTTTATTTGATTCCTATTAAGGGAAATTAAACTGTTTCATTCATCATTTCCTTTGGTAACTGGGCTAATAGGTAAACCTAGACGTAACTTAGTCAATTCATTGATACGACGTAACTGGAAATGAAATTACATCAACAATTCGTACCCTCGTCTAGTAAAGGCACTGACGTGCAATTAGCTCTCATTAAGCCCTATCGGTTGCTAAGCAACGATGTTTGCTCGTTTATAGTTTTATTAGTTTTGATGTAGATTTTATATTTTGAGAAAGTGTTATAAAAATTATGTTCTTTTTTTAGCTTCAAGCTTGGCAGGATAGGCAGGGGGAACTGCAGGAACCATATGAACCTAGTGTTAAATTTTCTTAGTTGTCAAGTTTTCACTGCGCCTTCACGCCTTTTACGAGCCAATGCGTGTTGAGTGGCGAAACTCAGCAAAAATTATGTTCATTACATTATTTAATATAGCAGGATTTGAAGCCGCATCTTTCAGCTACCGTCCAAACCCGCTTGAACATTAAAACATATGTATATTATAATGAAGTTATGCCAAATTTGTATGTGATTATTACAAGCAAGCAAGATCTGTAAGGAGATTTTTAAAAATTTTCGTTACCCAACCATCATTGTTGAAAATAACCACTTAACAAAAGCAAATGAAAAATGCTGTTTAGAAAACAATTTCCAATATCTTAAAAAGACGATGGAAGGCAAATGCGACATTTTTGCTTATTTTTGTTTTTTCTTTCATCAGAGAAAATCATATATGATATGTGTATTAGTACCTCCAAATATATATTGAATACAATAGATATATCTGTATATATATATATATATATATATATATATATATATATATATATATATATATATATATATATATATATATATATATATATATATATATATATATATATATATATATATATATATATATATATATATATATATATATATATATATATATATATATATATATATATATATATATATATATATATATATATATATATATATATATATATATATATATATATATATATATATATATATATATATATACACACCTGAAATATAACCACTGAACCAACTAGATGTTTCTTCATAATATATTCAAGCTCCGTTCTAACCATTTGAATGTTGTGCTATTATCGTTATTGGGAGAGTAAATTTGAAAACTTTGCATTTATATTACTCTATTTTCGAAATTGTATAAAGGTAGTCAGCCAATTAATCTCTTACCCGAGTACTAATGTAGGAAATTTGTTAATTTGAATTAACGCATACATTCTTAGACCAATTATTTTGAATTACCAAAGAAGATTTTAGCTCATGAATGATATGTTTGTTTGTTTATAAATATATATTTTTAAATCTATATACTATAAAATAAAAAATCGCTATGTTTTATGTATCATTTCTACTCAATCTGAGGCATTAATAAGTAATCTAGTATTAAATTGTATGTAATTCTAAAGCTTGCAATAAAGCCACAACTTTTCTACTAATCTGTTGTCTACGAGTGTAAGCACTATCGATACAGTATTCATAATTATTATTTTACAATTAGTCTACTTGCCAGGGAGATGGAAAAATTGATAATGTACATTTAAAAGTGCTATTTCATGCATTTTTTTGTTATTTTTTTATGTCTCCACGCTTTATCCCGAACATGCAAGAACCATAGGAACCTAGTTTAAAGACACTCCTTTGCTTAGTCCCCTTTCTCTGTCCCCGCTTTTTTTGAGGCATTGCGTGTTGAGTGGCGGAACTCAACGCCACACTTTTCCTAGTTTTCAGAGTGAAGTAAATGGAAATAGAAAAATTCATCTTCCCTGAGTAGGAATCGAATCTACAAACTGTCGCGTTTACAGGTAATCGCTGCGCCTCTGTGTTGTGTCCTCTTTTTTTAATATAGTTTTTACACCTTCACGCTTCACCCCACTCTAAGCAGGGTAGGCAGTAACCATTGGAACCTAGTGTTAAGATACCTGTTCCCCGTTTTTCGCCGTTTCAAGCATTTTCGCCACTTTCACGCACATTGCGTGAGTGACGCAACTTAGTGCCTCACTGTGTCAAAGTCCGTCTTTTCCGAGTGGAAATCGAACCCACAATCGTCGGGCTTACACGTAAACGCTGCGCCTCTGTGCCACGGTGGTTCTTTTTAATTTTATAGTAATCATTAATACTAATGAAAAATTACAATTTGAATACAGAACTTTAAAAATTACAATTTGAATACAGAACTTTATTCACAAAAACATGTAGAATGTGGTAGAAATGGTTTCAAGCGTCATTGAACAGTCATTTGGTTCTCACCCAAAGCTCGCCGAAGCTTGTAGCGTAATGATATCTGTAATTGCGTGCAACTTGCATTGGCCCATCGAGTAACGTCGATCGTTTGGCAATGTTAACATAGTGGATATCCATTTTCAATCCGATATGAAGTCGTAACGATGCGACTATCAAATATATATTATGTTTGTATGTAAATTTAAGAACTTCTAAATTATTTGACAATAGTTTGAATTGAGTATTGTGGCGACGGCGCTGTGGAACAGTTTCTATGACATAGCGATTACTTGATTGTGGTGTTGTGTTTCGCAATACAGTAGTTAATGTTAATATTAACGGAAAGAATTTGTAATATCGTAAAAAATACAAACGATAAATGTATATGACTGTGTTCGAATTATTTATAACGACATTGTTTTGTAGAAAAGATTGAAAAAACTTAAATTGGAAATTATAACTTATGATTAAATTTCATTGCTGTACAAACATAAAAATACCGATACCGGTAAATAGCTGTAAATAGAAGATTAGTAAATAAGGTTCTTACTTGAGGAAATTAGTTTTCGTTTTTTGTAAAAAGTGGCATTGACCCCGCTACCGTTACGGTATAACTCGAAAATTTAGTGGAGAAAAGGGAACGGAGTGTCAAAGCAGTAGGTTTCCTTTACCTATGCCTTATAATGCTGCCATAGCACTCGTCTAAATGTATACTGATTAAGTATATATCTATTTATAATTATATGTTTACGATATTGACGTAAAGTCAACCTTTTAACATAACAACATAACCGAGTCATTTATTATGACGCAAATATATAAAGATTGATGTCATGGAATTAGTGTCGAGCTTAAAGTTTACTATATATTAAATTATGGATAGATCAATCTTAAAGTTAAATTTCAAATTTGGTGTCACATGAATATTCTGAAACCTGTCATTTGAAATATTTCGAGCATATTATAAACTTTCATTGTATAATCATTTTTAAGTATATCTTTAATAATTTTACTTTAATAAATAAGAAATAGAGCTAAAAAAATAATTCGCATTGAAGTCTATACCAGTTTTACGCGTTTTAATGAAATGCTAATATTCTCAGGGATTTTATACTGTTTTCATATGTATATATCATATATCTAACAATCACAAGCTTCATCTAATATTTAGTCTTTTGTGTAAATCTTTACACATGAGCCTTTTTTCAAAAACTCTATGAATTTTTTGCCGGTTCTTATTCTTCTGTGTGCTCTTTCTACTAAAAGAGTAACTGCTTTATACATGATTTCTAACTTTATCATAGCGTTTCGTAAATCAATATATCTTAAATAGATATACTCTATACATCACCAGCATATACTTAACTACTGCCTCTTTACAGAAGCTATGTCGATAGCTAGAATACAATCTAGGGGGATAAAAATCTCTACAACTGTTAGCCACACCGAATACTGAAATAATTAAAACCGAGTTACATAACATTATCATTGGCAACCTAACACGACTCAACAAGTCGTCATACGAAATAATAAGAAACTTTTATCACTGGTTTGTAAAGTATTTCATATCGAATAAAGTAAAAGATTCAAAACGAAAAAGTTTAATTGAAGAAAATTAAATTTTGATAAAAAACGACAGCGTTCAAAAATGTTAAATACAAACTGTTCATTAAACTTTGGCGTACCGTATCGATTCTGTTACAGAATAAAGGTTCCGCAGGAAATCAAAACCTAACAATATATAAATTAGAACAGTGACTCTTTAAATATAAATAATACGCCATATCAAATATCTTATTTTTTTTAGCTTCCCAATTTATTCCACTTATAGCAAGGTAGACAGAGAGAACTGAAGCAACTGTAGGAATATAGTGCAAAGACACTTCGTTCCTCGTTTTCCGCCTTCGCTTATCACACAATGTGTTGAGTAGGAACTCAACACCGCGCTTGCCAGAGTAAAGAAAATGAAGATGAATTAATCCATCTTCCCCGGATCAAGTCTACAAACCCTCGCGTCATTCGAATACTGAATGAATGAAATGTTTTATAAGATAAAGTTCGAATTTTTGAATAGCGAAGTTATTTTAATAAACGCTAACACAATATAAATATATATTTTTTGTTAGCTTCACGCTTTATCCCGCATATTGCAAGGTAGGCAGAGGGAACTGCAGGAACTATTTGAATCTAGTGTTAAGATACTCCGTTGTCCTAGTCCCTGCTTTCTCCGTCCTCGCTTTTAGCCTTTTTCGAGGCATTGCGTGTTGAGTGGCGGAACTCAACGCCGCGCTTTGTTTATTCAATATAAATATATTGAAAACTATAATATATTTGTTAAAATCTTACTCTAATATTTTTATATCAGAATAATGGACTAGGCAAAAGCTTAGATAAAATATAAAATTAAATTATTGTCTCAAAATATTAAAAACAAACAAGTTAAATGCAACGATTAAGACATTTTTAAAAGAGGCGCAGCGTTCTCCTGTAAACGCGACGATTTATGAGTTTAATTCACACTCGGTGAGATGATGAAGATAGATTGTTTCTTGAAAGACTTTTGTGTCCCGAAAGATAGAAAAGAGAGTGTCCAAACACTAGATTTCTGTGGTTTCTGTGATTCCCTCTGCCTATTCTAACATGAGCTGATGATGAATTAAGTTTCAACCTAAAAAATAAAAGAACTCCCTCTATAATAGCAATATACAACTGTAAATACAAATTAATATTCATATATGCATTTATAATAAAATAAATTTATAAAACATTATTAAAACCTGCTGTAAATTAAATTATTAATATCCAAAAGAATAATATTCACACAGAAATATCACGAAGCTGGTATAAAAATATATAGAGCAAGCGTTAACAATGTCATAAAGTTTGCACCGTAAAAGAATAACGATTGATCGTAAATAGGAAGTAAGATATAAAATAGTCTTAACTGAACTCAATTTTAAACTTTTCACGTCGAAGTTGTAAATTTTAGAATTTAATTAACTTCATAGTAATCTTCACGTAATATTAGGGGAGATTTTATTCGAACTTTTCTATATGTTATAAAGAGCTAAAAGAGTAATTTTCGTATCATGAAAATCAAAGCTTCAATTATTATTTTGGCTCTTTCACATGGAGAAACTCAACTGTGTACTAATTTGGTTAAAAACTTTTATTAAAAATATAAAAAAATGTAACATAGCAGAATTTGAACCCGCGCTCCTTGGAAGCCGTCCAAGTACTTAAGTGTTTTTTACATACTTAGTGTGGATCAAAGCCTTAAAAACCATAAAAATAGTCTATTTGATTTAGTCTGTATTTCATTTGATCAGAATTTCGAGAAATATTTTTATAAATATTTTTAAAACTGTTATCGCAATTTTGTTTAATATTAAAAATATCCAAACGAAATTGACAAAGAAAGGTTGATAAGGGTATTGTTTACATATTCGAATATTCACGTTTTATTAAAGTAAACAACTTTATTTGTTCAGCCAAAATCGCAACTCCTTTCTTTTGAATAATTCGAGAATTCATAAGAAGATAAATATTTATCGTTTCTATATAGATATATTTGGTGTGTGCTTTGAGTTATTTGGTACGAATGAAAACGTTTGAGATATTCTGTATATCTGTTTAATTTACAATGTTTAATAATTATTTTTTTTAAATTTTATTCTGTAGCTCGTGTATAGGTTTAATGTAAGGAAGCCTAAGGTTAAAGCATTTCGCTTTTCGCAGTCACTCGATATGTAACTCGATGTTTTGCTCAGTTACCAGGGCGATGAAATTAAGTGAATAGTTTGGTTCCGTAAGTGGAAATCGAACCTATCACCGTCTGGCCTATAATTAGACGCCGTGCTGCTGCGATTCGATTCCTATACAAAACCTTCGTTTCATTATTATCACTTTTAGTAAAAAAATATTTTATAAAATTTTTATAAAATTATACATTTTAATTTGATTGTTCATACTGTATTTAATTTAGTCAGAATTTCATAAATTTTTTTTTAAAACTGTTATCGTAATATTGTTTAATTTATATAAAAATATACATTTTAATTTGATTGTATCATACTTGTTACAAGTAAAAATGCTAAGCTGCCTTTCTGTTACGTTAATATATAAAATGCTCGCATTTTAAAGAAAATTACTCTACATTTAACTATACAATAAAGAAATATTTGTTAAAATGCATCCAGCACTTCCATCACAGCATAGATTCTTGGGCCATTAAAAACAGCGTATGACGATTCGGAGCATCTTTACTCTTTTTTCGTCCCATATTAATTCAGAAAATTTTCAAATTACAAAAATGTAGTGCGAAAGCTATACGCTTATTGCACAGTTTAAAACTTTTTACTTCTTACTTTCCGTTAAAATTTGATTTTGAATTTGTTGTGTTTATTATATTATTGCTATTTTTACGTAGCATAGTCATAGTAATATGAAACAAGTAATAATATTTCTTCTTTTATAATTCATTTTATATGGAAATTATATAAATATAATTCTTTTGAATAAATAATAACTTTTCTAGTTGATAGGATTATTAACTTCTTCCTAAGTTATTTATTTTCTGTAACATAAAATATGTCAATTTGTTCCCAGGTCGCTCGGAGCCAGGTGTAGTACCATCGATCGTGGGTTTCACAAAGGATTCCGTAGCCCAGGAATCAGACAGACTTGCTCCAGGAGACAGGATCTGCAGCGTAAACGGCATATCAACAGCAAGATTGACAAATGAAGAAGTACTCAGGTTGTTAGATAATGTTGAAGAGAGAGCGTCTTTGGAGGTAGAATATTATATGCCAAATTATGGTAAGTCAAATATGCACTCAAATTACTTATTTTGAACCCAATGTACTTTTTTCTATATATTTGGTAAACAACCTGTAATCGTCGCACTTACAATCAAAATCAGTTCCATAAAGCTACAATTGCCTCAAAAACATTAACTTTGTGATATATTTTTAAAAACATATTCATGCACACAGAGATTGCGCAGACAATTTTATTCTTTCTAATGTGGTGTATACCTTTAGCGTGATAAAATAATGAGAGTACCACATTCTATACAATTTCGTACGAATCCGGAAAGCACACCAAAATAAAACGAGAAAAATTGCAAGATAAATCCAACATCCTGTCAAAAAGTTAGGAAGCAGCAAACAGAAGCCACAAACAGACACAAGTTAACAATTTATTTTGAGAATTTTCCGCAAAAGCTTAACCATAAAAGGTTTATTTTAAACTGGTTTATATCGTTTCACATCATTGGGAACTGGTTTTAATGCTATAATATGCTTTCTTTTATATGATATAAATAAAGTTAAATTATTTATGTCAAAATGTTGTTCCAGGATCATTCAGTTCGAATTCCCTGTCGGCGTCACAAAATTCTTTATATATCACGACCAAGCTAGCAGAAGTACCTGTTGAAAAAATAAATGGATCGCTAGGAGTGACTATACGAGGTGGATTGCCGGAGAATTCTGCACCAAGTGCCGACCTAGTATTGAATAGCCGGTCTTTGGATGCTCTACCGTTGGTTGTTACTCATATAAGACCTGGTGGCGCAGCATATAACACTTCTAGGATAAAACCTGGTGACAGATTATTGAAAGTTGATCATGTAAGTATAGTTAAACAAATTAATATGTTTTAACCTACGTAATGTAGTATATACATATACGTTCAAATCTACGTAATATAATATATACGTATGTGTATGTAAATTATTTGTATATAACATTGTTTACTTAAATATTTTATCATAAGTTCTATTTATTTTTTTTAACGAACAGAAAAATTTTAAAAAATAGTAGAAATAAAATTTAAGATATTTGTACCACTTTGGAATTCTGTGAATTAAGGTGTTTATTTGTTTCTTGTACTATAACCACAATTATTATATAATACTACAACTATAAATTTTTAAAATATTTTGCCATGTGAAAGATTTCCCTCTTTGTGATCTCTTACAATTACTGTTAGATACAAAATTTCAAATTGCAACACAGTACAGCTTTACATATGAGCCTTAAGCATAGAATTAAGCTTCACACTGTATCCTGCACATATCAATATGCTACTGCTCTGTTATTACACTTTGTTCTTCAGTTTTGGCCCAATTCTCGAGAAATTAGTAATTGAGTGAAAACTCAACGATCTACTCGATTTTATAACCATAAAGAAAAATGAAAATATTTTATGCCCTCAATTAAAAATCAAAACTGTTGTATTTCTGCATTGACATTTAGATAATACTGTATTTCTGTATTTCAGATATCATTGACAAACAAAACACTATCAGAAGTTCATCAAATTCTTCAAAATTGCCCTCAAGTAACAAGTCTGACTATTGAATACGATGTATCCATCATGGAATCAGTTAAAATGGCCACTGGTCCATTACTAATTGAAATCGAGAGACCGTGTAATGAGGATCTTGGTTTATTCTTAAGCAATCAGAGATATACCGATGATGTGTACAGCTCTGGTTCAGATACGTATCAGCGGGTTGGTACTTGCAACGCGATTTATATTGATAGTATACTACCAGCGAGTATAAGCGACAGGTAATTATTATATAATTTTCTGATCTTATGATATGTTTTTCGATTTAATTTTATTTTTATTACTCAGATTATTCATTTATTTTTTTGGATTTTTTAATGGGTAAAGTATTATTTTCCTAATTTACAAGATATTTAAGACAATTTATTTCGATACTAGTATATTGGAAAAGTTTTATTTTTAAAAACATAAAAAGAAAACAAAATTAAAAACGATATTGTTGTAATTTGGTATTATTTTAGTGTATTGCTTATTCCTAGCTACCATGAAGGTTTATTAATTTTCATCACTCTACACATCTAGGCCTACACACATAGGCCTTTTGAGCTACGCTAATTGTTTTAATAAGATTTTCATTAAAAGACATTGAAATTTTCTTTTAACGAAAAACATGTTAAAATAGTTAGCGTCGCTCAAAACACCTAAAGTTATCTAATATACATATATCCCTATCCCCTGAACATATAAAAAATAATTTAAGAAGAATATTTTGCATACTTTTACAATAGATATATATGCATTCATTATATATTGGCAATTTTGATAACATATTAATAGTGTTTGATTGTAAATACAATTGTTTTTGATTTGGTTCCCTCTCGTGTTTTTTTTACCTTTCCTAGATACAAAAAGATTAGCACGGTGTTGAATTTAGTTATTCAACAATGGAGAACGGAATATCTCAAAAGAAGTGCTTAGACTGCGGGGTAAATCATGAAGCTATACCCCGTATATAACAGTCTAAGCACTATCTTACCAGAAACAGAAAAATAAAATTAAATCAATCAATTCAATAAAGAGTAAATCTAAGTGTTACTGTTTACAATCAAATGTACCAATATATGCGAAAAGTTTGTATATTATTTGTATCACGAATGTACTAATTATAATAACGTTAGAGTATTTGTTTAGCGTAGCATTATAATTATAACGTAGCATTATAATACAAGTATATATCGAAATATTCATTAAATATATAATGCTTCAGTTATTCTTAGGATTTTGCTATCGAAATTTATAATTACTCCGAGATGACACTTGAACTACGACTTATAATAATAGATTAAGTAAATTTACACGCTTATAATTCCAGTGAAGTTTTCATTAAGATTTGAAATGCTTAAATTCAAATTCGCTAACAAAACATTATTATCTGATCTAGAAATTTCACGAGTCAGTTAGAATAATATTGAAACTTCAGTAAGAATGCTGAGAACCTTAACCTTAATCATATATATTAATTCATGAAATGGATAATTTAAATACGATCTTTATTTCGATCTTGAATTTTGTAAAATATGATATTTTAAAATAATCAAGTAAATTGTGTGATACGTCACGTTTATGTTACATCAGCTTATAGCAGCTGACTGCTGGACGTAGACCTGCCCTAGGGTACACCATAAGACTTGGTACTCCGTCGTAACTTTCTCTATACTCCTATGTATATGACGATCATTCTACAGTCGTTTTTTTTACTCAACCTTTGTGTAATAGTTTAATGCTTCTATAATTTCACGCTTTTTCTAAGAAAGCAGAAAAGAAAGGGTGTAACTAATGCCACATCCGATCGTCTTTTCATCTGAATTTAAGTCATTTTGTGTTAAGAGGCGGAGTTCAACTCAAATCATATCTTTTTAGTTTCGAGTAGCGCAACGCCGCGCTTACCTATTTGCCAGAGCGAAGGAGATGGAAATAAAATAATTCATCTTCCCTGAGTGAGAATCGAACCCACAAACTGTCCTAGTTACAAGTAGATGCTGCACCTCAGCTGACCATCTAATGATCTTCTAACAGTATTTGTAAATATCATAAAATAATTCAAATTATATTTTCTCAGATGTGGAGCTCTTCATCCTGGAGATCAGCTTTTAGCCTTCGATGATCACGTTATAGATGGTAACAATTACACAGCGGAAGAGGTTATGTGCTATTTAGAGAACTGTGAAGCCGGTTTCACGAGGCTACATATCGCACCAAGACATGTTCTGGCACATGGTGGTAGATTTACAAGAGGTAAATATATTTTATTGTTTCTAAAGTAGAAAATTATTTAAACAAAATATATAATATTTTGAACGTAGTGGAATTTGAACCTCCATCTCATAGAAACCATACAAGTGCTCTGACAACTAAATCATTCTTATATGCTTTTTACACCTTTTTGCTTTGTTATTATATTTGTAAGGAAATAGCTGTTTAGATTTATGCTACCTAAAGATTATAACTAGGAATAATAATATAATAAGAAATAATGCTTCTTTTTAATATTTGCATAGAAATGAATAACTTTTAATCCATACTTAACATAAAAAAATTACTAAAAAAACATACCGGAAATTGTAAACATGTAAAAAGAGATGATTATATTAAATATTTTTTTTATAAAAAAAATACATTTTTAAATGATTCAAAAAACATGAAACGAACAAAGCGTATGACATTCGAATTTGTACAAAGTGGCCATAGAATTCGTTGACAATTAAATTTTAAACCGCAAATAAATACTGCGTCTGATCACTAGCTCGATTCTCAGAAGCATTTTCACAATGGATCGCTTTATATAGAAGTAGCGAGATTACTGTGCGAAACAAGTTTATTCAGATCACAGTTCGCTCATTATTGTAAAAAGCTTGTTTCGGGTTGAATACGATTGCATCATTTAAGTTATGTCCGAATGCAACTTTAACTATTTAAAAGATGGGTAAAGAAGTTTTAAGAGATGGATCTACGCTAAATGTGAAGCAAACTGGTGACTCATGGACTTCTTGGAATGAAGAGAACGTGCAGCAATTTTTGGATTTCACATTGGATACAGATTAATTGATGCGAAAACATTTGGCTGAATTAAAATAACCCCGAACCTCATGTGTTGTATTTTACAATTAGGTTTGGAATCGTCGTTTCGTTTGTAACATCCATATAAGATCCAGATTATGCAGAAACTAAAACGAAATTATTTAAATTTGTGCAAGTACCGAAACGACGTTAGATTGATTTGATAATTTTGATATTTCCCATTTGTACCTCAAAGGGCATGTAGACAAACAAAATTGCAGGTATTGGAACAACGGAAATCTCAAAGCTACATACGAGAGGCTACTTCATTCTTTCAGAGTATGTATGAGCTGCAATTTTAACAAAAGAAATGATTGGATTTTACTTTTTTGAAGACTTTCAGGGTTGTTTAGTTATTTAAAGAAATGTGTCTATATAATATAACAAAGTACACTAGGTCAACTAAAAGAAAAAATAGGCAAAAAAATGTCGACAATCTTACAGTTTACGCCTTCTTTGCATCCTACTTTACTGGATGTGAAAGGCTATGTACACATGAAAGTAACAAAAATTTAGCTTTAAATACGCCAAGACCTGTAACAAAACTACATCCATCCTCATCAACATACAAAAACAAAATTACAAATTCTAATTTTACCTTGAAAAAGCAAGTCAAAGCTTTATAAGCCAAATTCTTTTACGAAACATATTAGATAGCCTACTTATTATACATTCTTGTAACAAAAGGCTTATTGCAATCACCTAAGCTCAGGTACATACATCTACGTATAAAGCTATGTGACCTTTGTCTAACATCGCCTAGCAAAGGACGGTAAGCCGTAAGACTGTTTCATGCAAATATTTGACTAGAGCTTCGCTACAGGACACAAGGGAACGTATCCGGCTAACTTGCTACGGTAAGATGGTATAAACGCTGCATTTGTAAATAGAAATTATTTGGATATTCAACATTTTGCTAGGTAAATTTCGATGTCCTCTTAATATAAACGAGCGGTGAAATATGATGGATTATAGTGTATGTACTAACATAACACAAACACATTCAAAAATCTATATATTGTATACAATTACTTCACATAATATAGAAATGAATTGAGTTTCAAAAATAGACACCATATCTAAATAATAAAAATAAAAACAATGCATTTTCTAACGAAAAAGAAAAAACCGTCACGAATGAATTGAAAGACAGCAAATAGCCGAAATTGTGTATTGTAGAGTCCTGCAATTTTGTAGATATTATATTATATGGTCTATATCTATGCAGAACAGGAAAAACTTAGTTTCTTATTTTATAGTCAGTTGTAGTTTAGTTGGTTATATGTTATTATTGGTTTTCTTTTTTTATGAATTACTTTAATTCTTAAAGTAAAATGAATGAGAAGCAATTATAAATTCCGTAGATCAACACACTTAAGCTTAGTACTTAAATTAATTAAACTTAGAAATTAATACTAAAATTTTCTCTCGCATAGTAAAAACATTATTTTTAAAATTAATCGTGCGATATTGACTTCTGCCACTTAACACGTATTGTTCTGAAAAAAATCACAATCGGATAATGCACTGTCGTAACACAAGATTTTCATTCTCTATCAAGCCTTCTATATAGCGGGACATAGCGTGAAATTGAAAAAATACCTAAAAAAGGTATATAATTAGTTCTGGCCTCGTAACTTTATTTACTTACATTAATATTGTTCTCCGAAACAATTCTTCTTTATTAATTAAGTATTAAAGTTCAAATCTTATCTTCTATATAAAAACAGATTACACCGGTAATTTACATTGTTTAATAAACAAATTTTAACTATTTGAAATTCGGCCAGTAACAAATTAGGTAGCTGTGGGATGATTTCGGAGTTAATTCTTAAACAACCCCGAACTCTTGAACGAGACTGTCTGAAACTTCGAAAAGTTCTGAACAAGATCAGATGTTAAGCGATAAGCGTTTTGTCGCTTATTATTTCATTTTCTTAACATATTATGTAATTTTCGTGTCATGACATGTGCCGTTAAAATGTAACGGTTTTAATTAACACAACCTTTATATGCGAGAAATTTAATTTTACCGAAAATGACGTGTGTAAAGTATGTAATGTATGGAAAGTAAATTTGAAATATATTATACAGAAAATTAATTACTACAAAAAAAAATTCAGAAAAAACATATTTTGTACAAATTTCGGCCTATAAAATAGATTTTTGCTGTAGTTTTTTTTTATGTCATCATGCCCTGCCATGTGAGGAATAAATCCCTCACAAGGCAGGATAGGCAGACAAGCACTGTATGAACCATAGGAACCTAGTATTAAGGCACTCCGTTGCTTAGTTCCTACTTTCTCCGTCTCTGCGTTCCGCCTTTATATAAGCATTGCGTGTTGAGTGACGGAACTCAACGCCGCGCTTTGCCTCGTTTCCAGAGCGAATAAAGTGGAAATAGAAAAATCTGTCTTACTGGAGTGGGAATCGAACTCATAAACCGTCGCGTTTACAAGCAGACGCTACGCCTCTACGCCACGTCGGACCTCGTTGTTTTTTCCCATTTATATAAATTGCTAAAACTGTTAAATTCCACTTCTTATGCTGTTAGAATCACTAGCTATTCAAATACTCACAGCAGCTTCAAATATTTTAAAACTTATTTCTAGAATTTAGGTGAAAAAATATGTTCAGTTTGGAATAATTAACAATTTTCTTCTAATTAATTTATTACCTAATAAATTAAAAAAAATTAGCTTAAATCCTTGCTGACGATAATATCAACATCATATAAATGTATAAGATATGATGGCAGTATTAATACTTTAATATGCAAAACTAATAAATGGGTCAAAAGCTGCATAATCTATAAAAATCTAAATTTTAAATGAAACGATAAAATGAAAGCCACTAGCTCTATGACGCATATCGCGCACTAGATAGCGTGGAGAGCAATACGTGAAAGATTATTACGTTAACTTTCTAAAATACTGCATGGTATGTAGTTGAACTAACCACTGCATTTTATCATGTTAAAACTGAATTATCCCAGAGGGATAAAAAAGTAATTGTAGGTTAGGTAGGTAGGAGGTATTTGTAGTTATACATCATTCAGATACAATGCGTGCTGAGTGGCGGATCTCAACGCCGAGCTTTCTCTCGATCTCGTCGTAGCAGAGGAAGGAAAAGGATAAAAAATTAATCAAATAGCTTTATCAATATATATATATATATATATATATATATATATATATATATATATATATATATATATATATATATATATATATATATATATATATATATATATATATATATATATATATATATATATATATATATATATATATATATATATATATATATATATATTTTGTTAGGTAAATCACAAGTGGTTAAAGTTAATTTGAAATGGAAAACACTAAAACACATATAGATCACATGTTCGACTATATTCGGACATAGATTCTACGTAATTACATTAAATTACATAGATCACTCAATCTCGGTGTCATGGTTTTCATCATGCTTTTTTCTATTTTCTGCTCCTCAATAAACTATTTGTCTAACAGAGAATAACAGTTATTGGCTTCAATCTAAGTCTAAAATTTGTTTAAGTTCTAAGTTGTAGTCTAAGCTGTTGTTATCCTAAATAAATAAATAATAATAATAGGTTATTTTCCGTAAGTGGGAATTGAATTAACGACTATTACGTGTATAATCAGATGATGTGCCACGATCACTAGATAAAACACTTGTTTTATATTTAGTTCTTAGTTTTTGGTAACATTCTTAATAAATGATAAGGCTTACCTGTTTCTTATGCTTTTACGCGTAAACGTATGAATCTTTGTACAAATGCTTATAGGATACAGGATAGTATAAGAATATACTATCCTGTATCAAACATTTAGAAGAATAACAGAAAGGATTTAGTATTCTCGGCTTTTTTTTGTCTTACCAGAGCTAAGAAAATATATAAAATTTACTTCAATTCTTTGGTAATCCTCACAATTATGATTAAATGCTGTGGCACTGTTCTATAGTGGTCTGAAAATATAAGTGACAAATAATAATAGTAAATAATTTTAATTTTGTTACATTAAATAGTTAAAAGAAACCCAATGTTACGAATAAAAATTAAAAAAAACTACAAATTGGATCCGAACCTGTGACGGTCGTATATATAATATAATGGCACTACACCACCATGATTAAAATTTAGAATGTAATCCTGATGCCAATGCCAAAACGACGAGTTTAAAGAATCTAAAAAACGCTCTCTTTCACAAATAACGCCAAATATCCATTTTCGTCTTAATGGATATCAAACTTAGTCCATTTCAGTCAAAATATTGTAGTTACACAAAGGAGATAATGCTTAATCGCAATGTACGGTTATGATTGCTCTTGGAGTATGCAAAGTTGAGAGTTGGTTAAGTTGACAAAAAATTGGGTCCTTAAATTTTATTAGCTTTCGTCTTACAGCTTTTGTTGAGTTTCGTGTTAGAAAATATTATTATTAATAAGTCAAAAGGGTAATGGTCGTATAATAAAAATATTAACATTGTAAAAATATTACTGAAACAATTCTCAGCGCTTTGCCAAGTAACACGCGAATGTTGTGGCTCAGACTTTGCGCCAGCATCTACCTGTAAATGGGACATAAGAGACGAAGAGACGGAAAGTGTGAAATGGAGTTCAAGAGAATGCATTCCTGTTGGAGGTTCCCTCTACCAACTCCGGTAATAAACGGGATAAAAGAAGCTAATAAAAAAGTTGAAGTTATATGTCATTTTTTACTTAATCTGTACATCTTGAAGAATGAAGATAAAAAGATTATTTTATATATTTTTTTAATTACTTCGATCACTTTTTCGTAATGCAATAGAATAGCATGTGACTGTAATCAAAACGGGTATCGATTCGATTTCCGCTCGGGAAATTATTATGTTCGCCATTACCAAGATAATAACTAAATAGTTAGAAACTCAATTAAAAAAAAAGACTCTGCTTAACCTCCTCTATATAAGGAGAAGAATTTCAGAAAAATTAAAAATGAATGACTAAATGTATGTATTATTGTTTGTTCACAGAAAATTCAATGTCCGGTGCTTCTACGTTGAATGCTAAGAAACATAGACAAAGGAATTACAGACAGAGCTCAATGCCCAAATTGAGTTCACAAGACGATTTTGGTAAGACTATTGCTATTGTTTTTTTGTTTCTAAATATTTCTTTTGTTTCATTGTATCCAATATTTTATATTGGGGCTGAGAGAAACTAGAGTCAAGGCTCTATGTTCTCCGTTTTTAAATAATAAGAAGGAAAGGGAATGTAAAGATGTGGCTTAGAGCTTTATATTTGAAAAAGTTATTGAAATGTGGAAAGCTTATTTGATTTGCATATTGTCCTTTAAAATTAAAGTGTCGAAAAATTATATAATAAGTGATTATCGCTGTTCAATATATTATCTCTATATATCCATTGTGTAAATTAAAACGAATACTTGTATACAGAAGGTCAAGGTTAAAGGTCAAAACAATTAGATTTCAATCATTCAAATGAAGCTCAAAGCATTTGGGAGAAATGCAAACAGATCGTTTATTGCTTTGTCATACGCAAGACTTATTTCTAGACTAATGTATACAGTAACTATGCTTGCATATTCAAATGAGTTTGACATATGAAACATTCTAAAGGCACTAGGTAATTCTGATTTCAGGAAAAGTATGTTGTATTGAGATAATTAACATGTTGTAATAGTCTATAGGCTAAAACTATATAAGACCATTGTCTTTTATAGTTTCTTTTTATAACAAAAGATTATACAAAACTATATATGTATATTAGTTTTATAATCATACATTTCCATTAAGGTTATTATAAGCATTACATCACATGTTATTAAATTTTCAATGATAAACATCACTGAATATAGCTGGTTGAAAAATATCACACGCTTACACAAGACAATATACAGATAAAAGAGTGTTAAAAATTGATACGAAACAACATAAATATTTTTTATCTACCCGACAACAGGGCTTAGAGTTAGCCCAATATTTGTTTAGGACTTTTGTTCAAATTAATTTAGTTTGGGTAACACATATTAGGTACGTACAATATATTTGTGTGTATATCATGTATTGTAATTAGAATTTAGTCGTTTTAATATGTCGTCTAGTAAAGGTCGTTATGGTACCTAGTGGTACAGTGTTCTGTGACGGTTGGGAGTTCGATTCCCAAGTGGGGGAATAAATTATTTTTATTTTCTTCACTCTAGTCAAATAGTATCAGATGTAGTTCAAATAATATATTATATCTATGGATTTTTGCTAAAGCCTTTTCGCTTACCATAGTAAAAAAAACATAAAAAAGAAATTTTCCTCAACTGGGAATCGAACCTACAAGATGTCACATTAACTTTATAGATATTAAATTAGGTATACGCTGTCTCTATACTACGACGACACTGCGACAACCTAAATGATATTTTTAAATATTAATTCATTTTGATCCAACACCGACAGATGGGCAACAAAACTACATGAGCATGGGCGTATGTAGGACGGAATCACTGAATATACAACTAGAGGTGCCCTCAGGACAGACGAGCGGTTTGGCTGTTCATGATGAAAATGCTGCTTTGATTATTTCCCACGTGGCCACACAGTCACCGGCTTATAGGTGAGTTTTGCTATACAATTGTATTAGCATATATACTATATATATGTATATACTATATATTCTTTATTACACAAAAAATAACATTTAATAAATATAAAAATACAATTTATTCGACGAAATTGGGCTTATGTCTACAAGAAATCTCTTCCACCCAACTAATGGAAGTGAATTTATCTAACAAACAACAGGAAGGGATATTGTATGAAGCGTATATGTATGTATATCATATAGGTACATATAACAAGTTTTAACCTTTTATTTTTTTTAGATCCGGCTGTCTTCAAATAAGAGACAGAATAATGACAATCAACGGCCATGAAAATCTTACAGCTGAGGTGGCAAATGAAATATTACAAAGGAGAAACGATTCTCATAATCCAAAATATTTAACTCTTAACGTGGAATTTAGTATGCCGAATACAATAGAGGCGTCTAGTGGAGTCTTCAATGTTAAATTAGCGAAGAATTCTGCTGGCCTCGGTGTAACTATAACTGGTAAATATAAATATCTATACTTAAAGAAAACGTATAAACATTTGAACGCAGCAGGAATTGAACCCGCGCCTCTAGGAACGATCCAAGCGCTCTGAACACTAAGCCATGCGTTCTTCATTTCTTCGTATCCCTTTCTATTCTACTATAGAAAGAAATTTCTTTCTATTATTAAATAGTATTTTATATAAACAACAAATGACATCTATATTTTCTTAGACTTCTGGTTTGTATTAGTACTCGGAAGAAATTTTAATTGTTGACTATTTATACAATTCCAACATTTTATATTATTTTAAAATGTTATTCCACGCTGAGGATATAAATATATTTCTTAGAAAATATGTAACATCTTAGTCACAAAGCATTTACTATACAAAGAGTACAGTCCAATAATAGAAATAGAATAACATACTTTATTAACAAAACAAAATAATTATTTTTAACAATAATCGTTTTGGCTAGCTGTAAAGCAAATATCTCTCCACAGGTACGTTAAGGGTATAAATAAATTATAATTAATATAATGGTGTATAATTTAGAGTTAAATACTACGTTAAAATTTTTATACAGTTTTGAAATTATTTTTTGGAACTTTGGGCCTAAAATAGTTCATTTTTTGAAAAGAGATGATGCAAACTCTGCTAAGTCGCTCAATTCAAATGCCTTGACCTATTTTAATGTATAAATAATTTATAAAGTGTACTGGCCGCTTGAGTGATGGCTAATCATATTTCCACCCTATATACCAGGGTGGAACGTCAACGTTAATATCGGTCATCTTCATAAATTTAATCGATACAACCTTCATATAATTTTCATAAGTATCATAAAGCTATTATTATTTTTATGTTGTTACATTATTTTGTTACGTGTTATATTATTATAATTGTTATTAATAATTAAATAATCTGATTTAAAAATTGTTCATGCCACTAGTTTTAAGATAAGGTTTAGAACGAGAAAAGCCGATTTTGCACTTTACACAAATTAAATAAATCAAAAAATAAATACAATTTACACACGTTTTAATAGAAATTATATTGATACGTGATTCGTGTATACTTATAGCAGAACACTTAGCAATATATACGGTTGATGAAATTTTTATATTTGTATGTATATATGTACGTAACATTTTTAGGTTGTAAGCAAAAACTTTTGAGCAACGAAGAGCCAATGGTTATATCAGATATTAAACCGGGTTCTGTAGCGCATAGAAGTGGAGCTTTGGCACCTGGCGACCATCTCTTAGCTATAAATGGCCAGCCTTTACATAATTTATCATTGGTAAGTATCTCAAATGTTTCCAAAGAACTAGCATAATGATTAATCCTCAATTAAATTGATATTTTTTAGTTTGTTTTGTTGAATGATATTTTAAGAATAAATTGCACCATTTCTTTATACTATAAGATAGCAAACGAATAGGTGTCCACCTAACATCAGGTGGCCATTTGATGTTAAGTGGGCACCCTAGTCCATAGAAATCCACAACTTAAGGGGATGCTGATATATGGATATGTTGCCAACTAAGAACTCAAATAAAACGCAGCAGCATTAGTATGATGCTGTTTCACGACGTAATTTTATGAAAGCATGGTCTTTACCCGGTTCGAGCCTGGCCTTTTTGAGCTAGTTTTGTTAGTGTATTTTATCTTTACCACTTGTTTCTGTTTCATCATTATATTCTCAGTTTGAAACCTTATATGTTGATGCTTCCAGCACTTCCAGCACTGTCAACACCCTATTTTATTTTACTAAAATGGAGGACAGAAAATAATTAATTCATTCTTTCCCTTGAGTCAGGATCATATTTTATCAAATATTCTATCGTTACCTAAATATTAATCCCATTTTCAATAACTTATAATTAAACCAATAGCCCATAAAAAATAATATTTCAATAAATTCACTAACAAACACAAAACTTATACTTATATACCAAATCTGTGTAAACAAAACCATTAAGCTAAATCACAATTTAAACTTTTAAGGATACAGCGTTCAATATACTTCAGAACTCGCCAGAAGATATAATAACTTTGAAAATTCGTAAACGTGACGTATCAGACGAGTGGTCTTTACATAAGCATAACGCGAAACTTACTTTGCAAAGCTTCAGTAATATCGAAACGAAAGCTGTTGTACATAGTGGAGAAGATTCTGGTCATCATACGGAGAGTCCTAACAATAGTGCCAAAGAGAGTGAAATTCATAGTGACAGTGGAAATACTGCTGTGTTCATGGTTGAAATTATAAGGCAGGAGAACGGTCCCTTGGGCCTGACGATTGCTGGTAGCGAAGATGTTACCCAGCCGATTCTGTTAAGTGGGCTTGTTGAAGGTTTGTTTTTATTTCTCTTTTTTTTATTTTCTAAGAAAGATTGAGAAAAATATCATCTGTCCAATACATATTTTTTGTTAATTATAGGCTAATATTTACTTTATGCCACTTAATATTACCAAATACAAATAAATGAATGACATGATACCTAATGCGGAGTTTTATATATACCAACTATCTCGATATAATTGAATCTTAACATAATGACTTCGTTGATATAAAGAGTTTTAAAAATATATTTAATTATAAAGAATTCTTACAAATTAAATAATTTTAGGGGGGTTAGCTGAGAAATGTGGCAAATTGGCGATCGGTGATGAACTATTAAGTATAAATGGTGAAAGTGTTTTGAACAAACCTTTGTCGGAAGCAATAAAGTTGTTGCAACAAAGTGGCCAACGAGTGCAACTCCAAATGTGCCGGAAAATTACAGGTAAGTTAGAAAATATACTAAACAAGAAATAGCATAAGTTTTTGAAGAAAATATTATCTTTACACAGAATAAATTTTGGTTAAATTGTATTCACATTTATTACATTTTTATCCTCTTTTGTAATCTATTGAATGTCTGTCATATACAATGTTAGTATGTTTGTCTCTCTCTCTCTCTCTCTCTCTCTCTCTCTTTATATATGTTTCTGTGCTTGTGTGGATGTGGATGTGTATGTGTGTGTGTGCGTGTGTGTGTGCGATTGAGCGTGTGTGCGCGAGTACGCGTATGGGAGTGTGTGTATGTATGCGAGTGTGTGTGTGTGTATGTGTGTTACAAGACATAATATTCTGAAATAGAACAGTAGACTATAAAAAAACACACACTTACACACGTACACATACATATATACACATAAGCATACTCACACCCGACACACACACACACACGCACACAAACACGCACAGAAACATATATAAAAAATCACGCAAAGATTTCATAAAGTTTTCCCACTTAACCTATAACACACTTATTTCATTTATAGTTTACATATTTACCATGTTATGAAACGAGAGAAATTCTTGAAGATAAACAAGCTACCCTTTTAACACTTTATCAACTTCAAGCGTACGTCTATATGTATATGCAAATGTGACAGATATCGATAGGTCCACTTTACATTACTACTGATCGATTTTACCCACATTGGATTCCTCAAACTTCTAACAAAATAATACGCAAGTTACAGAGTATGGGTCTAAGAAATACCATAGGGACAAGTTAGAAATGTATTTAAAACTTTATTGAGGAAATCTTTGGCATGACACAAATAAAGTTAAACTTACTTGACATAGTCTATGTTTTTGTTGATTTGATTCATGTTAAATATCTCATAATATATCATATGTGTATGCTTAAAATATTTATGTTTTAAATGTTTTATTGGTGTATAGAAGATTATAATGCAAATTATTTTTGTTATTTTTCTTCCATTAAATGGTTAAAAAAGATTTTGCAAAAAATATTTGTGCACCCTCAGTTTGGATTATTATTTAAAACATAAAGCTTTCAGAGAGCTTTTAAATAAAGTTTCAGCAAAAATCATTCAATGTAATCAATATATTACTATATTAATACAAACCGTATTTACAAGTTAGCAAAATTGGCACTGATTTTCATAATAACATATTTAAAGCTCAACACAGAATAAATACGGACGCTTCATACTAAATTGCTTTATTACTATAAAGCAACCCGAACCCGATAATAGCTCTGTTCGTAATGTTCATAGATTGGTTCTAAATTTCTATTTAGTTTGTACTTGTTGTTCACCAGTTAATGCAGTTTAAGTGATTGGTATTTAAATGGTACAAAAGAGTATTTGGATGATTAGCTTAATTTTTTAGCTTCACTTTGTATTGGGAAGATAGGCAGAGGGCATCCTATTGTTAAGACACTGTTCCACACTTCTTTTCGAGGCATTTCATGATGGTTGATGGTGTGGAATATACAAAGCTGTTATATGGAATGGAAGTGATATGGAATATACAAAGCTGTTATATTTTTCCTTGTGAAGACGCGTGTAAAATCTATTACTATAAATAATGATTGTATTTTTGCCTTAATTAGTCTAAATAGACGTTAAATATGATTTATTGACTTATAATAGTAGCGTCTCTTTAATAATACCTACATAATTATAGAATATTTTAACTTATCAATTGCTTTAATTAAAATATATGTAATATTTTACAACCTACAATAAAATTAATAATACAAACCTGCTACCACCGTCAGCAATATCAAACACTTTACTACAAAAGTCAATCTTAATTTTGTATATAAAAGCTACGAAAGCACCGATTGCTTAGAATTTGAAAGTCTGCGGTCAAACAATTTAAGTTTTTTCATTATAAAGTCACCACAATGTCATATTATTGGCACGACAGCGAACTTCTACAATACAAGATGTTGCCGCAAATTAATAAACCGAATATAATTCCATTTAACTTTCCACTCTTTGAATGTGAAAGTTCAGAATTAGAAAGCTTTTCACTTTAATTTTATTTATTAGATAAATGTTGAAATCAGTGAAACTTAAATTATTTCAAAATTTTGTTTCGAATATTGTTATTATGAAGAAAATTGTAATTAAATTAAATAAATATTGAGGCCGTAGTACCGCAATGGCATAATATATGCCTGTTAAAGCATCGATTATGGGTTCGGATCCTTCTGTAGAATAATGAATTATTTTTCAATTCCTGGTTCCAACAACAATATAAAGCGTGTATTT
The DNA here is from genome assembly GCA_037178615.1 of Dione vanillae. Classification (NCBI taxonomy): domain Eukaryota; kingdom Metazoa; phylum Arthropoda; class Insecta; order Lepidoptera; family Nymphalidae; genus Dione; species Dione vanillae. The sequence goes on from JAZFAU010000112.1 coordinate 838,672, forward strand.
TTTCTCCTCCGCTCAATACGCTATGTCTCAAAAAGAAAACAGTGGGGCAAACAAAAAATTAAAATCAATTTTAAAAATAACTATGAAAAAATAATTAGGATAAGTTCTCTATTAGTTAGCAGCATTGTCTTCATTTTATTTAGGGGTAAGCAACGTTAGCTTTAATCAGAAATTGATGGGTGTGCAGACGACGTCTTGAGTTTCAGAGGGCACGTTAAGCAGTCGATCACTGTTATTGATCTAACGTCAACGTTCGTTACGGGTAGTCCCAAAACTTTATAATTCTAATAATTGGTTTAAATATTAAATTATAGGATTTTCTTTGATAATCTCAAGGTTTAGAAGTTTAGGGAGTTTACAGTTGATCTTTATACTAAATACCTGTTACTAAGTTTTCGATACCAGTAATAGTTTAGATACCGGTAATCTTTAAATAATAATACATTTTGTTATATACTTTATGGACATATTTGACAAAAAATATACGACAGAAAAGCATGCAATACAATTATATTATTATTCTTATGTTTATTATTGTTTTTTGTCTATGCGTTTTTGCACACTAGTCTCAGAAGTAGCTTAAATTATTTTTATGTTTTTTAAAGTGTCATTTCACACTAAGCATGTCAAAAATACTTAAAAAATACATTTAAAAATTCGCAGGTTCAAATTGCGCTGCGTTCAAATTTATTTTGTGTGGATTAGCATTTGTTCTTGTATAGCAGAAATTTTTAAAAATCTCACTACTGAGATGGTAACAAGAGCGTGTGTGTGAAGAATGTATGTCATGCCGTGATCAGAACACTTGGACGGTCTCCAAGAGGCGCAGGCTTAAATATCCTTGCGTTTTAATTTTTATTAATTCTTTATTTTTTATTCTTAAAAACTGCCTTAATTTATTGAAATTTAATTCAATCGATGATTCATAAATACAAAAGTTAGATAATGATTGATATATATTAGTTAGGCAATTGAAGCTGCAAATAAGTTACCAGTTATGAATAAAAAAATAAATTTTATACGAAAAATAATATTCGAATACAATGGGCAGAAGTTGGGAGCGGAGTGTCATAACACTACCTTAGGGAACGTAGTGTTATGTCACTGACAGCATCTTTGGTGTTGTATAAGTTGAATTTTATTTATTTTATTTCTTTATATATATATAATGGGTAATATTGGTATATTCTTGTAGACTGTGGCGAATCTAGTGTACGCGACTCGAGCCATTCCACATCAAGTCCAGGACTTTCGAACGATAGTGCTGTGGAGTCTTGGGATCAGAACACACCAGTTCGAACAAGTACTAATTGTGGTAAAAATATATTTTTTTACATACATAGATCGTATTAGGTAGGAAGACAATGATATCAATAGCTTCTGCATAAGTTTTTTGCGAAACCCATTGTCACTATCATGAAGTACTTTTATATAAAACATACCCCTCCCGGTGTGAAAGCAATCGGTTAATCGAGATCTCTTATTATGTGAAATAAATTTTCATCTTAGTCATTTAATTAAAGTAACAATCTTTCCAGTTTTATTAACTTCATATTAATTTAATTAAATTTATCAAAATGACACTGAAGTGTTTTATCGCCCAATTTTCAGTCATCTAAAAAATACTAAAGAATATAATAAATATGTCTGACTTAATAAATATGTTTTCTATAGAACTATAATTTTTACAGAAAATCTATTCAATTGTGTTCTAAAGTGTTATAAAGCTATAACAAAGAAATAAGGACGTCAAAATAAGCTTCGATCCTAAATAATCTGAACTATCCATCTCGTAAATTTCCTAATTTCATTTTATCGCTCTACATTTCTTTCTATCCAATTTCCAGGTAACTCCGACGTAATAGAATATGCGGTACCGGACAAGAGCCGAATAATAGATAAGCAGCCGTACTCACCAACAGATGAAGATAAACTTTTGGCATCTAGTTTTAATTCTGCCGCGCCATATAGCGTTCACGATTTGCCTCTACCAAATTATTCACTAAATAATTCACTCAAAACCTTCCACTATGAGAATACCTGTATCATACCTGAGAATACATTGAAAAATAAGACTGTAACTCGAGAAGACGACGTCCAACAAATTGAAATTTTGACATCTAACATGAAAGATTGTGAATTGCATAGCATGGAGAAGTCGTGCAAATGTGATTATGTACAAATGGGTCCATATGGACTGGTTGGACCGAAGAGGAAACAGAATTGGGAAAGCGATTATTTAAATAACGGCATATACACTGTAACACCTCAAAAGTCACCGATGAAACCGAACGTTCCAGGCACTAGCTTTCAATTTTCTACGAGTCCTATTTATGAAAACGACGTACCAAGTATGTGAATTTAGTTGTATTCAATTTGAACACGTTTAATATTATAATATAATAATTTGCATGACATATTTCATACATTTTCATGCGAAGGTTTAAATTCGATTTCCATTTTAGAGAGGATGCAAAAAATGTATGATATCCCTGACTTTTACTGATTTATAATTCAAAAAAATTGTCACCTACAACGCATTGTAAAATCCAAGCGAAAAGCGGAGAACTGAGTGTCTCGATATGAGTTTCTCCTTGCATTACTATATTCGGAATACTAAAAGAAAAATGTTTCAAAACAAGAAGAGACTTGACCTAAAATTCCTATTTCTTAATTGACAGGTCTTTACACCAGCGATACTCTATCACCGGCCAGAGGTTCCGTGCACCATGTTATACTGTACAAAGATGCGATATACGACGACTACGGTTTTTCGGTATCCGATGGTTTGTATGAGCGTGGCGTGTATATTAATCGGATAAGAAAAGGTGGCCCGGCCGATATTGTCGGGCTGTTACGGCCTTACGACAGGATTTTACAGGTACATTATTTTCATTTGTAGGTTAAAAATAATAGTAAAAAATGTTATTTTTATGAAAATTGTTTTGTAATAAAATTTTGTTTATGATATTTTTTTTTTTTTTCTTTTTTTTTTTTTTTTTAGCTTCACGCTTTATCCCGCACATGGCAGGGTAGGCAGAGGGAACTGCAGGAACCATACGAACCTAGTGTTAAGACACTCCGTTACTTAGTCCCTGCTTACTCCGTCCCCACTTTCCGCCGTTTTCGAGGCATTGCGTGTTGAGTGGCGGAACTCAACGCCGCGCTTTGCCTTAGATGCCAGAGCGAAGAAAATGGAAATAGAAAAATCCATCTTCTCCGACTGGGGATCGAACCCAGTAACCGTCGCGTTACAGGCAGACGTTGCGCCTCTGCGCCACGACGGTCCTCAAATTTGATATGATATTTTTAGTTTTGTATTTTATATATGGGTAGAGATAGCTTGTGTTATATTGATTATAATAATTATTTTATATGTGTTTCTTATATATCTGTGAAATAATATTTAGAATATTTATATATCAGGTTGATCTGATGATGATAACGATGATTATCATCATGAACCTGATGATTTCTCTATCAAAATAACATAATTTCGAAATTTGTGTTTCTTTAACCAACATATATTCTTTTTCACATGTCATGAGGGATAACTTGTCAGAAATGAATTAAATCTTTTAAATATAAGCGTTCTCACGAGAGAGAAGACTCTCGAAACTTCAAAAACAAATCTAATTAATCAGTTTCGTACTTCCCCATTAAAGTAAATATATTCAAGAAAAGAATTAAAATCCAACTTCGCTCATATTACATATTATATAAGTATACTTAGTATTTTTCTTTCTCTCTCGTAAAATAGTAATCAATGAATTATAAAAAAACGAATACAATTTGAATTGGAAATAACATACATTATATAATATAGCATATTTAACATAACAGGTAAACGGAACTAGGACAGTCGACTATGACTGCTGTCTAACAGTGCCGCTGATCGCGGCGGCCGGTGACAGGCTTGAGATAGTGGTGCAGCGGATGGCGTCGTCTAGAGTAAGTTGTGTTTCTTAGTAAGTGTATACTTACGTTGTAATAGAATGTTATTGTGACAGTGCGACGATATGTTGCGTATGGTAAGTTTATTTACAAAATAGATTAAGTTACATAGTTATATAGTTCTCTCTGACTACCCCGCTAGGGATGAGGACCCTTGTGGCGCAGAGGCGTAGTGTCTATCTGTAAACGCAACGGACTGTGAGTTCGATTCTCACTCGGGGGAGATGGATTTTTCATTCCCATTTTCTTCTGTCTGGCAACTAGGCAAAGCGTGGCGTTGAATTCCACGACTCAACACGTAGTACCTTGAAAAAAGGTGGAAAACAAGAAACGGAATGGTTTAATCTAAATTTCCACAGTTTTTCGGTTCCCTCTACCTACCCTGCTATTAGCGATATAAAGCGTGAATAAAGAAAAATTACATGCGGAATATAACGCCACAGTTTGGCTTATTACAGGTGATGTTGTTTTTTCAAAATATGATTCGATTCATACATAATAATAGACTAAGAAAAAAATATTTTTACCACGAGCTTTATACTATTTCCAACATAAAGATAGCGTTGAAACGGCACTGAAATTTAATTAAAAAGTTAAATTTCGTGAACACCGACGCTACGTATCGAATGTCCCAATTTAATTTTAAAAATCAAAAACCATAAGCCTTTTGGAAACATCGAGGAAGCTGTGGCATACTTTTATGATACTTTAAAGTTATTATGTGATATTGTTATTTTCATACAGCTTTTAAGTCTTTGGTGGGATATATTATTTTTTTATTAATATTTTGTTAATACACAAGGTTATTTTTATACAATCAATTTTCATTGTATGGAAAGGAAAAGGCTTATTGTATTTATTAAAAAATATCATGACATGGTTTGATTGCGACTGATAACATTATTTTTTAAGTACTATCATGTGCTCATAACATATTTCACGAAAGTGTTACATGTGTGTTAAACTTTTGTTTTGAAATTTTAATAGTTATTTTCAATTATCATTTACTTATAATGAATTCCCATCAAACCCATATGTTGTTTCACCAGATCATGATTTCTTACTTCACACTTTATCCCGCTTATAGCATGTTAGGCAAAGGGAACCGCAGGAACCCAGGCAACTTTTATTAAGACACTCCTTTCCCTGCTTTTTTATTACTAGTTGACGTGTAAAAATTGATAAAGCAAAAGAAGTACATATATTTCTTCCTAATTATGATAGGATAACATAATGTTTATCATTCAAAATAAAATACGCCAAAGATGGAAAGCGGAGAGTCTCAACACCATGATCTGTAGTGTAATATAAAATTCCACACTGTACTAAGCCTACATTCACTTCCTTTTCTAAGTTGCGGCTAAACCTTTTTACGTTTGAGTGATTCTAACGAATTTTTCTTACGAGCCTCATTTTCAGCCATTTTCGATAAAGCTTACAAGATATTATCGTTTTTTTGATAAATATACTTTGAAATGATATACATGACATAGATGACATGTATATATGTACGAGTATGTATGTATATATGGATGTGTATAACAGATTGTTTGAAGAAAAACGTATTACTTAAGAATCAGATTATGTTTGACGTGCTTATTTAATATTCATTTTGTTTTACAATAATCTTTGAAGCTGAAATTCTGTCATAAAAAGTAAGCAAGGGAACAAATTTTATGTTGAGTGACGACAACCAAAGCCGTTGACCAGGATCTTAATTCTGGTTTTGGTTAATAAAAAAATATTTTTGCTTAGTTGGAAAAGAACACAGACTATTATTTTTTTATTACAAGAAATATTACTTATAGGCTATATTTTTTTTTTACAATTTTAATAATACAATGAATTTTTCCAGGACTTGAAGAATCAAAGGCTAGAAGACAGTTCCAGTCCAAGTGATAGTACTATTGTGACTAAGACCATTTAGTGTATAACGCGACTGTAGTGAAATGACACACCAGTAAAAGTTAAAAATGTTGTGTAATATAGGTAAAATAATAAAAAATACGTTATCCCTTTATAAAGAATGATGAAGTGGAACCTGAATTATGGACTCATGCTAGAAGAAGACGCTTCCATAGCTTATTGTTTCTATTACAAGAAAAAGGAGAGCGGAGAGATCTATTATCATATGATACACAAACATTACTAAGAATATGAAAAGATCTACATAAATATCTATGTTATTGGCGTTAGAAGGCTACGTAGATGGGGTTACCAGCTTTGAAAATAACTTCAAATTATCATAATGAACAAGAGAAATAGTTTTTTGTCTTGTAACGCTATAACTACAGTGAAAAAGAAGATTTTTTTAATAGCTAGAGAAATAGCTATAGTGTATAAAAGTGTTTTAATTGCATTTTGTTACACAAAGTGACATAATAATAAAAAAAAAGTAGAATATTATGAAATGTATGAAATTCAAACATATTATTATGAACTGGATTAGAAAATAATTGTATTAACCATAGAAAATTGTAAAATTATTGTAAATATTAAAAATTTACTAAGATGCTTGCTTGTTACTTAAATTGTGTCTAGCTAACTTAAAATTGTACTTAGACACTTTAATTAGCATTAAATTTAATGCAGATTCATATTATGTTTTATCAACTTAATGTTAGTTAAAAGATAAGTCACGTCTATGAGCGCAAATATTTGATCTTATTATTTGCTTGTTATATAAAATATTATGGAAAAATGTTTGAATCATTATAATTTTGATTTCTAATAATAACAAAATGAATTTAAGCTATGTTTTTTTAGCTTCACGTCGTATCCCGCATCAAGGAGATATACAGAGAGAACCCACTGCAAACACACCATTCTTCTCTGCTCCCGAATCGAACCTGGAACCTCTTGACAGTTAGACTATTCTACTGCGTCAGAATGGCACCTTTTTAACCCTATATTATACGTAACATATACTTGTATATGCATATTATTGTATTATTTACTATATAAAATTTGAATGTTTTAAATTAATTGTATAGGAACTCAAATTTAGTATTGGAGTGCTACTAGAGATTGTAATCTGAAAAAATTGTTATTGTTATAGAATAGAAATTTATGTGAAATTACTGGATTTTACAAACTAAATAAATAAATTGTACATACATACAAACATACATAAATACACACACACACACACATATATATATATATATATATATATATATATATATATATATATATATATATATATATATATATATATATATATATATATATATATATATATATATATATATATATATATATATATATATATATATATATATATATATATATATATATATATGTATTAAACGTAGTTATGTAACAGACTGATAGTCATGGTTAGTAAATGTCACTTTCTTTTAAATTTATTATAAATTATTGTGATTGTGAATTTTACAGACGTGACGTTGACGTAATGTTATTTACGTTTTGACAATTTAATAAAAATGGCGATTGCACAAATATTACTTTTCGAAGATGTTCTTACAGCAATAATATGTAAAAATATATTAAAAATATCACTGAATTGGCTTCGACCCCAGGGTGGACTTAAAATAGCTGAATCCAACCATTTCTTATCTGAAACTTAAATATATGTATACATATATTATTATAGATATATCTTTATAAATATTTTTTTTTAATTTTGAACAAAAAACGTATCGCATCCCTCATATAACACGCCATTTAATTTAACAACAAATTTTATTATATCAGGACAAACTAAAAATTAAATTATTTTATTACTTTTTCATATATATCTATTTTTTATTAATATGAGTGCAAACTGATATAGACCTCCCTGGCTTGTGGCAACTAGAAAGTCACTCCTGCCTCCATTTTCCTTTCATCCAAATTACTAACTAAACTCATTTACTCATATTATATATGTATATCATATTCATGATTGGCACTATCATTATTTCACATTATAAAATACATACATCTAAAAAATGTCCACCTATTATTGTCATAAAATACAGCATATTAACCATTATTTCTCTTCGGTATGTTGTTCTTCTATCATAAAGCATAATATACAAATGTACATACATCATGATAATATGGTAATAAATTGAGGGACAGAGTGATTAACCATTTTCTCCCTTCTTCTTGTAGTGATATTGGATATGTGACTATGACATACTTATACCATATTTTAAGTCAAAATATTCACTTGACATGTCAAGATAAATACCATCCATCTAGGGTTTCGTAGCAATTCAAGATTTCATATATTCCAGTTTGCCTTCAGACTTGAACTAACGATGCGGTTCGCACAGTAGTTGGAAATCTTTCACTTCCGGCAGAATCCTGTGTATGTGAAGTTTTTAGTTTACTTCTTAAAACAAAATAAAAATTCTTATATGTTATTAAAATATATTTTGAATTTGAGGCACTGAGTCGAGTAATATGTAAATGCGATTACAAGTAATTTAATTTCAAGCTGCTTTGACTTCCGCCACTTTGTTGAGTGGCAGTGTCTCGAAAGGTGGAAAGTGGGAAACAAAGTGTTAGTTTAGGTTTCCACGTTAATCGTTTCCAGGTTAATCCAGACTGTCGATACAAAGAATACTTAAAATAATATAAATCTACAAGCATATACCCGCTGCGTTCAACGTTTTGTGTTTTCTCTAATTTTTTTTTGTTCTTTAAGTGTATTTTGATTGTTTCAAATCAATAGAATTTTTATTTTTTTTTGTGTAAATTGATGCTATCATTGCCAACTATCATATATGTGTAACACACATACCCACATACATACCTATATACATAAATACATATATACAAGCATATATATGTTTATACATATATGTATGACTTATACGTTGTAATACGCCGATGACGTGTAGATAGTGATTTTTTACATTTTATTTTTATACCCCCTAGTGTAAGGATAATTTATATTATTGTCAATTATGTGTAACTAATGAGGTATAGACAAGCCTAGCTACAGTCCACTTAATAAAATAATATGCGTGATTTTGTTCTTTTATTGCACACCTGCTTTTATTAGCTTTATTCTGTCTGCCGCGTACAGCAGGGTAGGCAAAGGAATTTCTTCCATTGGCAGAGGATCTCCGCTAACCACCCAATTTTCATTATATTGTGTTAAAGTGAAAGTGTGAATCAGCAACCATCAGGTTTAAAGTCATTTTTTTACTACAATAACACAAAAATAATAATTATTAAGAATTTCAGTATTTTTTTTAAAGAATTACGAGTACTATAGTATACTAGTGATGGCTTATTTTAAACTGGACGCTATCCTCCATTAAAATTAGCTTTACTTTAACTAAAGCACGAGTAACTCGTATATTTGAAAAAAAAATATAAAAAAAACATGTCTTTAACATTAAAATATTTATTGAAACCCTAATAAGTTTTGCATCAAAAATCGATAATACCAAGTTTAGAATATGTCAAAACTTGAAGTATGTTAGTCTAAAAGCTTACAACTGTTTTAGCTTCACACGATAATATTTAGTTTTATCAGTACAGGAAACTTACAGTGTGTTTCCCCTTTTTATTAGAGCAAGCAGATGAAAATAATTAATTTCTATCGAGTCTTAAACTCACAGATTCCACGTTTACACACAGATCCTCTACCACTACCGCCTATATATCTGTTTTCTACCTAGTGTTAAGACACTCCCTTACTTAGTACCTGCTTTCTCCGTCCCCGTTTTCCACCTTTTTCGAGGCATTGCGTGTTGAGTGGCGGAACCCAACGCCGCGCTTTGCATGGTTTCCAGAGCGAAGAAAATGGAATTAAAAAAATCCATCTTTTCCGAGCTTTCCTACTTGTAACTAAATAATCGCAAATATCGCTTTATAGGCAACAAGTGTCTTAATTCATTTCGAACAGAGCACCATTACTGTCAAACAACGTGACGAGGCATAATGAATTATTTCCCACTCCCCGTAAACAATGACGACGTCAAACTGTCACATCATCGTGACTGACGCCATAAATGGGATAAATCTGATAAAATATTTAAATTTGCAAATATTGAGTTTTATTTTGTTTTGCGTCATATGAAAATGTATGACCATACATGGAAAGCTTATATTAATATATTTTAATGATCTTTAAAGTTCAACACTGAAGATTGCAAAAATACTTATAAAAAAATAAAAAGGTTGACGGTTCCAAGAGCTTTAAAAGATAGCGTTCATAGCCTGTTCATTTACATTTCTAAATAATCATTCAATAAAAAAATATTTTATGCAAATTACGTGTAAGTCCTTTTATACTTAGAATTTAATAAAACAAAATCAATAAAAAAATACTTATCCAGTGAAATTTTTACACTTAATTTTAACCATCTATGTACCTAATTTACTCAAAGGTATTTGTTTTATTTCAGCTATAAAACGGTGAAATCTGGTCACGTCAGCTATTCGCGAAAATCGTGAAGAGAATGACTAAATGAGGATTAATTTAGTACAGCTTGCATGTTACGTGATAATAATTCAGTATTTTGCTTATCTTGGAACTAGTTAGCGTTTCTTACGTTTATATACATACAGTTAAATATATTTAATTCAATTGAATTTCTAGTTTCGTTAGGTGAATAGGTACATAGAGTTAGATATCGCTAGCTTAATATACCTATGGGTAATATTTCTATGGACTGAGAGAGAATAAATTTAGTTTCCGCATCAGGCGTAGCGTGTGATATAAAAACCAACAAGCATAAGGGAAGCTACCAGTAGTAAAAAAAAATATTGGAAATGGAACTTTCACACAAATATTTCCATAATATTAAAAAATCTCTTTTTTTTAGCTTCACGCTTTATCCCACACATGGCAGGGTAGGCAGAAGGAACTACAAGGACCGTGGGAACCTAGTGTTAAGACACTCCGTTGCTCAGTCCCTGCTTTCTCTGTCCCCGCTTTCCGCTTTTTTCGAGGCATTGCGTGTTGAGTGGCGGAACCCAACGCCGCGATTTGCCTACATATTTTTTATTTAACATTACTATTGATTTATTTATATTTAAAATGAATTCATATTTTTTCTACACAAAGAGTATATATCGCTTATAAAAATATAGATACAGCTAAATAATGCAAGAAAGTGAGCAATTATTGACGCCTCTACAATTATTAAGAAGGAACATCCACAAAATTGAAGCTTTTTAATAATAATTGTAAAATATAATAATAAATAAACTAGTGTTAATAGTAAAAAAAAACAATTATTAATAATATAAACAAATTTTTCTTTCACTTAACAAAACCAAGTTTACGATCACAGCAGTCGACGGGCTAGTTACATAACTATACCAAGGCATGCGATGCTCATACGGCAAAACAATGATAACAACAAAAGGAGCGTGGCTTTATAACAGTTTACCCTCACATATTAAAAATGTCAACTCGTTTCATACATTTAAAAAACGATAAATACATTTTTTTTATCCCGCTTTACCCCGCACATGCCAGGGTAGGCAGAGGGAACTGCAGGAACTATACGAACGAACGAACGAACGAATACACCTTAGTTGCCAGAGCGAAGAAAATGGAAAAAGAAAATTCCATCTTCGCCGACTGGGGATCGAACCCAGAAACCGTCGCGTTACAGGCAGACGTTGCGCCTCTGCACCACGACGGTCCTATATTACATTATTTTTTAAATAATAAGAAATAACTTATTAAGAAAATATTCAAAAAATTTAGAGTTCTGGTAAACAAATGAGTGAGATAAGGTAGGGCAAAATTGAGCATAATAAGCCATAATTTACACATTATACTATTATATTACACACTATTGTTTTGTTTTCGCTGTAATATTTTGTTATTTTTGTACGCATACCTACAAGTATACTTTATAATATTACATGTAATGGCTATGATGATAAATTTTAAGTGTTTACTATTTCAATATATTGTTATCACATAAGTGACTATCTATGTAAATCTTTTTTCATAATAAAGCTCTTTAAACTTAAGCCTAATTAAATAATAATTGAAACTCTTTATTTCTATAAAAGAAGATTACGTTTTAAATAATAATGATATTTTCAATGATTAAATTTGAACTTATACTACGAGAGCAATTCTCTAATATTTAACAAGTAAAGTTTATCTTAAAGTAGAATTAATTAATGCGAAACAGTGTTCATTAAACACCTTTATTGATGATGAAATTTCTTAAAGTAGCGTCGGGCTTGAAAAGCGAAATTAGCTGAAATGGTATATTTAGTATAGAATAAAAAATAATTTATAGTATAGAAAATAATATTTAAATTTGAATTTTTATTTTTCTAGTTTTGATCTGACTTCAATGTACTGTATATGGAAATTAGAAGGCTGAGTGATTTAAATTTATTGGTATCATACTAGAGATGGGTGAGGTATATATCTTACTATATGTTGGATAAAATGTGGAACTGAGAAAAATGAAAATAAAATCAAAATCTTAGTGCTACAATGCTGTACTTTAAGTCTATGACCCTGCAGCCTATGGTTCACTCTATCGTTAGATCCCTTCAGTTCATTTTTAGTGTTGATCATATGAAAGCAGCTTAGACGTAGGCATCCTAGTCCAAAAATATTTCGTCACCCACTTACCGCCTAATTTAGAGACACATCTGGGATTGGTTATTGAACCAACTACCAAAATACATATAAAAAAATGAAAGTCTTGAAATAAATATTTCATATATGATTTTATCATCAATAATTTCTCACATGCGTTAATGAAAAAAATGAGGGACGAAGCAAAAAATTAATAGGTATAAATAAAAACTTAATATAGTTGTTCAGAGTGAATTAATATTACTGTTCTATGTAGAAAATATAAGTGTAGATTTTAATTAACTAGTAAGTCTTAGCATTTACATTTTCTTTCATTGATTATTTTTGAAATCTCGTTTAAAATGTTAGTAAATTCTGTTATTTATATTTTCAAGGATATATATCTGTACGTGTTTGTATAATCTATACATCAATCCTTTTTTAGTGTACGCTTTGGGCAGTTCTGTCGAGTTTAAATGAAAATCGAAAACGGCTTTTGTCACTTTTTTGTCGTACTTTAATCGATAACGTATATTCCATACAACGTGACGTTATGGGAGTTGTTATATTCTCTCTTTTTGTCTACAGCCAAATTAAATTATTTTAAAAGGCATATAACAACTAAATACCGTTTAATGCAGAAAGTGTGTAAAAAAAAATGTCAAGGTCACATTTTACTCAAAAATATATCTATATTTAACTATTCAAAAGCTCAAATTAAAAGCTTAACCATTTCAAAAGCTGTTCGTAAACTCCACTACAACAGTGCTTCACTGTAACATTCGTTACACTAACCAATATGGCTCCATAGGCGATGCAACTAAAACTTTTTCCTACTTCCTAACGAGTTGCCGAAACTAAAGGCAATATTCTCCCACTCGATTTGCGAGCTGTGTTTAACCACGCCGTGTTTGTTAATATTAGGACTCGGTGTAAGAGAGCGCGGAATTTTTTTCAAATTCAAATTCTAATTCAATATTTTTTATGCTCAAGAAGAATGTGTTTTGAAATCAGAAATGTAACTTATCCAAAAGGTATATATATTTATATTTATATCCAAAAGGTATATATATAGAACGAAGTTGATTAAATTAAGAAATAAAACATTTTATAAAATATTAAATTTTTTATATTTTTTAGACAGTTCAAACAAAACTGTTTGACCGGATTAATTGCATTAATTTTAGTATTCACAAACACTGCCAATGTTTCCAATATTTTTCACATATATGTCGTTTCATTCAACTTTTGTCCGTTTTTAAAATTATCACAAATTCTAAGGAATGCTGTGGCGCAGAGGCGCAGCGTCTGCCTATAAACGCGACGGTTTGTGGGTTCGATTCCCAGTCGGAAAAGATGGATGTGTTATTTCCATTTTCTTAATCTAGACCAGCGCTGTGTTGAGTTCCGCTACTCATCACGCAATGCCTCGGAGTGCTACTCAACGGAGTGTCTTAATGTCTACCCACGGTTCTTGCAGTTCCCTCTGCTTACATGGCTATGTGCGGGATAAAGTGGTAAAACAAAAAAATCACAAATACTTTGTCAAAAATTGTATATAATAATATCTGAAATATTTCTTTCCCGCTACCTCTTTCATAGTGTATCATAGACGTGAGAATTTAACTCCAGATATTGAAAATGCACGGCTAATACGCCCAGTTTCCAAGCTGCGATGAAAGTTTAAAATTGACGTTATATCCTAGTTTAAGGATAAAAGGATGAACTATATGTAATTCTGCTCCGAAATTAAGTAAGTGTAAGCTTTTTTCGTTACACGCTCTCCAGAAATATGGTTCAACACGTTTGAAATATTTGTAGTAAGATAGATATATAAGTTTGGGTTACGAATGAAGGTTTGGTTTCAGTTCTAGTTTTATTAGCCTTAGTCTGTCTGTCACTAAAAAAATTGAAATATTTTGAAATGTTTAAAGTTTTTAACGTTGTACTCGAAACTCGATCCTATGTCCTTTTGAAAACTATGCAAGCACTCTCCGTCAATTAGGCCATACGTTGTTATTGATCCCGGTACCTAGTATGACTAGACTGGACCTCTATTATATTAGGGTAGACCGATAATCTTGTATTACTTGAGCAAGTCGGCGGTCTACCTAGTTTTAGGCATTATTTGTTGTGGATTGTTCTGGCATATAGACGAACAGATCTTTGGAAAAGACTAAAAAACAAAACCACTGTGAGTGAATTTAATCTCGTGGCACAAAGGTTATTTTAACCTTAATTATATTTAACCTTAATATTTTAATTTGTATTAGAGGTATATTGACACAAATATAAGTAACGATAAAAATTTTGCAAACTTTTTCACAGAGTAAACACACAGAGAACCTGGCGAGATGACACTCTGTTTTTCATTCACCAGCTTCGCAGCTGCCACTACAGACAATGTTTGAATGTTAATGTGATCATAGTACCTTTATTTTACGATTAGGAAAATGAATTTCCACTGGTAGAAAGACTCAAAACAAAGAAAGGCGGAAAATATGAGGAGATACGGTGAAACTATCGTTGTACTCGATATATACTCTATACTATAATTGGCAAACCTTTGGATTGTATCCAATGATTACGGTTTCAAATCCAGTATGTTTTTGTAACAAAAAAGAATACGAGTACCAAGTTACAAATTTTTAGCACCAACACAAAATACAGCCCTGAGCTTAACTAGTATGAAACGTACTTATTATTTAATCGTCCCACTTCCATTCGTATACATTATAAACTTTATCAACAATGCTTTTAGTAACAAGTGGAAAGTTGAAATTATTTAAATGAGAGACAGTAATTATGCATAAAGTCCGCCTTTCGGACGGTTCAGTTCAAAGAAAGGAGGACTCACCTTTTTTGCTTCTCATCGCTGCCACTGTTTGAGACAAAGTTGGTAACGTCTGTAGTTAACACAATAATTGTATTTTCTGATAAATCCGTTTGAAGCGTTTGCCAACTACTGCTTTTTACGGTGCTCTGTGCATTTTCTTTCATGACAATATAGAGAATAAGATATTTTTTGGTTATATATGGCTTAGAAGTAAGATATGACATATTTATATATGTAAGCCTAGTGTCTATGTTTTTAAAACCAGTATTCGCAAATTTGCAATTTGTTTACAACTTAGTGTCTTTGTGGGAAAATGGTGAAACGAAAAGCATATTCTTATTTAAATTCGGTTCAAATTCAGATAATACATATTTTGTCGTGATTAAATTGATTATTATGTATTTATTGTATCGTATAAATTGATTATTTCATAAACCAGCCATCATCCATCATCATTCATCATCATTTTATTTGTTCTACGTTTGGACTTCCTGGCCCCAGATTTATGTAGATCATTGTTTGTGGTGATCAAATTTTTGCATTATAACTATTCTATAGTTTTATTTTTTATTTATTTATATACTACATTTTTACAGTGTAATAATTTATAATTTAAATAATTTCGACTTACTATTTTCACAAAGAAAATATTAGAATATATGTATATAAATAAATCAATTAATACTCTTGTAAGATTTATGGAATAAGAAACTTCTCTTAAGGAGCTTCTGATGAAGGACGTATAAAATCTATTAAGCTGTTCCACTGATTTAGCCAGACAAACAAAGATATCAATATATAGCCATTTACTTGTGTTTTAGTAACGTATAAGAATATTATTCAATACATAAAATTTGAGCACATAAACATTTGATCCATTAGATATATTAAGCATTGAATAATTGAGTCGAATATAGTTTAAATATTAAATTAGATCTAATTGCTGTACCGATTTACTACATAGCGAGTGAGCAGCGTGAATATTAAGTTATGTGACAGTTGTAACAGTTTACGTCGGATACTACAGTTAGATACTATAGTTAGTGTAAAGCCGAAATACATATATTAATGGTATTATATATGACGACTAGTAGTTTAGGATTCGATATACATATTTACTTCGAATTACAGTAGTAGCATTCAGTACATTAACGTAGTGTATTTCAAATATATTGTAAACTCGGTACTTCTTTCATTGATCCTAGCTCGAGTCATTATTTGTATTTTAATACTCCTTACTTTTACAGCCTAGTGTGGATACAGTTATTCAACGTAAAATGAAGGAGAACAGAATGTTTTTGCACTAATTTAATTATGTGTTTTGTACTACGTTTTATCGTTTTCTCATAGTATATTTTGTAAGTGAATTCGATTCTCATTTTGACGAATGATTTGTTTCACATTTCCATCCTGATAAGATATAGTGAGACGTGATCTCCACCAAAACGTAATATGGGCAGAATATAGAGAGTGCGATGCCTAGTAACTAGATTAAAGTGGCCCATTACGTATATGTTAAACTATAAAATCACTCATTGTACCATTACTATTTAAATCCCAGTGTCAAGACACTCAGTTCTGTTTTTCCGTTACAAACTTCAGACAGTGCGTGTTAAGCGGCCGAACTTAACGCCATGTCTTTAACAAAATTAGGTAACACAAATAATAACTCACCTACTTTTATCCACCCTATCGCTCTGACGCCGTAGTAGCCTTAACATAGCCATAACATTACTAAAACTTTATTTCTCTTACTTAAGGTTTTCGTGGCTTTTATGTCCAGTATAAACTGCTGACGTGGTTTGTGTGATTTTCACATGAAATTAATTATTTTTACCTTTTTCAGGTCTGGCAAATCTGTGGAAAATGAAAAATAGGGTGTCATAGCACTGGGCTACTTACACTTAGGCTACCTACCCTGCGAAATACGGGACACAGCCGGAAGCTATATTATTACTTAATATAACACAAAAACAAGTAAAATAGTAATATTATATAAAGAAAAAAATAAACAATATGCACGATGACTTCCGTAGTATATTGAGCATTATATACATAAAATTTCCGTAATATATTAAATTAAAACATGTTAAATTATTTTTTATGAAGACTCAAAAAATATCAATAACGTTACAGCTTTCATATTTACATAAGTGAAGTTTTTAAAATGTATTCAATTTCATTACGAGTTAAATGAATATAGTAATGATACGTTATCGATACTTTTGAATAAATGAAGGATATTTATAAAATATGTGTGTGGAAGTTACTTGTTTGGCTTGTAAATATTAAAATTTATTATCATAAGTGCCTATTAAAATATGTTCTGCCATTGAGGAAAACCTGATGATTACAGTTTTGATTTCCATTGATCGGTAAGAAGAGCTTTTCGTTTTCGTGAGACAGGTTTAACAATTTTTGTAATTGAATCACTAACTTCATTTGTTCTAAGACCCATACAATCAATATATTTATATATAACGAAAATCTTTTCACCCACAAAGGAAGAAAATCTTATATAATCCTAAAATAAACGTATATGAAGACATAGGAGTAAACAAATATTAAGAAATATTATATATAAATAAATATAAATAAATATAATAAATATATACATAAAAAACTATTACCAATATACAAAAAAGAATATATGTGTTAATAGTATATAAAATATATCATACTATCCAATATAATTAACGACAAAAAATACAACAAAATTGTACGTACTAAATATATTTATAAATATATAAATAACTTATTTAAATAACATTGCAGTATGGCGTTATTTGATATACAGTTCTTTTATCTTTCGTCTGAATACCTCACGACTAAAAGCTCTACAGATGGTCTCGGGAAAGTCATTCATAACCAAAATCTTGCGACAGCAAACGAAAGTCAGTCATAAATCCAGAGGTGTGGCAAATTGTAGAGAGCATGAGATTCATTTGGAAAAACCTCTCATGCAAGAAGAGAGGAAGCAGACAAAGATAGAAATAAGAAGATAGGTATGATGGTGAAATGGGGTCAAAAACTTAACAAAAGGCTATTCACTTTCTGATAAAAAGCAGCAATGTTCATACTATACTTTTGGTGCTCACAAGTATAACATTTTTACACAGCATAGTAGAGTTCCAAAATATATTTTGCGAGAAATATCAGTGACATAATCACGTCAGGACAATTTTAAATCTAAAATAATACTCAAGTCTTTGACGATACTGGAGTAATTATAGACTGTGAAATTATTTATTAAACTGGATACATATGTTTGTTTGAGTTTGACCAGTTGTAGCATACTGTGAATAATGCATCCCTGCCCGCCTGTAAAGTGAGGAAGGGATCCTACCCCCTGGTCTATAAGTTCTACGTCCAAGATAAGTTTACTCGCAAAATGAGACTGCTACAAACGAGTTCTTGTCACTCTCAAACATCATTCCCACTGCACTGCAGCCGTCAAGATATGGCGTTACGGAGCCATACTCCACAACGCCATAACTTGACGGATTAGATATCCTTAAAAATTAAGGATATACTTATATATCTAAATAAAGAACAACTATTTAGGTCACTTATAAAAGATTTGCTTTGGGAACGAGACAGAGCGCGGTGATATATACATTATAAGTATCAAGTAATAATATGGCCACCGCTTGCAATGGGCTATTTAAAAAATAAGCCTTCCGCGACAAATTAATAACGAATAAGATAAATGTAAATTTTAATTTAAATTCCAGAGACTAGTGCGTTGAACTCAACAAATTTTAGCTTTGTACTGACATTACAGAAGCATAGTTATAGTCAAGCTGCAAATATAACTTATATCTCTTAGACGACAAGAGCAATATAGAAATAATCCTTTCAATACAACTTTGCCTCTTGGAAGAATAAACTTTACAACTTACACTTTATAAAATATAATCACAATAGCGCTTGTTGCTAGTTTCCATTTTTACTTTAGAATTTTCTATTCAAATTTAATTGTAGCATCTTTATACACAAAGATACGCTGTATATTTCAAGAATCTTCTTGCAAGTAGCCGGGGCCTATCTTTGTAGTAAAGGGCTTTTGACCTAGACGTAAATCAAATTATTTAATAATCTTTTTTAAAACACGTGTTTTACAACCTAACATCCTAAGTACTCTATTTAAATAAGGTTGAAAGGATCCTTCTAATGTCATCTTCAAAATACATAGAGGAAAAATCTATCCAACCCCATTTAAGATACTGTGTATTCAATGTTGGAACTCAATGCCAATCATCTAACATAACTCTTCGTAGCAGAGAATAGAAAAAAACTTTTCTCTCAAGTAAGAATTGAACAAACTACCAAGTTTACAGTAAGATGGATTTTGAATACAAATATAATAAGAGTATGGTGAAACTTAAGACAAATCATATATATATATATATATTTATTCTTTTTTTTAGTTTTATCCCGTACATGGCAGGGTAGGCAGAGGAAACTGCAGGAACAATAGGAACCCAGTATTAAGACACTCCCTGCTAGTCCCTGCTTTCTCCGTCTCCACTTGTCGCCTTTTTCGAGCCATTGCGTGCTACGTGGCGGAACTCCACTTTGCTATTTATTAAATTATTAATATAAAATTCGTTGACTTATTTTTCAGGCAACATATTTAAATACATATAAAATATTTCCATACAAAGTTATAACAGTGCGACCACGCCCTATTGTATCCGCTAACAAGTTAGAAATTGGTTGTTTGTTGGAAATCGCTAACTTGGACGTTACTACATTAATCTACTTTGCTTTATCAAACTGAGGTCGAAGCATTTTTATATAGACTATGGATTACATTGGAACTTGTACATTAATAAGATATTCTCTATTCATAATTTTTTTTAGTCTCTTAAGAGACTCCGTTCACACGTCATAGCTACATAGCAATATTTCGTGTATATATGATTTGCAGGAAATAGTAATGTAGGTGTATAATTTTTGAGGACCGTCGTGGCGCAGAGGCGTAACGTCTGCCTGTAACATGGTGGTCTCTGGGTTCGATTTCCAGTCGGGGAAGATGGATTTTTCTATTTCCATTTTCTTCGCCCTGGGCAAAGCGCGGCGTTGAGTTCCGCCACTCAACACGCAATGCCTCGAAAAAGGCGGAAAGCGGGGACTGAAAAAGCAGGGACTAAGCAGCAGAGTGTCTTAACACTAGGTTCCAATAGTTCCTGCAGTTCCCTGTGCCTACCCTGCCATGTGCGGGATAAAGCGTAAAGCTAGACAGAAGTGTATAATTTTTATGTTTTCTGTGGTGTGGTGTAAATGTTATCATTTTGTGAAATGTGGAAAATGAAGTATCTTATACTAGCTTGCTTTATCTTGCTCATCATGATCCATCATAAAGGCTGGCAACGCTCTTGTAACACCTCTGCACAGGGCCGTGGGCGTCGGTGGTCACTTATCATAAAGTGACCCGACCGTTCGTTTGCCTTGTCCTTCCCATAAAAAAATAGATTTTCTTTCTGAGAAAATATATTATATTAAAAATATTTTAGTCAAGATATTGCTAAGACTGGTTACAATAGATCACAAAATATATAATCAATTTTTGTTAAAAATATTTTTTTATTTCCAAAAGTATTTTTTTTGAATCCACAGAGTCTATTGATTCGTACAGTTAATACAAGGAAACAAGTGTATAGATTATATTATTTGTTAATACAGATTACAATAATTTAGAAAATTGATTTATTTTCTAAATGTAAATGCTTTCATTACTATAAGAAACGTTTTATATTTATTTGTATCATGTAAGATTATATTCCTAGAGAGCAGTCATCAATATACACTTATACATTATGGAAACCATATGTGAAACACTATCTTTATTGTATCTTTCTTATGAAGGGCACAAAGAAATACGACCAATAAAATTTATGAAAGAAACAAACTCGTCTATAAACTCGCACCAAAGCATTAGTCAATTTAGAATCAGCTCTTGATTGAATCCCAAGATGTGTAAGAAACAGTACAAAATCAATGAGGATATTTTATCAATGAGGACATGAGAAGGAGGACATTGGAGGAGTATCGGTGGATGTAACAAGGTAATATCTACACAGTTGGCTAAAAGATTTAATATGACCACAAATTTCGTAGCAGGTCTACGAACTGTTTAATAGTAGAAAAAAGTCCGTATGGAATAACAATCATTTAAAGCCATTTTTGAGACAGAATTCTAATATTCATCTATCCCTCGTGGATCACTCGTCACCTGTTCATCATCTATCGACCAACATATATACAAACTATTGCTGTTTGTACCTTTATAGTTCTCTCTAGTGCCTTGCCTTGTTTAGTTATCTATAGTATTTCGATACTATTGATTGTGAATTGATGAAGATTTGTTAATTATTTATGATGTTACAGTCACATTTCATCTCCTTCTCATTTTTGGTTATTTTGGGCATTTGAAGTCTTTATCTCTAACCAAACAAAACTTTTACCTATACTGAATTTCTTTTGGTTGAATTTTTAATCTCTGGAATTAATTATTTGACTGTTCCATCTGTCAAGGCTATTTATATCACATTAATCGTTTCGATATAACTCACGGTAGTTGCGGTCTTAATTAGCACGAGACCATAGAACGTGTCATAATGTATATAATTACTAGTTTTGACCTCAGTTGTAAGGCCACACGGAAAAAATAAGAAAAACATAAATAAAAACTTTCTAGAGGACCGTCGTGGCGCAAAGGCGCAACGTCTACCTGTAACGCGACGGTTTCTGGGTTCGATTCCTAGTCGGGAAAGATGAATTTTTCTATTATCTGGCAAACTAGGCAAAGCGCGCCGTTGAGTTTCGCCACTCAACACGCAATGCCTCGAAAAAGGCGAAAAGTGGGGACGAAGAAAGTAGGGACTAAGCAACGGAGTGTCTTAACACTAGGTTCGTATGGTTCCTGCAGTTCCCTCTGCCTACCCTGCCGTGTGCGGGATAAAGCGTGAAGCTATAAAAAAAAACTTTCTACTTGACAGAAAAAAATGTATATATCCCTTCTCATCCTCTTAATTTTTCAATTAATTTCAAATAAACAGCCAATAAAATTATAATTTTCCAATTAATTGATCTAAAACGTGCTTAAACGGACAATCAGGATAAGTAAATCGGTATTAATCATCGGAAAGCGTGCAATGAAATTAGAATGTGGGTAGCACTGGGTGCGCCACTTAATGACGAAGCTTTAATGCCGATCCCATTTCGATTGCTTTGTGGAAAATATTGTACAATTTAATATTTTTATTTGTGTACATCGTTTGATAGTGTGTGTGTGTGTGCGTGCGTGCGTGTGTGTGTGTGTGTGTGTGAGTGTTATACAGGTAAGGTGTATTTATATTTTAAACAAATCTTAAGAACCGAAACATAACGCTCATACCATAAACGTTAAGCTAAATAAGCTATTAAAAACATAAAAAATGTTAACTAAATAATTCTTATTGTAAATTAAAAGTTTTTTTAAGGGATTCTTTATCAGATTAATTTATTATTTTGAATTCATTTCTTTTAGTTTATGTAAAAATAAAACTTGTAAAACGAATAAAGGAGTCTTAATTTTGTATCTTTGCAAAGAGTTAGTAAAGATATACTTTAAATAGAGTTAAAATTAAAAATTCTTCACTATTCGAACTCCAATTTTGTATTATATATGACATTTTTAAACGCAATTTGACATTTTCAATCCCAATCTAATATGAAGGAACTGTAATAGCGATAATTAATTTTCTCTCATCATATCGTATTGAGTTTCGTTTATTAATACGAAATAGTGTTCAGCGATACCTACGTGACAGTCGAGTGAGCTTCGAATTTTGATGCTGCTGTATATTGTTCTATCATTTTCTTAAAATTTAATTGTAAATTATTAAAATGAATATATTTTTAAAAAAATAAGGAAATAAAATATAATGAAAATTCACTATCTTACAATAACAATAAGTGACAATAGACTCCAAGTTTTCTGTTTGTATAAAACATAATCTCTCAAATTCTGATTTTCCTAAGAATTGGAGGAAATTCTCTGTTAATTATTTCCTTAAGTCCTCAAGAACCTCACGTACAAATTGTTTACGTCCAATAACGTTTATATAATATCGACTAATGATATATTTCAGTAAATAGCTGAAAAGTACGGAAATTTTTTCGCTGTGCTGCAGTTTCCAACTTTGGTAGCAGTCAACGTATTATATTGTTAATGTGTTACTTCTATTTTTGTTCCAAATAAACTTGGTTCCTATGTTTGTTCGTGGACACAGTACTGATTATGCTGAAGGACTAATTTGCATTAAAAGCATAAGAGAGAATAATTTCTAGATGCATTAGGATATTTTATATTTTATTGCATGAAAGTATTCAAGACAATTACTATACTACAAAACAATGACAACAGTTGACAAGGACAAAGAGGTCTGCAGACTATATTATAGTACTTCCGTACAAAAAATATAATAAATAATATATAAAATATTCAAATATATATAAACGTTCTACACTATAAAATAACTTAGACAGAAGCAATCTAGTTTTAAGATGATCCGTTCTCAATTACACATCGACATTACCCTCATTTTTTAAGACATTACGTGTTGAGTAGAGCAACTCAATGTCGCACTTCGACTTGATTATAGAGGGAGAGAATGAAAATTTCCAAGACTAGGAATTGAACCCATAACCGTCGCGATTACAATTAGGCTTTACCTCTTCGTCATTATACAAAAAGCTTTTCGTTAATAATATTATATTACAATTCGTTAGTTTTTTTTTTAATTTGATTATTTCACTAGTTCTCTTGAAAACATTAAGCCGCACCATTTCTCCTAAATTATTACATTTTAATATAATATTTCGTACAAAACAAGTACATGGAAATAGCGTATTTCTAATTAAATACAAATGAAATATTCTCACCACGTCTGACGTTGTCATCGTTTAAATACTGTTGCTTGAATCAATAAAATCTGCAAAAACACCTCTATTTTGTTGATATTAAGGACTGAAATCGTAAATAAAAAGTGGGCTAAAGCAAATTTTCAGCGTAAACTTATATTTGCCACAGTAGATGCCCGAGGCTGCACCAAATTTCCATTTTCCACACGATTTACCACAAATTAATGTACGGAACCCGTCGGCGCCTCGCCAATTTATGTGAGGATCTGCATCTAACCAACAAGAACAAAATTTTTCAACGAACCCTTGATTGCTATTGCCAATAAATATATTTTTTGTGTAGCATTTTACATAAAATCCTCTATTCACACTAGTTTCATCGTGTTGTAGTGAAAATAGTCTGGTATATCTGGTGTAAAAAGGTTCAAAAATGATTTGTGCGAGAATTCCTACTTCGGAGAATTGCATTTCGGTAGTTTTTTTTTCAGATATAGCTTTTATGATTTAGTTGTACTTGTGGTTTTGCCCATTTTTTTTTGGCTTTGCGTCATATATTGCATATAACAAAAACCTGTTAATTTATGAAGCACTTCGGTCAGCGCCTTTTGTTTTTCGATTTCAGATATTGCGTGAATGGCAGTAGAGTTCAGCAAGGCGCTTTTGCCTTATTGTAAGAACATACTAAATACGAGAATAAAGTATTTTGTATGACATATAACAAATTTTAATTCTTCTTATAGCTTGCCATAAATGAAGTATCCAAAGCAAAAGGTTTAATATTAAGCTGAAGTTCTTAAGATTTGCGCGCTCCAAATATAAGTACAGTTAACAAATCTAGATTATAAAGCTAAGTTAAAAGTACTCAAGAAAGAAACGTTTAATTTGAAATTTACAATATTTTTCAGAGTAAATCTCATCTCAACGAATACCGTTGAAAAATAACTTGATAAAAATATTTGCTATTCCTCACAAACGCCACGAATACAGAATTGTAATATCCATCGTATTTTCACTATAAAATGCAAAGCGCGATGTCGCATGAAACGTATTATTTTAAAAAGCAAAACAATTTTGTTTTGAAAATATATTTTATAATAAAATATATTCAAGTGATTCTCTCGCTTTAAATTTAAATCCGAGTCAAGTTAAATTATATATTACAATTTCAGGTACATATACTCTACACTAATATTGTAATACTGAAGAATATTATTGAATGAGCGCACTATTAAAGGAACGTCCTCTAAAATCTTTTAACGTGACTCACACTCGTTCCTGCTTGTCGAAGTTAAGTCTGTCCAAGGCCAACAGTAGTTTGATCCATTTAAAAACAAAAATTATGTGCACACAACCGTCACCAACACATACTTGTAGTCAGATCATGTCACAATGTCACAGTTGTCAGATTAAGCAAAGAACTGCATTCTTTCTAACAGTATATAGCTTAGAAAAGAAGTTTTCTCTGCCTAACTTGCCATAGAAATTATGAAACGTGAAGTCAAAAATAATATAATAGCTTTTTTAATCACTAAAATATTTCTATACATTTTTTATTAGTATGGAAGTCTCTTAAAACAAAAAATAATAAAAACATATCCTATAAATATTCATATTAAAAGATGAGATGGCGTTAAAACAAAAACTACATAGTTGAAAACTTTTTCCATTAATTGCACGTCGGTTTTAAGAAACCACGCTATACTATCGTGTGTTTTCGAAATAATACCTAAAAGTTTTAGTAGATGCACGCAACTTCGCTATCATCCAATCACCGACGTTTTCTCCTGCGTGACCTTAGTATACTGCCTCCACTGTACTATTTTTTTTATAGTATGGAATGCTAGAAACCAATAAAATATGCAGAAAATAGTCTTAAATTAGGGGTGTAAATGTACATTTGGTAAATAAAAGTATTTATGAGGAAATTCTCAAAAAAATGGATAACTATCGACTGTGATTTTTATAGGCTGCACCTGCTAAGAGACGCTCCTAATATATAGCAATGTACATTTTTTTTTTTTATTTTTTTATTTTTTTTTTAGCTTCACGCTGTATCCCGCACAAGTCAGGGTAGGCAGAGGGAACTGCAGGGACTGTGGGAACCTTGTGTTAAGACACTCCGTTGCTTAGTCCCTGCTTTCTCCGCAATGTACATTTAGCAACGTAAAATGTGACACAGTGAATAATAAAATCATTTAAAGCCATAATATAACATAATAACACTGATTAGCTGCCAAAATTATAATATTATTCAATAATACGTCATTATCCCACATCAAGAGTTCATTTCTGTGTTCTGGTCATACTAATACGATGGTTCACACCGCCACTTAAAACATAATGTCTCAAATTTGTGCAAACAACGAATGCGGAGAAAACTTGTCTTTCTATATCTTCAAATAGGCAGAGAGTTGAAAACGTGGTTATTTAGCTCTAAAATAAAAAAAAAAAACAAAATCTGACTTAAAATAGTACTTCGTTGTAATGTATGTAGCGCAATTAAGGACAGTAGTGGTAAGTAAATAAAAATTTCAACGTAGATTCATTGGAACAAATGGTTTTTGAGAAAATTCTTTGCTTTTAGGTATTGTCTGTATTTTTCCCCTTGCGTTAGCTAAAGACTTAAATAACATAATTTGTTTTCGATCGTGAAGAGTTTTACAAGAACACAATAAATCTTGAGTTACGGTTATAGTCTTTATTATAACTTATAGTTTGTACTTAAAAATAGTTTGTCTTAAAGAGTTAAGACCTATTAACGCGACGATTTGTGGGTTCGATTCCTACTCGAGGAAGATGGATTTCTCTATTTCTATTTTCTTCGCCCTGGAAAATAGGCAAAGCGTGGCGTGGAGTTCCGCCACTTAACACGCAATGCCTCAAAAAGTTGGAAAGTAGGGATGGAGAAAGCAGGAACTAAGCGACGGAGTTTCTTAACACTAGGTTCCTATGGTTTCTGCAGTTCCCTCTGCGTACTCTGCCATGTGCGGGATAAAGCGTAAACATAAAAAAAAATTAAATCTAAAAAAAAATTAATAGTGATGAAGACCCTCAACTCATCAACAAAATAAACTAACTACACTTTTAGCTTAAATGAATAAAATCGTACGCAAAAACCTGTGTCATATATACAATGCCCTATCTACCTTTACATAGCAAGTGAACCGATAAGAGGCGAAGAGACGGAAAACTCGTTGGGGTTGGAATTAAGAATTAATTTACTCGAGATCTTCGATGGTATGGCGATTAATTTCTGAACGCTCTTGGATTAGCCTACACAGCTCTATAGAATTGAATTTTAATTGGAAACACCTGATTTAATTCGTGAAAACCCTGGAAGGTATAATCCTATGAATATAATAAAATCCGTTAAAGATTTAAGTAAATCTAAACTATATTTGTAATTATACTTTGAACATTTTGCTCTGAAATTGGTTGAGTGTAGTGGTCTGTATGAAATAATCAAGTAACAACTTTGTCTATACAGTTACTACGTAAATCTTGTGTGTGAGTGTATATTCAGTGCAGCGCTTAGGTTAGGTTAGTTAGGCTAGTTAGGTTAGGTTACCTTTTTTAAACCTTCAACGCTTTTGCAAACATGACATAAACGACTTTACCGCTTTTGTAAATATGATATAAATGTATTCGTTTCAAATATTGTAATATTTTTTAATAATAAAAAATAATATATATATATATATATATATATATATATATATATATATATATATATATATATATATATATATATATATATATATATATATATATATATATATATATATATATATATATATATATATATATTATAATATATATATATATATATATATATATATATATATATATATATATATATATATATATATATATATATATATATATATATATATATATATATATATATATATATATATATATATATATATATATATATAATATATATATATATATATATATATATATATATATATATATATATATATATATATATATATATATATATTATTTTTTATTATTAAAAAATATTACAATATTTGAAACGAATACATTTATATCATATTTACAAAAGCGGTAAAGTCGTTTATGTCATGTTTGCAAAAGCGTTGAAGGTTTAAAAAGGTTTTGTAAATATGATATAAATGTATTCGTTTCAAATATTGTAATATTTTTTAATAATAAAAAATAATATATATATATATATATATATATATATATATATATATATATATATATATATATATATATATATATATATATATATATATATATATATATATATATATATTATATGTTGGATGTCGAAGACGGGAGCAAAAACACACAATTTGATTTATCTAAAATTAGAAATATTTAATGTTAATTATTTTTAATTCTTACAATATTATTATTTTAAAATAAATTGTCACATACATTATATACTAACCTAAAATTAGAAAATCGACAATTAAAGGTTTTTACTTCCAATAGATCGACGCCATTATTAATGTTCATGTATTCATGGCTTCTATTCTAAATAACCGTTTTAAATCTCATGTCAGTATGGCAACGTCAAACTTTAAGGCGGCGTATACATAATATAAATAATAAATAATAGACCGCGTACACAATATACAAAGCTTACATCTCCCCCCCAAAATGTGCAAATTGACTGGAGTTAATTTGGATTATCAAACTGAGGAATGAGCTTTGTAACATGATACAATCCCAAGGACTTTTTACTCTTCCCAGTGTTGATTTTGCATAGCGAGTTTGATATCATTTCTTGTATCTCAAAAGGACCAATTCTAATTTCATCCATTTTAGATCTGTTCAACTTATTACAGTCCATTATATAGACCATGTCACCTTTTTGAAACTTGTAATCTATTCTATTTTTGTCAAAAATGGATTTGTTCAATTCATGAGATTTTTTTGATCGGAGAAATGCTATTTTTCGGTCTTCTTCCAGTTCTCCGGGTTCCATTTGTTTTCTTTTCAGGGTTGTTGGTAGTATCTGTTGGTTCTCCACTTAATAGATAGTGAGGCGAATAACCTGTCACTGTGTGGGTTGTTGAGTTATAGGCTTTTACACAATCCGCTGCCACAGTTGTCCAAGATATTTTTTTTCCTTTGCTATTCAAGGTACACCTAATCCTATTCACCAGCGTCTGGTTCAACCTTTCATTGTGACCATTCGAAAAGGGAGCATCCACAGCCGTAAAGATTAATTTAATAGAGTGATCTTTTAAATACTTTTTAAATTCCTCTGAATTCAATGCCGGATATTGATCTGAAAGTAATATCTCAACTTCATTGTAATTAATCACCTGATCTATCAATTTTATATAGTCTTTTGCTAGTTGTGACTTTGAGCACGAGATGTAAGCATAGCGTGTAAAATGATCCATTAACAAGTGTAAGTATCTTTTTGAAGACCTGTTACCACCAAATCCTCCTATAGTGTCTATGGACATAATTTGGAAAGGTTTTTCTGCCGGTCCTAACTGTGACATAAGTCCATACTTTCTATTTATACGTGTTTTATTTTTGATACAAACTTCACATTGACGGCAGATCAACTTTATATTGTCCAGTAGGTTTGGTGCTGTGTAGAAAGGTCTTAATTTTGATTCAATCTGATTTACTCCTATATGACAGAAGTGCTCGTGCACTTTTTTTATTAATGTCTTACTATAGTCTTCGGACAAAACTATTTTCTTTTTCTTATTGTTCCACTTGTAATATATACCATTTTCTCTAATAAAAGTATGCTTGTCCTTTATGTTTGTGTTTTTGTTCTGGTCATCTAGTATTTCTTCAATCTTGACAATATTTATAGTTTTCAAATTATCTTCTTCATTTTCATGGCTTTCATATACAGGATTTCTGCTTAAACAGTCTGCTTCGGTGTTGTTTCTACCTGGGTTGTATTTTATTACAAAATTGTATTGTGATAAGTAATGAGTCATGTCTCCCAGTTCATCGTCTGTTCTGTTCTTTATGTTTAGATTTTCGAGTGGCTTATGATCCGTATAAATTGTGAATGAGTTCCCTAATAGCCAGTGTTGCCAGAATTTCAAACTTTCTTTAATTGCTAGGCATTCTAAAAATATAGCTTTCTTCTTTTTCTGGCATTCATTCAACTTTTTTGAAAAGTAGGCCACTGGTTTGATTTCACCACACCTTTGTGTTTGTTTCAAAACTGCACCAATGCCTTTTATACTTGCATCAGTATATATAAAAGTTGGTGCCTCTCGGTCAAAAATGGCTAAAATTGGGGCTGAACATAAATTGCTTTTTATTGTTTGGAAAGCTTTTTCACAATCAGCTGACCAAACGTAATTTGTGTTTTTTCTAAGTAAATTGTGTAATGGATCAAGAGTTATTGCAGCATTAGGAATATATTTATTGTAAAAATTTACCTTACCCAGAAATTGTCTTATTTGTTTCTTGTTTTGCGGTGCTGGAAATTCTGCTATAGATTTGAGGTTATCTTTTAAAGGTGTAATTATATTACCTTTTATTAAATGCCCCAAGAACTTTACCGAATGTGCCGCAAATTTGCATTTTGTCAATTTTAGACGGAATCCTTCTTCGGCTATAGCATTCAACAACTTCGACAGATGGTCCATATGGTCATCGAAAGTTTTAGAAAACACCATTATGTCATCTATATAATTCATTACATAATTAGACAGGTTATGTTTTCTTATTATATTAGTCAGAATCCTTTGAAAAATTGCCGGAGATGTTTTCAACCCGAAAGGCAGGCAAGTCCATTGGTAATGACCTTCTTGTGTGACAAAACCTGTTTTCGCTCTGTCGCTGATCCTCAGTGGTATTGACCAGAAAGCAGAATTAATATCAAGCGTAGTAAAATACCTACAGTTTATTGTTTTTACCATCAGATCCTCTATAAGAGGGAATGGTTGTGCCTGTGGAACGATAATTTTATTAAGGTCTCTGAAGTCGATACACAATCTTGACCTCTTCCCTTCATCCCGCTTGAATGCTAATGTCACAGGTGCTGCGAATGGGCTATAAGATTCTTCAATCAATTCATTTTTTAGCAATTGACCAATTTGTTTCTCAATTTCTTCTCTATCCCCCAAGGAGCACCTATATGGTCTTTTTGAGCAATATTTGTCTACTTGTAAATCAATAAATGCTTCATAGTTTTTCACCTGTCCAACGTCAAATTTATCTTTCGCAAATATGTGTTTATAATCATTTAATAATGCATTGATTTTTGTTATTTGGTCATCTTTCAAGTTAGTAGTATCGATGTCAAATTTATTCACATCTATGCCCTCATTGAAATTTATTTCATAATTCGATATTTGAGACTCTTTGGTTTCAATTTCAAAATATTTATTTTCGTCTCTTATTGGACTGATATATTGATTTTCACTTGGGTTGGCATTTTTCTGAAGTTGGATGTTTAAATTCCCGTCATGGGTCAATCCAAACCTCTTTATTGTATCCAGTCCCAAAAGCAATTCATGAGTGAAATTTTTATCATTGCAAATAAATGCATTTATTTCCTCTTCAATATTCAATATTCTTCCGTTTAATTTTACTAAACCTATAGTTTTCCCCCCACCACCAATTGTGTTGAATTTGTTTTCAAAGTAATTTATCTTTGAATTTTTTACTGTTATTAATTTAGAATTTATTAAAGATATATTTGATCCAGGATCATAAATACCAGAACATTTCAGTTTGTCATTCAATATTACTTCAACTTCAATTAGTGGGGGAATATTTAGTTTTTTTTATCCTCGAATTGATCAATCTCTAATGTCAAATTTTTGCAGTGTTTGCCACTGTTATTGCTGTTCTTGTCTACTTTGAACCAGCACAAATCCTCAGAGTGAAATCTGTTTTTCTTTCCAATTTTGTAACAAATCTGACATGGTATTTTTTTTCGCCATTCTGATTCTGATTTATTTTTTTCTGTAACTTTTCTTTTTATATTGTTATTTTGATCTTCATGCATTTGTAGGGCATTAAATAAAATAGTTGGGTTTGTCATTTCCTGTCTATCTAATTTGCTCCTAACATAAGTAGGTAATCCTGTGACGATTAAGTCAGTGAGAGTTCTGTTATCAATATTATTGTTATACTCTAGTAACAATCTTTCTTTTTTTAATGCATATTCAATTAGAGAGCCACTTAAATGCTTGTAAGTCAATGCATAGATTACAGAAGACCAGCTTTTATCCGCAAATGTATCTAGAAAACTTTCTCGCCATATCTCCCACAGTGAGTTTAAGCTGTGTTTAATCAGCATAGACTCATACCAGTCGCTTTCTGAGTTATTCAAAAATAGCCTCAATGCACTAATTTTCTGTGTGTTACAATTTAAATCAAATCTCTTACATTCACTCTCAAAGCATTGTAACCATTGCTTGGCATTAGTGGTCTTGTTGTCAAATTTCTTCAAAACAAATTTTTCAGTCAATCCGCTTAAATTGGTGTACTTTTCTTTGTTAGTATTGAATTTGTCGCTTAATTTCTCTAAAATTTCTAGTAATTTTCCGTCTGTAGTAGATTGGCTCGTTTGAGTCATTTCTTGTAACAAATAATCATTAAACATTATATTTCCAGTGTTATCTTTGTATAGTTTTAGCACATCGCTTGGCATTGATATCCATACCTTTCTACTATGACCCCTTCTCTGTAATATTCTTGTTAGTTTTACGCATTCTGGAAGGTTCGTTAATTGTAGGTGATGTTACGCTGCTTGAAAACATGGCGGCATGGGATATGTCATTCCTTCTTCTGTTGTTATAGATTTTATCGTAATTATGTTATATTTCGGATCTTCATCCGCTGAAAGCTCTACTTCAAATTGTAATCTTGCCATGATCTACGGATATCCAATTAAACTCTGACAATTGTCGATTTATAATATGTTGGATGTCGAAGACGGGAGCAAAAACACACAATTTGATTTATCTAAAATTAGAAATATTTAATGTTAATTATTTTTAATTCTTACAATATTATTATTTTAAAATAAATTGTCACATACATTATATACTAACCTAAAATTAGAAAATCGACAATTAAAGGTTTTTACTTCCAATAGATCGACGCCATTATTAATGTTCATGTATTCATGGCTTCTATTCTAAATAACCGTTTTAAATCTCATGTCAGTATGGCAACGTCAAACTTTAAGGCGGCGTATACATAATATAAATAATAAATAATAGACCGCGTACACAATATACAAAGCTTACATATATATATATATATATATATATATATATATATATATATATATATATATATATATATATATATATATA
Source organism: Dione vanillae (assembly GCA_037178615.1). Lineage (NCBI taxonomy): Eukaryota > Metazoa > Arthropoda > Insecta > Lepidoptera > Nymphalidae > Dione > Dione vanillae. The sequence goes on from JAZFAU010000112.1 coordinate 872,195, forward strand.
TATATATACATATATATATATATATATATATATATATATATATATATATATATATATATATATATATATATATATATATATATATATATATATATATATATATATAACATGACATAAACGACTTTACCGCTTTTGTAAATATGATATAAATGTATTCGTTTCAAATATTGTAATATTTCTTTTAATAATAAAAAATAATATATATATATATATATATATATATATATATATATATATATATATATATATATATATATATATATATATATATATATATATATATATATATATATATATATATATATATATATATATATATATATATATATATATATATATATATATATATATATATATATATATATACATATATATATATATATATATATATATATATATATATATATATATATATATATATATATATATATATATATATATATATATATATATATATATATATATATATATATATATATATATATATATATATATATATATATATATATATATATATATATATATATATATATATATATATATATATATATATATATATATATATATATATATATATATATATATATATATATATATATATATATATATTCTCCTTTATCTATCATTGATTGTTTTAAAAATATTTCTTACTATAATCATTTTCTGGGATAACATTTGTGCTCTGTTTACTTTTTATTAATTTGAATTGTCATAAAAATACTTATGTTGAATGATTGTAAGTTTAATTTCACTGAAACTTTTTTCAGCTTTGCGCTATATCCCGTGCTGTAATGTACTGTTTCGATACATTAGTATTAAGTTTAAATAACGCAACTTAACGCTGCACTCTTTTACACTAGAAGGCTGAAAAGAAAATTGAACTACTGTGTTTGGGAAATACGCATTAATTCCAAATCAGAATGCAAAAATACTTTAAACCTAACAAATACTATATAATAATACATATAATTTACTGCCAGCAACCATATCATTGTATCTAATTTCATTTATTTGGTCCAGAATTTGGCTACTTGGTTAGTCCTTAAGATCTAAAGACTGATCAAAGGGATACTAAACAGTTTGCAACTCTAGAATACCTGTCTGTCGGTCTTTGATGTTAGTATGAAGGTTTACTTAGCTTGTGTTGGATATTATGCAATTTAGTACATTGGTGCTGCAGGTAGTGGAAATTCATAAATTTGATTTCCCATCTTCCCAATATTTCCTAGAATTGTTTTTGTTGAAGTACATATTGTAATTATTAACACGTAACTTAAACTTTACAATAAAAGTAACATACAAACTAAATAAAGATTTAATTTTTGTCATTTTGTCGTTCTGTTTGTCCGGGTAGCCTCCAGAATGACTAATCTAATATTTATGAGTATTTAGCTGGCAGATAGTGAAAATTGTGGAGTAACATATGTTTATAACAGAAGTGTTAGATTCAATAAAAATATCTTCGTAAATAATGCATTACTTTAAAATCAAAATTATTACCATATAATCGTTAAAAACTTAAAAGAGTTTTTGAAATTTTGCTACAACATTTATAATTTACTATATTGCAAATGAAAAAACTGTCACAAGGCATCTATTTGTATGTAAAATATTTTAAATAGTTTATTTTATAATTAGCAACAAGTCTTAGGAATAGTCTGCTTCAAAAACATCATTGTCTTTAATAAACAATTAAAAAATAATTAACCACCATTTTAAAAAAGTTTCTTGCTCACGTTATTTTGAAGTGTGTATTAATTTCAGTGAACCAATAGTTTTTGGCGTTCAAAAAGTGAAGCTTTAATTTTTTTTTGAATTTGACTGTGATTTCATTTTTAATACAGCGCACTCAGTTGAAGCTTAAAAAATGCCCAATAAATTTCCTCTGTTTTTGTATGATTTCACATAAATGCTTTTTCTTTTTATTGTGGTATTACATATCCTATACTCGCTGATATACAACTTTATACCGGAGAGCGCTTTAAAATTGGCTTAATTTTAGTGCTTCAACTCCAAAAACGTTTTTTTAATGTTTTCTTTTGATAAGAAATGTTGTCATATATCCATATACATATTAACATTTAACATATTTGTATCGCTATAGTTAATTAGACGTGTTTAAGGATAAAGCTCCATTTCTAAGGAGGTAGCCGAAAGAGGAAGTGACTTTTCTTTTCTAATCCGTCTAATTAGACTGCTTTTAATTAATATTGTTTGCTCGAGGAACCTTCGTAATGAACTTTCCTTTTTGTTGCTAAGTAACATTAGTTCTATTTTCACGCTGTAGTAGGGCTTGCAGGAACATTTTACAGTCAGTCTCTACTTAATACAATAATTTTAAAAGATAATATTATAAAATATTTTTTTATTATATTTTAAAATTTTAATTTTAGGAAAAAATTGTGAAAAAATTTTTATGGTTTGCTATTTTAAATATAACAGAATGTCTATAATATGAATTTTCTGTGTATCGATTTGTGTGGATGATTATCAAGACCTTTTTCAAATTTTTGTCCAATATCCTGATTCGAAACGCAATTCAACCCTTTAGAATTATATTTCATCGACCTATAAATATAATAACAGTCAACGAGTCTAATTGACTGTACAAGTAATGAAAAAATCTAAAATGTATATTTAATTTATAAGGCAAGGTAAGTAGTGGGAACATAGTGTTAAGACGAATCCCTGCTTTCACCTTTTTCAAGGCATTGCGTGTTAAGTGGCGGAACTCAACGACTCAACGTGGGAATGGAACCCACAAAACGTCACGTTGACAGGCAGACGCTGCGCTCCTGCGCCACGACGGTAATCTTTGACATAACAATGTTATAGATTTTTTACAAATATGAGTAGAGTAGGCTACTAAAATTTACTTGTGAACTACACCTTATATAGCCGTGAGCTCTAATTTTCATTCCTATTTTACAAAAACTTACAAAAAAATGATTGATTGAATAATTTGTTGATAAATCAAAATACAGAAAAAAGCAACCCTTGCAAAAGTAAACAAAGATTAAATTCCATTCAAAACGCAGTGCCAATTACAAACCTGTAGAAGCCATTGTTACGTTCCCTTCGAATATTTGAAATATACCGAAAATTTATTAAAGCCTACTAGGAAGTGCCGAAATACGATTTGACAAAACGTTGCTTAAATATACCCCCGGCATGACGTGCCGTGGAAATGTCGTTAATTTTCAAATGAATCGCAATTTACCGGAATTTAATCAAATCTTTAATCTCAATGAGTGTAAATGACGGCCCTTTAGCTTTTAACGACTTTTACCTTTTCGGTTTTCATTTTTAAACGATTTCAAGAGATGTTATCGATTGGCCTTTTTTTTTTTTTTTTTTTTTTTTTTTTTTTTTTGCTGACGCAGGGGGAAATCTTCATAGATACCCGACTCCCTGGGGGGGAGGCCGGGTTATGTGAGATTGTACTCACTAAAACCCCCTGCGATGGCCGCCACAGCACGAAAAAACGGAGAGGCTACGGGATCGCTTTCGCAGCACGTCCGCGGCCTCTCCCGTGCGTTGCTCCGCTCGTGGCTTGCGGAGCCCTTCTCAGGAGGGCGAAGATGGTATCGCCCTCCCCGCACCCCTCGCTGGTGCGTACACCAGCAGTCCGGGGCCATACCGGACTGCGGTCTTCCTCTCGGCCGTATGAAAACGGATGCGTGAGACCCCCATCTCACGCATCCACGGCCGGAGAGAGTGCCCTATTTATACCGCCCCGGGCACTGGGGCTTGGAGGCCGTGAAGGCGACCTGCAGTCGCCTCCGCCGGGCGGGATCGGCCCTCTCCCGAGCCCGCTCCGCAGTCTCCTTCTGGACCATGACGGACTCACAAAAGTTGACTACGGCCTCCCACGCCGAATCCCTGCGTAGCATCGCCGACACGACTGCTCGCAGGGAGAGATTTCGCCCGATTTGCTGGACCAAGACTTGCCTCTCCGCGGTCCACGCGGAACACGCCTCCAGCGTATGTTGGGCAGTGTCTTGGTCCGCCCCGCAGTGGTGGCAAACCGCCGTCGCCTCGCGTCCGATCCTACACAGGTACTCTCCAAAGCAACCGTGACCGGTTAATACCTGTGTAAGTCGGAAGGTGACTCGTCGCTTCCTACGCATCCAGGCCTCGAAGGCGGGCAGGATCGCACTCACAATGCGTTTGTGCGCGTACCGATCTCCGCAGAGACGGGCGTACCACGTCGTGTGTGCCCTTCGTTGCTCCTGCCGCTTGAGTGCTTCGAGGACGCTGGTAGGGTAGGACGCACTTCCGCCGCTTTGACGAAGGGCGCGAGTCTGGTCGTAGACCCTCGCGTCCCTCTCCGCCAAGATGTCAAGCGGCGGAAAGCACGCCAGAAGGGTCGCCGCCTCGAAGGATATCGTGCGATATCCCCGCACCATGCGGATGGCCACTCTCCGCTGCAAACTCAGGATCTTAGTCTTACAGCGGCGGGTGCCCGTCAGTCGATGTGACCAAACGGGTGCCCCATAGAGGGCCATCGATCGCATGACACCAGCATAGAGGCGACGAACCTCCTCCCTCGGTCCCCCGAGATTAGGCAGCAGTCTGTGCAACGCACCCACTGCCTTCTCGATCCGGGGGGCCAGGAGCTTGAAGTGCTCCTCAAAGCTCCAGCGACCGTCCAGGACAAGGCCCAGGTATTTCATGTACCTGGACACCTGGACGTTTGAGTCACCTACGCGAATGATCTGCGAATAGGGTGGTTCCCGGCCCACCGGCCACTTGTGGAACCATAGCGCCTCCGTCTTATGCGGCGCTATCCGAAGACCCAATTCGCAGATTTTCGCGATGACGAGTTTGACACCGAGCTCGGCTCGCCGTCTGGTCATCTCGAAGCTCAACCCACATGCCAGCACCAGCGTGTCATCTGCATAGCAGATCACGCTGACGCCTGCGGGGAGCTCGACACGCAGAACCGCATCGTACGCGAGGTTCCACAGGAGTGGTCCTAGGACCGATCCCTGCGGAACCCCGCAGTACACTTCCCTCCGGGTCCTCGCACCCTCCTGGCCCACGTACACAATGTACCTGTCGCGCAAGTAGCTCCCGACAATCGCCTGCAGGTACAGACGCACACGGTGATACACCATGGCCTCCCTGATGGCAACCCAGGGTAAAGCGTTAAAGGCATTGACGATATCCAGGCTTATCGCCCACGCCACGCCCCCCCGAGCCACCGCCTGCTCCGTCAGGGACCGGACGCGCATGATCGCGTCAACGGTCGAACGACCCTGACGGAAACCGACCTGGCTGTCGGCCAGGTCGGGACCGACGCACGACAGATGCTCGCTGAGACGAGAAGCGACAATACGCTCGAAGAGCTTGCCAGCCTCGTCCAGCAGGCATATGGGACGGTACGCAGAGGGAGAGTCCGCGTCTCTGCCGTCTTTCCTCAAGAGGACCAGACTTGCCTCCTTCCAGGCCTTGGGGAACGTGGCGTTACGGAGACAACTGTCGAACAGCCGCCTCAGCCTATCCCCCAAGTGAGCCGAAGCCAACACCCACGCCCGTCCCGGAATCCCATCAGGACCGGGCGCTGTGTTCCGGGTACTCAGGCGACCAAGTGCGCGGTCAAACTCCTGCTCTGTAACGCCCAACTCGTCAGTGCAAGTGACTGGCGGTAGCGAGGGGTACAGGGGACTTGACCGGATCACCGGGAAAAGCGAATCTATCGCTCTCCTCAGTAGATCCGGATCTAAGGTCTCCGTCAATGGAGGCATCCACGGGCGTAACTTGCCCAGCACCATGCGGTACGGGCGCCCCCACGGATCCCTGTCGAGTCCCTCAAGGAGTTCGTTCCAGGACCGAGCGCCGGCGTCTGAGATGGCATCTCGCAGCGCCTTCTTGGCCTCCTGGAACGCCCTGTAGGCTTCGTCTCTCTCCTCAGGAGTGGCATGCCTTCTTCTCCGGGTTCTGCTGGACTGGCGGTGGGCGCACAAGCATGCGGTACGCAGCTGCGCGATCTCCGCCGACCACCAGTGCATCGCCCGGCGCTCGAAGCGGCCTGCCCGGGGCATCGATGCATCGCAGATCGACGTCATCGTACCCCTGAACCAGACCGACTCACCCTCGGGGTCGGGCAAAATCTCCTCGGCGTTTTGTGGCCAAGCCGCGACGATGGCGGCGGCTTCGAGATGATCTCGGCTTAGCCGCTTGAGGGCCCATCGTCGCGACAGGGTATCTCCCTGACGACAGCTGGCTCGGTCGGGATAGCGGATAGCCACATCGAAAAAGATGTGGCGGTGGTCGGATAGTGTGACCACCTCCTCAGCGACACGCCATCCCAAGAGCATGCGAATCGCAGGAGGAGTCGCCCATGTAAGGTCCACGACCGACTCCCCCTGCCACCGCACGCATGTACTCTCCGACCCGACGTTAATGAGCCGGAGGTCCAAAGCAGCCGCCCAGTCGAGAAGCGTCGCTCCCTTCGGATCGTCCTTAGAGTTACCCCAAACCCTGGCGTGGGCATTGAAGTCCCCCAGGACGATCAGCGGACGGGGTAGGCATCTGCGAACGCAGTCTGCCAGCCCGTCCAGGTACAACTCGTAGTCGGCAAGAGACCTGTTGGGAGAGACGTAGCACCCCACAATGGCCAAGGGGCCCCACCGAATGGCCACGAACCCCTGCCCCACTTCGAGTAGGGAACAGGGTGGGACCCCCACACCGCCTGCCCAATGGACAGCCACGGTGCCAGTGGCGTCCCCAAACCAGCGAGGGTGGTCGGGGACGCGATAGGGCTCCGCCACGACCGCGAGGCCTATGGACCACTCCGCAATGGTCTGCATTAAAAGTTGCTGAGCATTGCGGCAGTGGTTCAGGTTCGCCTGAAGCACCCTTACTCCCGCGAATGGGAGACCTCCATGGCCTCCTGCGGAGCAGAGCCCGGTGCTGAGGCGGGAGCCTCGGCGGTCGTATGAGCTGGGGTGGAAGGAGCGGTCTTTTTACCCTTCTTCCTCCCACTACCCGATTGGCAGCATGTCTTTGCGCCCAGACGATGGGCCGACGGGCGACCCACATCTGAGCACAAGGGGCACTGGAGCGTCTTGGCCGTGCATTGGCTCGCTCTGTGGCCGCGTTCTCCACAGGCGAAGCACCGGTCGCTCCGATCTGCCCCATTCGGACACGTCTGCCCGACGTGGCCCTTCTCGAGGCACCGGAAGCAATATAGCGGCCTTGCCTCCAGCACCTCGACCCTGGCGGAGCCCCATCCCACGCGGATGTGTGAGGTCGTCGCCAGCTTACGCACGGCAGCGAGAGGACACCTCACGTGTGCCGTGCCCAGTGACATGGGTGTCCGACGGATACTGCCAACGGTGACATTCTCCGTCGAACACCCACTTGCCTCTGCGATGGCCGTCGCCACCTCGTCTGATGTCGTGGCGTCGTCCAAGCCGAGTACTCGTAGCTCGCCCGTTTTCATTGGGCGAGCCACCTTCACATTGAGGTCCTTGAGGACCTCACGCATCCGCGCTGCGAGACGGTCAGCTTTGGCGTCACTGTCGGGGCCCCCGATGTTCAACAAGATCCCGCCAGTGACGGCCCTTTTAGACTCGACCGTCTCGATACCGAGATCAGAGAGCTGAACCCGCGTACGGGCAGCTCGCATGACCTCAGTATAGGTCGTCGTCGCGCCTTCGACGACCGTAATGGCGACTGCCGCGGTCGCCGGCACCTTTGGGAGCCTCTTCTTAGGCGCCTTCTTTGCCGCAGGCTTTTTGGCCGCAGGCTGGGAAGGCACCTTCGGCCGCGATCCAGGTTGCGATTTCCTGGCCGCAACCGTTGCCCAAGACTCGGCAGAAGCAGCCGGACGAGAAGAAGAGGGAGAGGGGGCGGACACCGGTGGTAAATCGGTGATCGGCGGAGGGGCAGGTCCCGCCCTTCTCTTTCTCTCCCTGTTTCCCCTTTTCCTGGGCGGAGGAGGCTCTGCCAAGGGGGCCTCCACTGGCCGAATCGGCGCAGCACTCCCCGTCAGAGCGGCTTGACGTCGTTCATGTGCTAATGGAGGACGTATAGACCTTGCTGGCAAAAGGCGTTCTTCGATGCCAGCGAAACGAGCGTCGATCAAAGTTCCCACAGAACTTATTATGGTGCGCTTCAATTCCTCGAGCACTCTATCTCCGACATTATCAGTCGGCGTTTGAGCCGACTGGAGCGACTTCTGTGAGTCCGCAAGGGCTATTCTTAAGCTCTGCACATCCTTGCTGCAAGACTGCAGCTCCGATCTGAGTTTCTCTACCTCCTTAGTGAGGCGCTGATTCTCCCTCATGCATACGTCGTACTTCTTCGTTCTCAGTACGAGAGGCGAGAGTCTCAATAATTTCAGTGAGAACTGCTGCAGCATCTTTAAGTTTGCGCACATAGGTGCCTTTAAGATGGCCAGATTTCGTCGCTACTTCCAGTATGGAAGCTGCACGTTCTCCTGCGTAGGTGCGCAACTCCTTAGCTGAACACAGGGAGCCATCCTTTTTAACTTTCACTGCTGAGCCGCTCTCTGCATCTGTCGACTGCGCTGATACACCTTTTTGTGATGCCCAGTCTGACAGGCTCCTTTCAAATCGTGATCTTTTGCACGAGCTTTTTCCACGCGCTGTCTCTGTTCTTTTCGAGCGCGTGCCGTTCCAGCGCCACGGACCTTTGGTGGCCTACCTCGCCTCGCCGTATGGCATTTGGAGCCATGTTCGGCTTCCGATCCAGAATCGTCTTTAGCAGTTTTGCGCTTGCGCCGCATACTCTGCACAGCTCCCGAGTCTGAAGCAGACTCTATAACTCCCACGTATCCTTCATTGGTTGGGTTTAAAATATATTTTTCCATAGGATTCCCACGAGTATGGGGGAAAAACAGTCCATCCAAGCGGTGCCCCCTGCACTTGGATAAGCCTAATACGCCACGGGTGTCGGCCGGTACCCTGGCGGGACCAGCAGTAGCGACTGATCTCCCCATCAGCCACGCACCCCTCACGCTGCTTCGCCGCTTGGGTTGGGGTAATTTTTTATAGAGGTTTTCTTCCTCGCAGCCCGGCCAGTGAAGGCAAGACCCTCGGTTCCCCTCATGATTACGAGACATGACCGCAACCATGAGTGGAGTTCCGATAGTTTCGGCGCTGGCGCATATAACGCTGCACCTACGTGACGGGAACACGCTGCGTAAACCCGTCTAGTCCCTCACACTGTGTCCTCTGCTAATCAGAGGAACACGCGGAAGAACGCCGTCGCGCCGGATTATTCGCCGACGAGCAATCATTACCCAAGGAAAATCCTGTAGGCAATAATTACTCGCCGCCCAGGGTGCACCGGCACGTTTCACTGCTCGTCTCCCCGGATGACAAAGATATCCGAAAGAGGCCAGCAGCAAACGTGCACACGAGGAGGTTATCCGACTTCGCCCCCGTTATCGATTGGCCTATGTGGACGTTGCTATTGATAAGTATGTAAGATAAAACAAAAATGCAACAAACAACTTAGTATATTGGAACGGTAAAGTTTTTGGAAGAAATAATTCAAGTTTTTTCAAAACCAGTTTAGTAGTTTTTCAAATATTTATATTCACAAATTTTAAAAATATATGGCTATAAATAAAACAATAGATTTAACGAAAATGGTAAAAGTAGTTGGCATAGTAAAGTTGGCGAAGGTCTAGTTTATTTTTACTTACTTTGAATTTTCAATTAACTTCAAATAAATTTGTCTTTAAATTTGATTTTATTAATATTTGCATTTTATATGCAATATTGGAATAAGTAAGTACTAACCTTACATAATAATTTTCAAATTTCATTAAATAATTTGAAGACTATATCTTTTTACTCTTTTCTTTACTTTAATACATCTGTCTGTGTTTGTTACTTGGAGGAGCCATTTCAAAAATGTTAACAAATTAAATACACTATTATTCAAGAAACAAATAACAACGCTGTTTACTTTAGTTCCATAAGCTTACAAGTATTTGAACATGGTCGGATAGCTCTGTTACGAAATTAGCTTTATTAAAGGCATTGTGTGAACACATTTGAAGGAGCGTAGGTCTAAATCTACACCTTCGCCTTCTAAATTTTACGCCTTAATTATTATAGGATATCTCAATTATTTCTTAGTGATAGAAATATTTATCATCAAAATTTCTTTCAATATAAGTATTACAAAACGAAAAATTTTGAATTTAGGCGGTTCAAAGTTGGCGGTGCAGCACAACGTCAATGCGATCCGATATAATATATATTCGATATAATATTCAAATAAAGAGAAGAACAAAGAATCAAGACACTAATTCTCTTTCAACCCTTCTATACAGGAAAAAAAGTGAAGTTCAAAAAGGTAAACAAAAGAAATAAAACAAATGTATAGTCACTATTTAGTTAAAGTAGTTTCTCTAATAAAAAGCTTTCGTTGAAATACAGGGTGTTCCCTGGACATTGGCGTGAAGATAAATCGTTACGCAATCGTCCTTAACGAGGGGCCTGGGATCTATGGAAGAATTACAGCACACAAATGAATTAAGAGTCCTTACGTTACCGTTGAATAAATGGATTTTTTAGTTGCTTAAGGATATTGACACGGGTTAGGTAATTGTTTCTAATTATAGTATATTATCGTCTCATTTCAGATTTCCTAATTAGTCTTAATTTGGCTTTTTAATCGTGAAAACATTTTTTGATACTAACAAATTAAAGATTTAAATAAAAAGAAATATATAGGTATAAACTTACTTATAAATCACTTAAATTTCAAAGATCTTTGTTCAATATTTTCATTAACTTTGTTCACTTATAGTCAACAAACCAAAAGGCTAAAAATTACATAGAGACCTTATATATGCTAAATATATAGAGGCATTTAAAAAATATCGTCAACGTCATAGAAATATTTAAAAAATATTTCTATGACGTCAGTTCAAGTCAAAAGTTAAGGAAATTTATGATACATTCAAAAGTACTTTGAAATTAATATTGAAAGTATTACCAAAGTGGTTAACAGTAATGTTCCTTTTTCAAAGAACGATGATTAACAACTTCTTTCGCTTCATGAAATATTTAAAGGTAACCAAATTTACATAATAAGGGAATAAGAAATTAATATTTCAAGTGTAAAAATTCAGAGGTCAGATTCCAGTTTTGAAGTAGGAAAAGTGAATCTCTTAATTACTAGAATGGTAGACAAATTATAATTAGCAGTAAGATCAGGACCGTCGTGGCGCAGAGGCGCAACGTGTGCCTGTAACAAGACGATTTCTGGGTTCGATCCCCAGTCGGAGAAGATGGATTTTTCTATTTCCATTTTCTTAGCTCTAGCAAACTAGGCAAAGCGCGGTGTTGAGTTCCGCCACTCAACACGCAATGCCTCGAAAAAAGGCGGAAAGCGGGGATGGAGAAAGCAGGGACTAAGCAACGGAGTGTCTTAACACTGGGTTCCCACGGTCCCTGCAGTTCCCTCTGCCTACCCTGCCATGTGCGGAATAAAGCGTGAAGCTAAAAAAAAGTAAGATGTAGAGATACTTATAGTTAGCCTTCATTATTTTTAGGAACAATGTGTGGTTCGGTGGAAATGATAGGCTCTTTTATATTTAATATTGTTAAATTAAAGTGCTTGTTTGATTCAACAGGCTAATCGTAAGGTTATATGCTTTTTTGTAGTCAGACTTGACTAGTCAAAAATAACTTGACAATTTTAAGTAATTAAGGGACATTTTTCCCTCATGGCTTTTAGTTATGTAGATGCAATTATACAGTTACCCGAAAATTTCTCTTCACACGTTTCAAAAAATAAAAACCAGACATACGAAAATAGACAACAACGTTATAAAAAAAAATTAACTTAATATTTTAAAGGTAGAGAACGAAATGTCTTCACTTAAACTCTACGTTTCCTCTATTTACCCTACTATATGTGAGAAATAGTCTATTTATATATTTTTTAAGGAATATATAAAAATTGCAGCCGTTAGTAAAAAAGACCGAAAGGCTTAAGAAAAAATACTACATTGTACCTAAAACTAAAACTTTCCATTGTTATAAGCAGCTTTATGAGCCATACAAATGTATGTATATAATATGATAATAGAGTACAGAAGATTAATGGAAAGAGATTTTGTAATGGAAACATTCGTAAGTAATCCTTTTAGACTTAGGTTAGACTAGAAATATTATTTATAGTGTCTTTCATACTTTGTTTTTGGATTATTCTACTTTATACTAATAACCTGTTCGTGAGTTTGCCCGCTTTATTTTTAATTTTACTTTAGTATAACATGCATTTATTGTATTATGTAAATATTTTCATGTTTCTTTCAAATTACTTTATTTAATAAGAAATAAAATTTTATAATAATTTTTGTGTGTATAGTGTTCTTATAAAGTGATCAGTTTTCGGTGTTTTTATAAAAGCCCTATAAAAATCAGTTAAGATGTTGTGGACAAACAAATAGATAAATAGCCATTTTTAAAATGTTAATTTTGTATTCTATACATACATTATTATTCAAAGGCACAGCGTCTGTCTGTAAAACGCGACGGATTGTATCCATAAGCAGTCAATTTCAGTGAAAAGAAACTATTTCATTAATATTTGCTTTGCTACGGCAATTAGGTAAGTAATCGAGTTTTGCTGCTCAACGCTCAAAACTATAAAAGGTGGAGAACAGAGAATGAAGTGTATTAACACTAGGTTCACGCGGCTTTTGCGGTTTCTTCTGCCTATTCAGCTATAACGAAAGATGAATGGTAATTTTCGTTTTCGTGGATGGTTATTTTAGATATATTATGTGTTACGTATTGAAACTCAGCGCTAAGCCGTACATGAAATAAAAATATAAAATAAAACAATTTCATTGAAAATATTTAAATGAACGAGCGAGTAATTATTATTTCCTTTAATAAGACATCTATATCCCTATCTATAAGCAATCGTTAAACAAAAGTGTTAACGTAACGGGCGTAATGTAATTGAAGCCGTATTAATTTGCACTTCTGTTAATTACCACATAATAATTATTTTTACAAATAAACACTCGTTTTGTAACAAGTCTATATACTCATTTATTTTACCTCGTTCCCCGCTTTCTGACTTTCGATGCATTGCGTTTCGAGTTGCTGGACTCAACGCCGCGCTTACTTAGCTACCAGAAAAAGAAAATATAAATTAAATAATCGAACTTCTTCGAGTGGCAACCGAACACGCACACCACTACGACACGATGCTCCTCGGAAAGCCGAATGATATATATATATATATATATATATATATATATATATATATATATATATATATATATATATATATATATATATATATATATATATATATATATATATATATATATATATATATATATATATATATATATATATATATATATATATATATATATATATATATATATATATATATATATATATATATATATATATATATATATATATATATATATGTATATGTATATATATATATATATATATATATATATATATATATATATATATATATATAATATATATATATATATATATATATATATATATATATATATATATATATATATATATATATATATATATATATATATATATATATATATAAAAGAAGAATCATAATTCTTAATAATATATGTTTACTCTACCTAAAATTATAAAAAATAACTGAATTTACTGATTTATTTTTAATACAACGCTATGAATTGTCTTAATAAATTTCGTAAGCAGGCGTATATTAAGGTATCTTTACTCTAAATCAGAAAATGAAAATAGTATACAACGTCCGTCCGTTCAACATATTTTATATTATATATGCACAAATATACACATATATATGTTTAAAAAATATTTTTTGGCTTAAACACTGACATCACATATCAAAATTCAGGCGAGATTCGGCGTTCGCCTATTAACTTCCTAACCTGGTCCATATTTTGCACAAAGCATTCATTTTCCTGTCATTATGCTCGCTCACGCTGTTAGACACGGCTGGCCAAGTACTGTATACATCCCGTTGGAATTTAACCTTTATATCTGGATGTGTAGGAGCTATGTATTACTACAATATAGGTGAGTAGAAGTACTGCGCTTTAGTAATGAAGTAGTTGAATGCTGTCGCGCATGACGCGTTAGGCAACATCCTCTCGTTACGCCACGGTTTACGATTTGCGGGTATACTTAGCAATGTTTCAGTTAGGCCGAGGTTGAGGTGCTTTTAGGATTAGAGCAGTTTGAGGTTTTATAGTTTAATAGACCACTATAGTACACAGCTTTGTGTAGCATTATAATTGTTACATGTTATTTTTGTAAATATCTTTATTCATTATTACTTAGTTATATTTATATAATATAATAGTATTTTATACGTACCCGTCGCTTAAACAACATATGTAAAATGCTCAAGGAAGTTAGTATAGTATGGTCCATAAAAAGATTTTTTTAAAGAGTTTGAATTTGATCCAATGCGTTCTTTACAAACACGTTACACCAAACCATCAAATTCATGACTCATTCATACGTTAGTATAGAAATATAAGTATGAATTACTCTGAAAAGCTTTTGATTTTTCTTGGTAGTAGTGGATTTGTCATGGTAATAGGAAACGTAATTGTTTTCCTCAAATGAGAAGTCTACCCCTAATCTCCTTCGCTCATAATCGAATACTATACCACAGTGTCAAATTTAATCATTATTAAGTACAAACTTTGCGATACAATGAATACATATCACCCGAAAAGGTTGAGATAAAACGACAATGAGAAAGATGTAGAGATCCTTGAGATTAGAAAAATCACAGCATCCCAGATAACACGTCTCGAGTTCTCGTGAAAATAAATATTCTGTCCAGTTTCAGCTGGAGGCGACCCCCTGAAACGATAAATAAGTTTAAATGAGTTGTCTATTAAAGAGCCCTTTTTAATTTCAAGTTCGCTTGAGATAAATTATATATACTTCATTAGCTTTAACGTTACATCGGTTTTGTCTTTGTTTGGACAGTCCCAAATCATGTCGTGGCGGCTTGTAATTAAAGCAGCACTAAGCTCATAGTTATAAGATGTATTTGTTATATTAGAATAAGTGTGTGTTTTGTAAGCTGTCCTTAAGTAAATAAATAAATAAATATATATATATATATATATATATATATATATATATATATATATATATATATATATATATATATATATATATATATATATATATATATATATATATATATATATATATATATATATATATATATATATATATATATATATATATATATATATATATATATATATATATATATATATATATATATATATATATATATATATATATATATATATATATATATATATTAAAATTTGCGTTTTAGACCTTTTCAAGTGAAAAAAAAATTAAAATAATCAATTTTGTAGAAAGACTAGATATGTGAAATTGTGCTTCGGTTGACGGAATCAAAAGAGGTTGGTTGAAACCCAATAATAACTCATATTATTCAATATTTATTGACAAACACTTCAAATAGCGAGTTTATCAATAGAAATAATTATATATTTTCTATTAAAAAATTAACAATAATCTTCTTTAAGACATGAGCATGGACACGTCTTTATATTAAAGAAACGCTATTCAACTCGATGAGATGTAGCTACATCGTTGTATGAAGGTGCTGAGAAAGGCTGTGTTCATCGCTGACATGTTTTGGCGTGAAATTTGCAACTTATTAATAATTTTAGTATACCTATCCTATAAAAATGTGTATAAAAAAATATTAACTTTTTTATATTAATATTATGACTTCATTTGGAAAAGGGGCTTTCAATTCAAATCCAATTTGCTTGCTACACAATAAAGAGAAGTAAAATAAACACACAATAAACACTTGTTACAAAACGAATGTTTATTTGTTAAAGTAAATATATTATGTCGTAATTAACGGAAGTGCAAATTAATACGGCATCAATTACATTACGCCCGTTACGTTAACACTTTTGTTTAACGAATGCTTTTAAATAGGGATAGGGATGTGTCTTAGTAAAGAATATAATACAATTGTAGATTCAATTCACTCATTCAAACATTGTAGGTAGAGAAGTAAACATATAGGCACTATTAAGAATCATAAAGTTTCAGAAGACCGTCGTGGCGCAAAGGCGCAACGTCTACTTGTAAATGAGACAGTTTGTGGGTTCGATTCCCACTCGCGGGAGTTGGATTATTTAAGTTAAGGTCGAGAAAGCAAGAAACGGAGCTGGGTGCCTACGACTCCTGCGGTTACGTTTTCAAAAAAGCAACAACTATACAGAACCAACTATATGATGATTAAACTTGGTAAACCATGTGACCAACACTGACAAGCCATGTTCATATTCAATCACTATTCTAAGTTGTGGAAAGTTTGAACTTAATATACAATACCAACTAGATATAGCTATATATTATTAATTCATATGTATATGTTTATATAATAGTTCTGACCTCATATTTGGAAAGTTTCTCTATATTAAATGAGTATTTCTTTAAATATTTATGACATAATAATTAAAAATTAAAAAATAGAAAGCGTCGATTGTCTTAAATAAGTTTCATTTGACTACGTTGCTATGTGCGTAATTTTGTGAGAAGATTTAGTGCTGTTTTAGCACTAAGGTTATCATTGTTATAAAAAGTTTATATAGTTTTATCCCGCACATGGCAGGGTAGGCAGAGGGAACTGCAGGAACTATATGAACCTAGTGTTAAGACACTCCGTTGCTTAGTTCCTGCTTTCTCCGTCCCCGCTATCCGCCGTTTCCGTTTTGCGTATAGTTTTTATAATATTTGTAAATTTATTGAACTAATACTCAGCAGGACACTAAGCACTTTTGTTATATTAATTAAGTTTATGTGTTATCACATTCAAAATCCATTTTAACCTTCTTAACTCTTATTAGTATTATTATTTCATTTTAATTAAACCAAATCTAGAATGAACTAATGAATTACTTGCGCCTGTAATCAGTTTTGTACATCTAGTAGAGTAGTAGAGCCGATTGGGCTAAGGATCATCCACTAAAGCTCAATTATCCATGACATTGCCTCTGTACACAAACAGAATACGCACAGTAATACCTAATATAACATTGAAATTTGTAATCCAGTTAAATTATACATATATATTGAAAATTTAAATATTTATAATAAATATATTATTGTTATGTATAGATATTAAGACTAATTTTTTAAAAAGTGAGATATAATAAAAAAATATTATAGAACAGTAAAAGAGAAGAAAAGAGTCTTACTTCTAAATTCTCGGTCTCTACTTATATGTTCAGTTTTTTTAATTAGCTTTACTCTTAATCCCACTCTTAGCACAGTGGGCAGAGGGAATCACAGAAACCGTAGGAATATAGTGGTAAAACACTCCGTTCCATGATTTCCGACTTTTCGTAGCGTTGCGTTTTGTGTTGCTTTGCCTAATTACCAGAGCGAATCAAATAGACATGAAAGATTTCATTTCCTCAAGATGGAATCGAACCCACAAACTGTCGCAATTCATTCGAAGGAGTGAGAGATTCATTTGGAGAAAGTATCTTAAGTAACTAATAATTTTTTTATATTTTTTTAACGTGTCAATAATATTGTAATATTTAATCTAAACAATACAATATGTAATCTGAAGCCTCCGATAACACATCCGGAGAAATCCTCAAATAATTGGTACTCACGTTGTGTCTGGAACTAGCTTAATTGCCATTGTTCCCTAATTTGTTCGCGTCACCACCGTCCCTCGAGAGAGCCACTGGTCATTATTTATGGACGATTAAAAGTAAATCTTATTTCAATGTGTTAAAGTTGAATTTAAAACCAACTTTATTCTCTCTGCGATGAGGTACACTCGGTGTGCATGTCATGGGTAAATTGTATCAGCATGTAAAATGTGGTGACATCCCTCTCCAATACGTAAATATAACGATTGTGTGAAAGAGATGAAATATATTACTGGCAATTTTTTGTTGAAAGCAGATGGATAGTGCCAGTTTTTATTTCGTGTAAGAGATTTAACGTTCCGACCATAATATATTATAGTTACTGAACATTTTAATGCAAATACTTAACTTATTTAAATTGTAATTTATATATTTATTATTCCTTTTTAAGTAATATATTTAAAAGAAAATTGAAACTTTAGAGGTAGAGCAAAATTTGGAAGCAATATTTAGATAGACCTAAGATAATAACTGTAAAATGTATTATACAATTATAGCTTTTTATTACAATTCTCATCTTATTTCAAAGAAATTGGTTATAAGTACTTTAGAACAATATTTTCATGAATAATTCACCTGAAAATTTTGCGTAGATCGTCTAACAATTGTAAATTGACTCAGCTTAAATTTCACTCATAAAATTATACAGCTGTTTGAAGTTTATATATAAAAAATACAAAGAAATAAAAGATTTATTGCAAAATATACGGGTGCAGATTCGATTCCCATTCGATATTAAATTATTTTTCTTTTTAATAAAAGTCTTAGAAATAAGATAAAATAAAGACTATGTGCGATGCAAATGTATGACGGCGAGTTCTTACCAAAAAAAATGTATAAAGTACATACATTATTTTGAAAAATGGTAAGAACTCTGTAAAATAATACATATTTACCTAAAAAAGGTAAATGTAGCAAAACGTAAATTTTCATAACTCATCCGTAAACTAATTTGTGGGTAAATCCCCGAACAGTTACCGGCCGATATTAAGGCTTAAGAGATTGTAGTGTAAAATATATCTTGTCTTTACTATGGATTAAATAATCTTACAGTAAAATATTATTGTATGTTTATTAAATGAATATATATTTTTTGTATATGTTAACATACAGAAAAATTATATATGTATATGTGTTTTATTTTACTAGAGCCGGGGATCTTGAAAAGATTTTTCTTTTTAAGTGGAAATTGAACCCACGTTCCTATTATTACCCACAACAATAGTGGGTAGTAATAAGATGATACTCGTATATGGAAATTGGCAAAAGACAATTACTGCCATTTTGTTTTAATTTTTATTTTGTGATTATTTTTTTATTTTTCAGTAATAATGAAATTTTGTTTCAGTGTTGGTCAGGTATGACCGAGCCACTTTTCTCTGATTTTGGTACAACTGGCCGTGTAAGGCGTAAAAGTTAAATGAATCTAATGTTTACGTTTTATGTTTTGACATGTACGTTCTGCGTGTTGGAGTGCTGGACAGGAGGCGCTTACGCAGCTACTGCTATGGTGTGGCTTGTGAGCCGCCCGCGCCGCTGGTGTGACGTGCTCCCTTCGATGGTGTCACATGTGAGTGTGACATCCTGCCGCCGATGATGTCTCATGTGAGTATGGCGTGTCACATGTGATTGTGAGACGATCACGCCCCACTCTCGTAGTGTGGAATAATCTTAGGTAAGACGTACTGTGTATTGTGCACGCTGCGGTGACTATGTATATCTGAGATAATTAAGTTATAGGAATCTAATATTTTCCTCTTTATGTTTTGACATATTTTATGAGGCAACTGGCACGCTGTGAGGCGGCTGTGGTGCGCTCGCGCCGCTGTGGTTGCGTGTGCCTGTGGTGCGCTGGCGCCACTGATGCTGCGTGTGCCTGTGGTGCGCTCGTGCCGCCGATGCTGTGGGTGCCTACGTAATTAGTCTGTGCGCTTGAAGCCAGCCGCAGTCCTGGTTCAAGGTTTTAACGTGGGGGATCTTGCAAGTTCAAAGTATGAGTTTGAAAGAAGCTTTTATCAGACGATGTATGGATATTTTTGAAATAGGAGTGCTTTTATCTCTGTTACGAAAGAATATTTTTGTATGAGGGCCTCGAATGTGTGATGAATGATAGAACAGGCATCGCTGTGCGTTTTCAATGTTAATTAAACTTTGTTTCCTTAACAGATTGCGAGGATCATGACAGTGAAGCCTCAGGTGCTCCCACAGTTCCTTCGTGTGCTTCAGGTGTTACGGATGAGTCTGGACAATCCTCTTCCCACACTGAACAAACGAGATCTCCGCCAAGATTGTTCCCCACACCTTCAGAGGATAAGAAGCCTGACGGGGATGTCAGGATGTCAGAAGAGGCCGTGTCAAGTTCCTCCTACAATTTCAAACCTCCAAACAATTTCATAAATGGGGGTAGTTTTAGATCATAAAGACTATAAAAACGTTGAATTTATATCAATCGTGGCAGTTGCACGTAGGCAACGGCCCGTACTGGAAGGGAACTACCCTGAAGTACTTTTATTGTATAGTGATTTATGTCATTTTATGTAATTACGAGGAATCTACTGTTATCCATTTCAAATTAACTTTAACCACTTCTGTGTTTTTCCTAACGATATATATATATATATATATATATATATATATATATATATATATATATATATATATATATATATATATATATATATATATATATATATATATATATATATATATATATATATATATATATATATATATATATATATATATATATATATATATATATATATATATATATATATATATATATATATATATATATATATATATATATATATATATATATATATATATATATATATATATATATATATATATATATATATATATATATATATATATATATATATATATATATAATTTTATCTTAGGTCACAACAACAACATCTAATGATGTAGCTGAGCGCTAATGAGTCCGTCCATCAATCACTATGAATTTCCTTTTGTGGTATATATCGTTTTATTTCGTTAATGTCACTAGTATTACTTACTTTTCTTAGTTAGTATTTTTTGTTACTTTAAGAACTAAATATAATACTTATGACAATGACATATTATAATATAGTAAGCAAATAAATATTTTTAGACTTTTTCGAAACTTGTGGATTGAATGTCAACGTCACGTTTTATTTTTTTTAGAGCGAGAAAATTAAATTATTTATAATTTTATGATTTTTAAAGTATTTATCCTTGGTTGAATACTACCAAAGCTCAGTGGATGATTTTAATATTTTATGTGTTACTTTTAAATCTCTTGTGCTCGACTTACCGTCACGCTATTGAAGATAGTTGAAAGTCCCGGGAGGGTTGTATATGTTTTATTTTTCATTATACAGTTCGTTAAGGAACACAGATCACAATATCAACACAGTTTAGCACAGTTCACACCTTCTTATTTTGGATTTTGAATATATTCGCGGAGCTCACGGCGCGTGATTAGACAACTATCGGCGCACGAAATGTCACTAGCGCCGCCGTGGCATTTAGGCGAAACAGCCAAAAAAAAAATATATATATATATATATATATATATATATATATATATATATATATATATATATATATATATATATATATATATATATATATATATATATATATATATATATATATATATATATAATTTTATCTTAGGTCACAACAACAACATCTAATGATGTAGCTGAGCGCTAATGAGTCCGTCCATCAATCACTATGAATTTCCTTTTGTGGTATATATCGTTTTATTTCGTTAATGTCACTAGTATTACTTACTTTTCTTAGTTAGTATTTTTTGTTACTTTAAGAACTAAATATAATACTTATGACAATGACATATTATAATATAGTAAGCAAATAAATATTTTTAGACTTTTTCGAAACTTGTGGATTGAATGTCAACGTCACGTTTTATTTTTTTTAGAGCGAGAAAATTAAATTATTTATAATTTTATGATTTTTAAAGTATTTATCCTTGGTTGAATACTACCAAAGCTCAGTGGATGATTTTAATATTTTATGTGTTACTTTTAAATCTCTTGTGCTCGACTTACCGTCACGCTATTGAAGATAGTTGAAAGTCCCGGGAGGGTTGTATATGTTTTATTTTTCATTATACAGTTCGTTAAGGAACACAGATCACAATATCAACACAGTTTAGCACAGTTCACACCTTCTTATTTTGGATTTTGAATATATTCGCGGAGCTCACGGCGCGTGATTAGACAACTATCGGCGCACGAAATGTCACTAGCGCCGCCGTGGCATTTAGGCGAAACAGCCCGTCGACCTTGGCGGGCATAAAATGAGTCCAAGATCCTACAATCCTTATAGGAATATAAAAATAATAATTATTTTTATTTTAAGTCATAATTTTTGGAGAGTATTAGACGTGAGTTTGTAAAAATTTCTCAGCTCACTAAGTAATATAAGCATCTAAAAGCATTGAAGTAAGCAAAATAATTTAAAAAGGCTTGATGAAGACTTCTTTATGGCTTCACACGCTGGATCGAGCGCTTGGACCATCCAGGTGTCGTTTCAAATTTTGCTGCGTTAGATTTTTTGTGGTCTTCTTTAGTTAAAGGGAGTGAACACTTGCCACTAGCAGAGAGAACTGTAGGAACCTAGTGTGAAGACACTCGGTTTACCGCTTTTCGCCTTTCGTGATATATGTTTCCATGTTTGTATGATATTTTTTACTTTCCATCGCAATTCAAGACGTCGTATAATTAATTGCGGACACTACCTCACTTTTTGTTCAATAAGAGAACTTGGAATATAAATATTACCTTAAATGAATATATTTATTTATAATTAAAATACATTTTAAAATCGACTCTTGTTAATGCCACATTCGTTACGGCAGACTAAAGTCCGCCACTTTGCGAGCTTACGGGCAATAAAGACGAACTTTATGGTGTGTACTTAATTTGTATGATATGGTTATCTCGTGATATAAGCGATAATCAATACAGCCTCATTAATTATACTTAGTTTAAGCTAAAAGATGTATATCGTGACTCTACTGCAAAAGACAAAAAGGTTAAATACGTTCGTTTATATAGACGTCGTGGGTTCAATTCCCACTGGGGAATTTTCATTCGCTCAGGCAAGTGCGAAAATTATAGAACCTACCAGTAAGCAACATCGGAATTAAACAATACAATATAGTAGTAAGTATTAGCAAAGAAGCCGCACATGTACGTAGTACGAAACCCTCCACATATATCGACACGCCTAGCTTTGTTTTAAATTCAATCAATTTGTAATTAGTTACAGTGGATTATTTGAATGTATAACAATATACTTTTAAGTTCAAATATGTTAATTTAGTTCAACTTTAAATTCAAATATGCTAATTTACTTCAATTATAAACGAAAAATTAGTAAAGTTTGATTTGTAAATAATCTATAGGGGAGAGAGAATTATCGTTTATACATATTTTGATTTATAATTAATCAACTGTTTCGTTGCAATTTTAATTTATTAAAATTATAGTGTTCCAACCAATGTAACATACATAAAAAATATTTTTAATCATAATTAATAAATATGCAAAAATGTGGAATTAACAGAATTGAGGTAGGCATTATCGCAAGAGATATATTAACAATTAGTGGAATTCTATCAAATATTTTACTGTATTTAATATTAATTCAACCAGTAGTGCTCATGATAATCAACTGGAATTTTAAAATATTTTATAGAATTCATTCGAAAAACTGGCATTTTTTTCTATAAGCCCATCAATAAAGTAACTTACCACTCCATGGGAAACAAATATTCATAAAAATTAAACATTTGAAGTTAAGAAGTAGTTCAGACGATATGAAGCTAAAATTTTGCCAACGAATTACTAAAAATATATTTAGAGTTAATTATCACAGAATAGAATTAATAGTAACAGGTAAATTTATTATAAAAATTTTATTGAAAGGTTATATTTAAATTATTTTATTGAAAGCTAATATATTTATTATTATAATTTATAGAACAATCTTTGAAAATGGCCCGTGAAACATTTCAAGTTTAGATACGTAGAGAAAGAAAGAATATTGTAATGTGAGCGTAAGAGCGCATTTCAAAGGGACTTCTTAATCATACACATTAATTGTAATTCGTAGTCACCTATCGGTGCTTCTCTCCAACCAAATCAACCAAACCCAGCATTCACATTGTTAATCAATTCATTGCAAGCATAAAGCAAAAAAAGTTTGATTTTGTCTAAATGTGAAGTGCTATAAGAATAAAATATGTTTGCGACTTCAATTTTTCATCTATTATGGATTTTTTTTATTTTTTTATTTAGTTTCACACTTTATCCCGAACATGGCACAGTAGGCAGAGGGAACCATAGGAAACTAGTGTTAAGACACTCAGTTGCATAGTCCCTGCTTTTCTCCGTCCCCGCTATCCGCCTTTTTCGAGGCATTGTGTGTTGAGTGGCGGAGCTCAACGCCACTCTTTACCTAGTTTCCAGAGCGAAGAAAATAGAAACAGAAAAATCTATCTTCCCTGAGTGGGAATCTAACCCACAAACCGTCCCGTTTACAGGTATACGCTACGCCTCTACGCCACGACGGTCTTAATGTACTTATAGCATTTTAATAGAAGTATTATCACAGGATTAATAATCTGAAATGTACACAATAGTACATTTCACTTTTCTCATTGCTAATGTTTATTTAATGATACTTAAGTTGATTCTTACAGATGATATCATGATGAATTAGATGGGTAAAACGTCATAGCCTATTAGAGGGGGAGAACTGAGACCATTCGTAATAACGAATGCCTATGTAATTACATACGCCTATGTTATATCTAACTCTGAAGTAGCCAAAAACATATTATATTAATTAAAACTAATTGATGTAGAAATTTATTACTCTAAATTGCAAATCAATATTTTTTAGGTTCACGCTGTATCCAGCATATAGCAGAATACGTACAGGGAACGTAAGTAACAAGGATTATCTTAAGTACCTTTTTTTTAGAGACAATGGTTTTGTGACTTAACCTTACGTTAAAGAATCCAGTCTTAAGGTTTCTGACCAATTTGTGAAAATAAAAATAATAAATTCCACGAGTTTGAAACTAACTCTCAATTATTGGGCTTATAGTCATACGCTATGCTGTTGCGTTATGACTTCTCGAAATAAAATATAATATTAGAAAACTAAAAAAATTACCTATAGAGAAAAAATAAAAAAAAGATTTGTGGTCACTTAAAATATTTAAAAAAAACATACAAAATCTACTATTTTTTTTGGTTATGAAAAGTTTTGTGAACAAAGGCTTACTGCTCGCATTCGAAACGTTGAAATTTGAGCGGTGAAACTCTACTCCATGCTAATAACCTTATAATGTACGTCCACATTCCACTTTATAGTAATTTAAAAGGCATTTTTAATTTGTTTGACTATGTTTAAGGAAGAAAACAATTATTCGTTCTATACTATTCTTAGGTAAGAAACATCGTTTGCTTCGGTCGGGAGAAGTATCCTAAAAAAGTCAGGTGGAGCAACAAATATCAAGACACTACGTTTCAATATCAAGACACTACGTTTATTTGTTTATTTCTTCTTCCTTAAGCTCACGATGTTATAATAAATTCATCTTTGCCTTAAAATATTTTAGTAGGATTTTTTTAATGTTACACTTTTGTTTTATACCAGCAAAAATACAAAGCACACTTTAGGTGAGACGGCAAACCTAACCTGATATTATATAAATAAATGTTTCACAAATGAGGTTGCACCCACATTGTGTTAAATCAGGCGATCGATATATCGAGACAACATAGTCTAATATCCCATGACATACATAACTTTTTATATAATATTTTCCCCAATGAAAGAAGTCTTCAATTTCAACAAATATATATGGATGTATGTATACATATATGTACCTACATTAATGTATTTCGAAACCAATCAACATTACGATGTGTAAACAAAATACTTTTACTATATTTTAAACTGATATTTTGTATATTAAACAGAAGTAATAAAGCAAATTGCATGCGCCAAGCAAAAAATGGTCATAATTATAGATGTGATCTATTCATGACTAGTCTTCTTTAAATGCAATTTTTATTCATATATTTGTTAGATAATGTGTTTTTATTTTAGGTAATTATTCTGCATACAATACAATATGCGAAAAAGTTTCTTGTGTAGAAAATGCACATTTAATAATCTTTTTTAAGCTTGTATACTAGGATATTAAGTGGTGAAGTCTGTAGGTCGCTGTGTCTGCAAAACATCGATATTACTTATTATAATTATATCGAATGGACATCAAAGTTGCGGCCCTCACATTTATGTTTATTCTGACCGCTGTGCTATGATTATATATATTTATATTAAAAAAAAACAATATTGCTTAGATTTACGAGTACGTCCCGCTTATGCCTAGGCAATTTGAGGGAACAAAGTGTTAAGGCACTTCGTTAGCGCCTACTGCCCACATTTCGAGATATAACATGACATTTTTTCATTAATGATATTTCTGGTTGTTTTCTTTCCTCTGAGGTATTTTTATATGCAGATGATTTAAAATTCGTTAGGGTAATTCGATGCGTTGAGGATACTTATTTACTCCAAGGAGACTTAGATGCACTCGTTCAATGGTGTGACGAAAATGAAATGTACCTAAATATAAATAAGTGTTATCATGTCAAATATACCAGGAAACATAACGTGACAAATTCAGAATATTACATAAGAAATAAAAAAATTGAGGAAAGGAATAGTATTCGCGACCTTGATGTATTCTATGACCAAAAACTTACCTTTTTTTTACACTTAGACGATATAATTCAGCGGGCATCTAGAATGCTCGGATTTGTTTTAAGAACTTGTAAATCATTCAAACATGCTAAAACAAAAATATTACTATACAATACACTAATTCGTAGTATTTTGGAATACGGTAGTGTTGTTTGGCGCCCTCACTATGCCAATCATATTTTGCGACTAGAACGTGTGCAAAAACGTTTCCTGTGGCATCTATCCCATTCGGCTCGCTTACATAAAACTATTAAATCGTACAAAAATCGTTTGCTTCATTTTAATATGGTCTCTCTATCAGAACGCCGAAATGTTATCGATGCGATGTTTGTTTATAAGATTTTTAATGATAAAATTGACTGTCCTCGTCTGTTGCGCTCTCTTAATTTAAGAGTACCCGTAAGAATTCCTCGTTACCCGATTACCCCTCTGTGTCCACCACGAAGTAGAACTGTTTTAGGGTCCAATTCACCTTATTCAAGATTATGTAACATAGTTAATAGATGCAGTAATAACATTGACTTACACTATGATTCCCGTTTAAATTTTTATAAAACTATACAAAATTGTTTAAAAGAATAATTATGTTGTGGCTCTTTTGTTAACATGTTTTAATTTCTTTAATTATGATTTTCATTGTTGCTATAGATTTTATTTGTAAACTTTTTTATCTTTCTTGTGAACTTTGTACTTTTTAAAGTTGTAAAAAAAATTGTTTCTATAGTTTTTTTTTTTAAAAAAAAACGAGACTTATTTAAATTTGTGTGCAAGCGGAGTTTACCTTTAAGTAGTTGTTGCACTGTACCCTAGATTATAAATACCTATTTTACATTGTATTGGTGTAAACAATTGTTGGTAAACCTATTAAAATAAATAAAATAAAAAGTAGTGGAACTCAATGCCTCCCTTTACCTACTTTACATGAAATTGTATTTTTAAAAGTGTACATATCACTTGTGTGGCAAGTGCCTTAGCCAGCCTTAGCCAACACGCAATTTGACATTCGCTTATCCTTACAATATATATGGAATTAACGATAAGTCACGTGGTCTAAGATAAAACGGTTAAAAATATTGGAATTTGAATATTTTACCCCAAAATTACTAATTGGCAAGTAATAAACTCAATTACGATTATTATATAACAATTATTTAATAATCTTATATTACACAGTTTTACTATTTTCGTAATATTTTCAACACTAACGTTTTTGAACATATCAATTAAGAATTTTAATTATTTTATTTTACTTTTGTCTACGTTTTTAACATATACTCAAATTAACATTTTCAATTTCTATTAATATTTGTTTAAGTGTATTTTTTTAATCTGTTTTAATCAAAGTAGTAAACATTAGATAAATGTATGCACTTTACAATATGTGACGTTAAAATCTTCTCTTGATGTTTTAAAATATGCAAATCACAAACAATATCATCGATGTCTTCTATTGACACTGTAGATCAAGAGTTTGATGTTGACATGTGTGATGGTGACATGGCAACCGAGTTAGCGTTATCAATGATTTTATTGCTGAAGCGCTTGTGGCAGTACTTATGAAATAGAAACGAAGCATTTGGTTTTTGGCTAAGGCCTCTGGTTAGAACTAAGGTTGCTTAAATTTTTTTACCTACACTTTGTAAAATAATATTTTGTTCCTCATATTTAAGCAATATATCTAATAAATATGTTTAAATACTCAAAACCTCAGAACGGTGCTATTGTATAAAAAAGATATTTGCATTTGAATGTACTCATATATATAGGTCAAGTTGTATAAGAGCAGGAAATGCAACTCTCGTGTATCTCTCATAACTCAACAATACTTGCTGCAAATAAAAAAAAATTGAATTTAATAAAATAAGTAAATATTTATTAAATTATAATAATAGTATGTTATTTTATATAAGATGAGGTCAAAAAAATAAAGTTCATATGAAAAATATATATATCGGACAATATTGCAATTTTAAAACTTTAGGCGCTGACAAAATTAAATTTTCCTATTATGAGAATGAAGTTCGATTTCAATTCACATAATAAAATATTATGAATATTTATTTATATCAATTGAAATTAAAATTGGTGTAAAATTTCCTTGTATTTCAAACTGTTCATTAATATTTTGTTTTTGTGTACCGACATATGTTTATATATTTAAAATGAATGTATATTATGTAATTTTATTCGAATTTATTGTTTTTATAAGTTATACTAATATATGTCCTCTTAAGAGAACTTCAAGATATCTAAGCAGTATAGGCTAGAAGATAATTTGGGGAACTACGTGTTCTAACATACCAGAAAAATCGTAGTACTATTATTCCATTGATCCCCTAAATAACATGTTTAAAGCTGGGTTTAAGCAAATATAATTAAATACAAATCTTTTGTGTTTATATTAACCTAACAAATTATATTTCGTGTTCCCATTATTATTTTGATGTATCCTTTTTTAGTAAGCACTTTGTACGAGATTACGAATAGGAAAGACTAGAAAAATTAGTAGAATTTCCAAAAAAATATGTCAAATTTCTCCACTACCAATATTTAAAACTATAAATTACCTGTCAGTACTTGATTTAAAAACATAATTCTAATTATAAGAATAGAAATTTTAAACGTGTCGTGAACAGTGTCTTTATAGGACACACAGTCATAAACAACAATACATATTTTGGACCAACATCAACACATTAACAGCGATAAGCGCGCCATTACTATTTGCATCCATGCGTATTGGATACAATAAAATATGCTAAATGATTCCATTTCATATGCTTACCTTATGAATTTTGTTAATTTAATTTATTATTTACGCTATCAAGCTTTATAATGTAGCACAATTTGACTTTACGTTAGTTGTGAGTTCGATACACAATTGAGGGAAATAGCTTCACGCTTTATCCCGCACATGGCAGGGTAGGCAGAGGGAACTGCAGGGACCGTGGGAACCTAGTGTTAAGACACTCCGTTGCTTAGTCGACCGTTTTCGAGGCATTGTGTGTTGAGTAGTTGAACTCAACGCCGCGCTTTGCCTAGTTTTCCAGAGCGAAGAAAATGGAAATAGTAAAATCCATCTTCCGCGACTGGGGATCGAACCCAGAAACCGTCGCGTTACAGGCAAACATTGAGGGAAATATTTTTTTTTAATTATTAATTAATATTAGGATTATTATACATATACTCTGTACATAGTGTATTGATATCTAGCTAAGGCAAACATTATTATTATGTATTTTATTAAGTAAGTGTTTGTAAAATTGGAACATTGTTCTGGAAATAAAGCGATTATTTATTATTATTTATTTAGTATAACCAAAATAAAAATTGAACCAGAATAAACATCTCATTAATATTATTTGGATGTAAAATTGTATTGACAGACAGAGTAAAGAGGGCACAGTGGATTGTTCTTATAAACAACATAGCAGGTACTCATTAGTGTAAAAAAACGATTTGGTAACATTCAATCTTAATTATGAGTTTTTTTATTGTTACCTTCTCTTTTAATAGTTCAAATTTATAAACTGTATGTATTTTTTTCCTTAACGTTCAAACTGGTTCGAAAATATTTCGAAGACACAGAAATATATTTTTCTTAATGGAATAACACTTAAGAAGTCATAAAAATATTTAACACTAGGTATCCAGATAAAATATAATGTATAATCTCTATCATTCAATCTTCATATGAATTTAAAAATTGTATTTTGATTTTTTTTGAATTATTCTGGATTTAACAAGCTTTTTATCAGTTACGGAAAAAAATGTGAAAAATTGTTGTGAATGTGAAAAATGTGTACATTGTTGAAATTGTTCTGTTTTTTGTAATCTGGTTCAGGTACAGAGCTTTTAAAATTGAAAAGCTATACAAAGTAATAAATATGGGTTATTGAGTTTTATGGAGTTCCATCTCATGTTCATCACTTTTTGACTCTAGGTTAAGTGAAATCAATCTATACCTATCATAAAGATACATTATTAGTTACTACACAGGTATAATATAACTTGTCTTTACATACAAGATTTACAGCTTCTGTTATGCACTATACACTATCTTTAGAAATGATTCCTAAGAGAGCGACATATCTTTTTCTACGTGAAAGATATTATATTAGAAAACTTAAAATTAGCAGTGTAATATAGTATATATATTTAACATTGTTATGCGTACAAAGTTTACTTTTGAATCTTTCTATATTTTAAAAAAACTACATCTAAATCTGATGTGAAATTTTAAAGTGCAATCATATATTGAAGCAACATTTAATAATCAGTTTACATTAAAAAAACTGTCTAGGTTTCGTGCTAGGTAGCAAGGCTTAGCTTGAAGAACGTATCAAAGGACCTTCGTGGCACTAAGGCGTAGCGTCTACCTATAAACGCGACGGTTTGTGGGTTCAATTCCCACTCGAGGAAGATCGATTTTTCTATGTCCATTTTCTTCTCTCTGGAAACAAGGTAAAGGCACGGCGTTGAGTTCCGCCACTCAACATGCTATGCCTCGAAAAAGGTGGAAAGCAGGGACACAGGAAGCAGGAATTGAGCAACAGTGTGTCTTAACACTAGATTCCTATGGTTCCCGCAGTTCCCTCTGCCTACTCTGCCATATGCGGGATAAAGCGTGGAAACATATAAAAAATATATCAAAAGAAAATAAGGTCCAGCATCTAAGTGTAAACACCATTATGACTTTGATATTTGTTCTGGGAGAGTTAATTGTTTCCTTTAAAAAGTACCTTTAAATAAAGTTTAAAATGCAACTATTGGATATAGTATTACAATACTATGCTAATATAATTGTTTCAGGCAATAACAGGTATATAATGACGTCGTAATCGCAGGTTGTGTGCCTCGATAAGTACCTTTATGCTTTTTAAAGAGGCTACTAAAGTAGATGGTTACTGTTTTTACGCGACTGTGTGACACAAAGAGGTTAATGTGCTTATCAGTTCATGTATGTATTTATGTGTGTGTGTGTATTGTGTTGATGGAGGAATACGCACACAGTCGCATAAAAACAGTAAATGAAAATGTTTTTTTGTTTTTTCGTTCAATATCGAAAATAGTTTTACTTTATTTTTTATTTATATACAGGTATAATTTAAAAGCTTTAACATTATAAATATTGATAATACACTGCTCATTTAAGCAATATTCAGTTTTAAATTTCCCTTTGTCAGAATCTTAAATGAACTCCGATACTAGGTACATTGAAAGTAAATAAGCCAAACCCATACGCAGTAAAAAGATCTTGTCATTTTATTTTGTTTCCTCAAGTTATGATTTTATTCCTGGATATTGGATACAGGATAATAGAGGTTAATTCTTTCCCCAAAACATTAGATATTAACGCTCAGTGCTTTTCAATACTAAAAGGGCTAAATCTCGTGCCAGTGATAAAAAAAATCATCTTAGTTTACAAAAAGTATATTTTGAAATAAGTTATAAAAATAATATTATGTGACTTTGTCGGTGTATTAGCAATGCATACATACATAGCTTATACATAGCTTTACGCTGTATCCCTGGCGGGGTAGTCTGAGAGAACGGAGCGCCAAACGCTGCGGTCTCTACATACCTCTTTCGCCTCGTCTACTGTCATTAACCTCTTCATACATGTATTAGCAATGCGAGATGATGATATTGACATGACTGATTTCGTTTATTGTTTTCGATATCTTCTCTTCACATGAAGTCCCATAGTTCGATATGTCAAAGGGAAAACGTACTTTAAAGAGAATTAAAACAATCGTGTTTAAATGACGTCTATTCGAATCCAAAGCTGTTTGTAGTTTTACATCTTCTCCTGTATATAGTCAGAGGGAACCGCAGGAACCGTGGGAACTTAGTGTGAAGACAGTCTGTTACCCACGTTCCGTGATTTTTTAAACTTTTCAGTTTTTAATAATGTAAGACATCAGTAAAGTTTTTACCAAATATTTTATGGTGCAGTTGGCCTACCACTTTTGTAAAGCGAACCAATTTGAGAAATTGCTTATTGTACGACATAAACAAGTAGCAAAAGCTTAGTTAACAATATATAGACTACAATTTCAGTCATAACTTAAGTAAATATCAAAAAAGTCTTTAAAATCCAGAATAAAAGTGTTTCATAATCCATTAAGTAATTAATCAAATGTATTGACCGTGTATTTATTGATAGCCGAGACAATTTAGACCATATTATGCAGACCGATGGCACTAAATCAATATTTTTGTTTTCGAAACGAACAAAAGCATTCGACAAGCATCGCTTTGTACACAAAAGGTAATTTTACCAATGAAAATGGTTTTGACGAGAGCAGTGTTTACTGCAAACAGGAGTACAATATACAAGTAGTTGATTTACGAATAATTCTATTATGACGCGATGTGGAAGGAACATTTTTAAATATTCATTAAAAGCAATGACTTTTTATTTTATTATATTATTTTATTGTAAGTCAACATTAATATTACAACGAACAGTGTGTTTGGTTAAGAGCATTAAATTCGGCAATGGCTGGTTCGAATTTAAAAAACGGGTGATGGATAATTCATTAGTCGAGGAAGGCTAAAAGGTCGTAGTAGCACAGTGGCACAGCGTTTGCTTCTAAATTCGACCGCTACTCTGTCGATTCCCACTCGTGGAGGACTATTTAATTTTCATTTTCTTTGCTCTGGTAACAAAGTTGAAATCGGGGAGGGTAGATTCTTAACTTTTGGTTACATTTGTCGAATCGACAAACCTCCTGATGGAGACCTCATGTAAGGAAGAAAATTGTAACAACTGTAAATTTGTTATTATTTTTACTGTAGTACCAGTCGATGTATATTTTAGTTTTTTATATATCTACAATAAAGCAAACGCAAATGACTGCTTTCTGATTCCTTGGAGAGTATTGGAGAGTATCAAGAGAGGATTCACGAAGTTACAAAGAAAACTACATTTAAAGTCTAAATTGCTTGCCCCTTATCTATAAAAGCTTGTCATATCAAAAAATCATGGGGTTATATTTTACGTTAATTGAATATCTCTGAACACGATATTAATTCCGACCTGATTTCCATCGTTACTTCAGTACTTTAGACTCATTCAAAATTCACGTCGGACAATTTCACGGATTTGTCGAACCGCAAAATTTTACCTTTCAAAAGCTGCCACCATATAATTGAGCGTTTAACATTTTAAAATTTAAATTTTATTTTACATTAACGGTGCACGTGTGACATAAATTATTGATTGGTTTTACGTAACAAGGTTTAATTGTGTATATAAATTGTAGTTGAAAATTTATTTTCTTTTGTTCGTTTATATATCTCCTAGGGTTACAGAAAATTTAGTATTAAGAGAGAGTTTGTTTCATAATTTTCTTTCCAAATCCTATAAATTATCAGCCAATTCATCTGAAAGCACGGTGATGAAAGTAATCTATTTTTCCGAGAGAGCATCAAACTTAACATAAGTTAACGATTGTGCTTATGTATCAATAGTACCTAAATGTAGACTTGAAAGTTTAAGCTAAGCTTCATAATGAGTCACGTAAATTTATTTATATACATAGATACAGAAGTTGGGCGGCTTTTACGAGGCGCAGGTTGTCTACTGCGTTAATCATAGAATACATACATTGATATTTTGTCAACAGATATTTCCTAGATAATAGAGAATTTTGTCAGGCAATAAAGTTATTCTTAATAACTTTTAGCTAGCGTAATATTTTTAAATCGTTGATAAATCGAGAACATAAGAAGTATATGTTTGCTCAAAATAAATATACAACAAATACATAGAAAAATATATTTTTAGTATATCATGTTGTCATGATTACCATAAGAATAACTTAGAGCTAAAATTGTACAGGCAAACCAGACGATAAACGTTAATTTGAATATATAATAAGCAATCTCCATTTTAGCGTCACCATTCCATTCGTTCGTACGCCTTGGTGTGGAGTGTTGAAAATTATGAAATAATCTAATCAAGACTTCTCATACAAATGTTGTCTCTTAGCGTTTTATTTAAATAGGAAAAATTCAAGCTACATACTATGATATCATCAAAGCGCAGGTTGAATTCCCCAACTCAGTTAATAAACAATGTATATTTGTGTATTATTTGGAATAAATCGCTAATTTAGATAAGAAATACTTAGAAGATGTTTTTTGACTTTGTGATTTATTCCGCTCAAAGCAAGATAGGCAAATGGAACCGAGGGAACCTAGTGTTAAGACACTTTGTTCTCTTTTTACGTTTTTCGAAATATTGCTTGTTGATTGGTGGAACTCAACGCCGCATTTGCCTAGTTTGCCAAAGTGCAGAAAATATGAATGAAATAATCAATCCTCTTCAACTGGGAATCGAATCCCACAAACGCTTACAGACGCTGCCCATGACGACTGTTAAATATAATATTAATGTCAACTGTTAACGCGACGGTTTGTGGATTCGATTCCCACTCAGGTAAAATGGATTTTTCTATTTCCATTTTATTCGCTCTGGAAACTAGGTAAAGCGCGGCGTTGAGTTCCGCCACTCAACACGAAATGCCTCGTAAAAGGCGAAAAGCGGGGACGGAGAAAGCAGGACCTAAGCAACGGAGTGTCTTAATACTAGGTTTGTGTGGTTCCTGCGGTTCCCTCTGCCTACCCTGCCATGTGCGGGATAAAGCGTGAAGCTAAAATAATTATCCTATCAGAGATAAAAATTAAAAGCTTTGTTTCGAAATTTGGGCGGAGATTGGGCAAAAATCTCAGTGTTTTAACACTTTCCCTGCTACGAGTACATGCGAGATAGAGTGTGAATCTATGAAATTTAAAGAAAACTAAAAGTGAGTGGGAGCAATTTAAGTTGATAACAATAGTTCTTATATTCAATATATATAATATTTTCTAAATAAAAACCCGACGTTTCGAGCACTTTGCAGTCCGTGGCCACGGGTAGACTGAGGTGGCATTCGTCTGTCATTTGATATAATTATTAAATTCACAAAAAAATGTCAATATACGCGGTAAATCCGTTTAAATTGTTTTATTTAAAATGTATAAAAATCGCGAAAATCAAAGAACTTATTATATATAATATTTACTTTCTATTACTCCATGAATTAAGAACAAAAATCAATTAAATTTCTATCACAATTACAATTGTACCTATTATTTTAAATTTAAAGCACACTGGTTCACCCCACGCTAGTGATAATTTACGTAATTTCGTCTACTTAATTAATTCGTAACGCGCTCCGAATTCATAAAAGATAACATAGCTAGAGTTCAGTTAAATTCAGAGGATATTTTGTATAGTTAAGCTTAGGGCTCACGGAGGCGAGGTAATGGCCTGGAAAGTTGGAATTATTGGAATTATTTAAGAGAAATAATATTAGGTTTCCTTTTTTTTATTTGTGCTAAATTAAATATGTTAAGTAAGTAGAGAGAGGGAGCCGGTTCTACTTTTAAACTTTATACTTCAAAATGTTTATAATTTAACTTAATTTCCTGGATGGGGATTGAAATCACAAACTAATGTTAGTATGAAATAACAATTTGAAATTTGTTTCAATTTTTTGTATACATGCACAATATAGAGCACGTCCCCTAGACTTTTTGGTGCCGATTCTACTCAATTTTGATGTATTAATTTAAGTGAATTGGTTGTAATTTCTTTGATGACGAAAATTCAATATACCTCAAGGGTTTGGTCGCAAAAAATTATGTGCCTGTGTAAAAATTTAATCTTTTTTATATCTTAGTACACTTTTTATAGGTATATTATTAGCGAGATAAGAAAAAAAAAAACAAAAAAAGCTGCATATTGTTACAAAATCATTAGAATTTTCCCTGCTTCAGTGGGCTTACTGAAATCCAAATTTCCGCCTTCTCAGCTAGCTTGTGAATTAAGATCAATCAAGAACCTGAAAGCGAATCTGAAACAATATCAATATGAAATTTATTGTTGATTTAAAATTACTTATACAAAATGATATTTATTTTATTTTGTTTACAACGTTCAGAATTTGAAGAA
The DNA here is from genome assembly GCA_037178615.1 of Dione vanillae. NCBI lineage: Eukaryota > Metazoa > Arthropoda > Insecta > Lepidoptera > Nymphalidae > Dione > Dione vanillae. The sequence continues at coordinate 908,743 of JAZFAU010000112.1, forward strand.
GGAGTGTTTGAACACTTAGTTCTCTTCCTTATCCTTGTTACAGTAGAGTATAATAGCGCGGAGGTACAGTGAGACGTTAAATAAAAGAAATATGTTCTATTATGACATATTTTAGGTGCTATACGTACATTAATATTTGCATAGCGAAATTTGATTGAAACTTATTATAGATAGAAATCGATCTAATGATATGCAAAAAGTGTAAAGCACTAGTGGTTCTAGCAAGAACGACAAACTGAATGGTGAATTGAAGTATTACACTACTTTCTGAATACAAACTGGAACCAGCCTGTAAATATAATTAAAAAAAAACTGTTGTAAAAACTTAATTTACCTATCTTTCTATATTTGAACTAACATACATATAAAAAAAGTATAGAAAATACATAATATTAGTGTGAAGGTATGAAGGCCTTATCAACACAGGTGGTTTGTTCTTCATCAAAAAAACTCAAAAAATGTTTAGATTGACAATTTTATGTTATACTTTAAGTTTTTGGAACAATTTTATTTATTAATAATTTAGACTATAGAATAAAACACAATATCAATATATAATATATCTCTATATGATTATGATGCAAGACATATACCTATACCTACCAAGACATATATACTCGTAAGTTAAAAAATAAAATTGAAGCGTCTGCTTGTATTTTAAAAATATCTGTGTTTACTCATGTGCGTTACGTTTTCATACTACCCTGGGATTCCTTAGTCAGATTCTACATAACTTGTTCACTATATTACATCAGATCCAGGATCCAGAAATTTCACAGATTCCTGGAGATTCACAGATTACATAGAGATACATATCATTTTTCATAATTATTTGAAAATGTTAATAAAAAGTAACGCACATTTTATATTAGATTGAGTCACTCTCCGAGAACATCAGTCAGACCTACTAGTTGCTAGCAAATAATGTATAACGATATGCGACGAAAATGTGACATGATGATTTTGGTAAATAAATAAAATGTTTATTGAGGTGAGTTCGATCCAGTAAATGAAATGTTTATTGAGGTGAGTTCGATCCCTGTTTGGGAATATTAATTATCTTTCCCATCTGGCAAGACAAAGCACAGTGGTTATTTCTACGACTCAAGACGTAATATTTCAAATTCGAGCGGAAACTTAAGATCTGAGACTAACAGGTCGACTAAAGGTCGGCGACGCCTCTCTGATTCTTCGAATCTAGTGAGTGACTATGGATGAATAGATCATTTAAGGGAAATCTATATATACATATATATATATATATATATATATATATATATATATATATATATATATATATATATATATATATATATATATATATATATATATATATATATATATATATATATATATATATATATATATATATATATATATATATATATATATATATATATATATATATATATATATATATATATATATATATATATATATATATATATATATATATAGAATGTCTTATAATTTGACATAGATTCTGATGATTTTTGTAATATCTACAAATATAACAAGATAAAGCGCAGCGTTGAGGTCCGCAACTTTACGAGCAGTGTCTATTTATCATCTATCTATCACCCCACGTCTATTTTGCTGAGATACAGAGTAAAGATATTATTATTTTATAATTAACGTTTTCGTAAATATCATGTACACCGCACTTTAGTTGAAAAGACAAATCTACAGAATATAATAAAATATACTGTTTACGATTAACTACACTAAATTGCTTCTAAGGTATGCAAATTTAGTGAAATGTAAAATAATATATCTATATAAATGTTATTATAGGCATATTTCAATAAAATTAAATTATTTTAGTATCATATTTTATTTAGGTCTTCGTAACATTGCTCCATCATTTGATCTTAAGTATGAAGGTTTTAAGTTCAATTCCCATTTATAAAGATGATTTTCATTTATCCGTCAATCAAAAGAAAATATCTTTTGTATTTAGTTTTATATCATTTTTTAAAATGTGTGGGAAATAAAGAATATAAGATTAAATTTTTTGTCTTTTCTTTCTTTTTTATCTGCTCTCTTCCACTCTTTTTCTTACAACGTGATAAAAAATAATTAAGTAAATATTCTATTTTACTGTTGAATTCGCTGTAATATAAAATTTTTTTGATGTGATCCAAAAAAGGCTTCCAACTCCTTTTATTCCAATTATATATATATATATATATATATATATATATATATATATATATATATATATATATATATATATATATATATATATATATATATATATATATATATATATATATATATATATATATATATATATATATATATATATATATATATATATATATATATATATATATATATATATATATATATATATATATATATATATATATATATATATATACAAAAAATTAATAAAAAATGTGAATAACTAATCACTTTCTTATGTTTTTTGTAATGAAATCATTACAAAAACATAAGAAAGTGATCACAAGCAAAATTTCACATCTTATGATTCAATAATCCCTACTAATTATAAATTGGAAAGTAACTATGAACCGATTTTGATGAATTTTACTATAGACGTAGATATAGTTGGCACTAAATTTCAAAACGAAGGATATTCTGTTCATTTAAGCTGACGAATGTACTAGTTTCTTATAATCTAATATTTTATATAGAAAATATGGCTGTTATGTAAAACTTTTACTACGTGTATGAAGAAATATATAAATTTGATGACCTAAAACTAGGCAACCTCGAAGTTCGTTATTAAATTTCTGTCTGTCTATCTGTCCATTTGCCTCTCTGCAATAACTGTGATAGATAGACGTTTTTTACATTTTCATTTTACTTATTTTGTGTTCTTTATTTTACTTCAGCAATATAACCTTGTGTTGACATACTGGGTATAGTTAAGAACGATCACAGGATCAAATTCCGAAATTACTTTAAGGTAATATTAGTACAGCGTTAAGTTTGAGATTTTTTATATTTTATTCTCTGTTTACTGAAATAGAAATAAATACAAAATTTAGACCCACTTCATATAGTTTAACTATATTAGAATAGTGGTATGAAATTTTCATTGAGAATTAACATAAATAACAAGTCTCAACTAAATTTTCAGCCAATACCATATATAAGTTACGCAAATGTTTTTGAAGAATATTTCTACAATTATTGGTTCAAATTCATAAAAGTATTATTGAACAGAAAAAAGAGAATTGACTGATGATCTATGATCACGCCACTGATGAATAGAATATGAGACCCAAACCTCTTCAGTAATTCATATAATTCAAGTTTTACATAAGTTTATAAAATATCGTTTATACATTAGTTTATAAATTTATATAAGTAACTTTTTAGTTTCAGGTCTCAAAGCGAAATAATCAAAAAAATTACGAAACGCCGCTGCTTGTCTGATGTTTCCCCGTTTGAAATTTTCTTTTTCCTTTTTTTTTTGGCCTGAACAGCTTCTTTCACCGCCTATTGCATAGAGAATCGCAGAATTTAACGATACAATCTGACTTTGTTACCAAATAGATATTTCTTTCTCGGAATCAGAATCAACCTTCGCGTTTACAGTCAAATGTATGACGTAATTGTCGCGTGAATGAAGTAAATTAAAATTTACTAAGCAAGTAATGTACTATCATACGTAATTAGCGTTTAACCTTTCCTAGGAATATAAATTAAATAAAGGATCGCAAAAATTATATAGGAATTAAAATTAAAATTTATTTAATATATACAAATGGACTGAACGAATTATATAGTAATTTAAATTAAAATTTATTCAATATTTCAAGAGGACCGTCCGCAGAGGCGTAACATCTACTTGTAACGCGACGGTTTCTAGGTTTGATTCCCAGTCGGGGAAAATAGATTTTTTATTTCCATTTTCTTCGCTCTGGCATCTAGGCAAAGCGCGGCGTTGAGTTCCGCCACTGCCACAACATGCCACAACTGCCACAACACACAATGACTTGAAAAAGGCCGAAAGCGGGAACAGAGAAAGCAGGGACTAAGCAACGGAGTGTCTTAACATTAGGTTCCAATAGTTCCTGCAGTTCCCTCTGCCTACCCTGCCAAGTGCGGAATATTAAATTTTTTTTTAGCTTTAAAAAAAATTTAATATTTTTTCCTGATTATTCACGTAACACGAAAGATTCCAAGAGGTCCATGAGGAGGTTCCGAGAAGTCCAGTTACTCAAAATATTGTATTTTAAGTAGCAAAACTCAACTCTACGATTTTATACTAGACGAGATAAATAATTATTTATCCCGAGCGTAAATTGACGCCATAATCAAGTGAGGCCAAGTAAAATGCTGTCTCGCTGTGGTATGATGAACGAATATGAAATCACCACGCAAGTCAAGTCTAGTGGTTTATCTGCTTACTTTGTTAAGCGTATAAATAAATTATACGCATATAAACTATAAATTGTTTACTACCCGATTCTCTCTATACCTCTCTATAATAAATATATGATAATCATATGTACTCAAATTACTATAAAATATTATAACTTAGATATTTTTTATGTCTTCTTGCTTTATCCACACATGGCAGGGTAGGCAGAGGGAACAGCAGGAACCATAGGAACCTGGTGTTAAGGTACTCCATTCCCTGCTTTCTCCGTCCCTGATTTCCGCCATATTCGAGGTATTACATGTTGAGTGGCGGAACCCGACACTACACTTTGCCTAGTTTCCAGACGGAAGAATATATAAATAAAAAATCCATCTACCTCGAGTGGGAATTAAACTCACTAACCGTCACGTTTACAGGTAGACGCCTACCCCTCTGCACTACGACGGCAATTACAAGTTTAGTACTTTAGTGATAATTATTTAATTGATTAGAATTGAAATTTCTCCTAAAACCCTAATATTATATACGAGGTCAATTTACGCTTACGTATACATATTGGTGTTATCGTGAAATGTAATTGAAATAAACGAATACGTAGCAAAGACGTCACAACGTTGGACTAACATACAATTTGCATTACAATGAACCGAACAATGGACAATTAAAATAAACAGATCAATCCATTTAAATATATACATTTTAAATTGTTGTTTAATTTTCTAATTAAGTTATATTTAACGTATTATTTTTTCAAATAATTTTCAAATTAGTATCGATTATTGGCTTTAGACGCTAACGGTAGTTAAAGAGGTCTCTATACCTTAAGATAGCGTCGGGTATCATTTAGTTAGAGAAGTATAGAGAAAGAAGGTGGAGCAGCATATGATTTACTTATACACATAAAGAAGTAAGATGTATCGTAATACTGTAATGTTAACATTTCAAAATTTACAACAAAGCTTCTAATGTATATATATATATATATATATATATATATATATATATATATATATATATATATATATATATATAATATATATATATATATATATATATATATATATATATATATATATATATATATATATATATATATTATATATATATATATATATATATATATATATATATATATATATATATATATATATATATATATATATATATATATATATATATATATATATATATATATATATATATATATATATATATATATATATATATATATAGATATATATATATATATATATATATATATATATATATATATATAATATATATATATATATATATATATATATATATATATATATATATATATAATATATATATATATATAATATATATATATATATATATATATATATATATATATATATATATATATATATATATATATATATATATATATATATATATATATATATATATATATACTTAGTCTTGCCATAAATATTGTTATAAAGAAAAGCACGATTTTTTTTTATACGTAACATTTATTCCTTTCATAGTGAGTTAGTTTAATACATCAATATATAACTATTAAAAATATACAATGTTTATTCGAAGTGGTCCCCATTGGCTGCAATACAGTCTTTTAAACGTTGAGGCCAGTTATCAATAGCAGCACGAACTCTTTCTAGAGGAAAATTCTTCACTGCCAACCGAATGGATCGTTTTAGGGACTCCAAATTATCATGGCGTTTAGAGCAAGCCTTACTCTCTAAAACTGACCATAAATCATAATCCAATGGATTTAGGTCAGGACTTGACGACGGCCAGTTTTCAGTGCTGATAAAGTCCGGAACGTTAGTTTTCAACCAAGATTGGGTGGATCGAGCTCTATGACCCGGTGCCGAGTCTTGTTGAAAGCACCATTCTTTGTTATTGAACATGGTGTTAGTTAAAGACTTAACTACCGTCTCAAGAATGGTATTTTGATAAACTTGTGCCGACGTTTTAATACCTTTTTCACAAAAATATGGCTCAGTCACCCCTTCATAGCTAACACCCCACCAAACTATCACTGAAGTGGGATAATGCCCACGTTGTACTCTGTTTACTAATTGCGAAGCTTCTTTAGAGCTTCCAGCATAAATACGGTCATTTTGTTTATTAAAATACTGCTCAATTGTAAAAATTTTCTCATCCGTAAACAAAATTTTTTTGTGACCTCCCTTTGCGTACCGCTTAAGTAGTTGTTTGGATTTTACCACCCTATTCTTCTTTAAATTATCAGTTAAGAAGTGACCAGTACGTCTCTTATAGGCTGCAAGTCCTAAGTCATCTTTTAATATACGCGACATGGTTCTAGGAGCTATCTTCATCTCCAGAGATAAAATCTTTTGCTTACGGACAGGATTTCTTCGAATTCTTTCCCTAACTGCTTTAATCACCTTTTTCACACGAACGGTACGTGGACGGCCAGATCTTTTTCTGTCACAAACAGAGGAGGTATCATTGTACCTATCAATAGCCCGGTAAACAAACATTTGACTAATACCAAGCGGGTGGAGGGTTTTAAAAATTGCACTTTTCTCCATACCTACTTTATGTAAGGCAATCACAGCGATTCGGTTCTCTTTATCACCCCACTCCATTTTAATATAACAAAATATTTAACAATATAATGGCGCGAAAATAAGAAAACACATCAAGCAATCATATAAAAATGACAGATTCCAAATTCAAACGTAATATTTTCTTTTTTGAATAGTAACAGTATTTATGGCCAGACTAAGTATATATATATATATATATATTTTTTTTTTTTTTTTTTTTTTTTTTTTTTTTTTAGCTTCACGCTTTATCCCGCACATGGCAGGGTAGGCAGAGGGAACTGCAGGAACCATATGAACCTAGTGTTAAGACACTCCGTTACTTAGTCCCTGCTTACTCCGTCCCCACTTTCCGCCGTTTTCGAGGCATTGCGTGTTGAGTGGCGGAACTCAACGCCGCGCTTTGCCTTAGTTGCCAGAGCGAAGAAAATGGAAATAGAAAAATCCATCTTCCCCGACTGGGGATCGAACCCAGAAACCGTCGCGTTAGCCGCGTTACAGGCAGACGTTGTGCCTCTGCGCCACGACGGTCCTCTTATATATATATATATATATATATATATATATATATATATATATATATATATATATATATATATATATATATATATATATATATATATATATATATATATATATATATATATATATATATATATATATATATATATATATATATATATATATTATATATATATATATATATATATATATATATATATATATATATATATATATATATATATATATATATATTATAGTTTGTAATGATTTCTCGAATTTTTTTACATAAGACAGATAGAAATATTGTTTATTTGAACAGAATTTCAGTATGAAAAATATAATTTTTCAGCCTATATTGTGATAACAAACTATAGTCGGACAAAAAGGTGAGAGGCAATCATGTTTGAACCACGACGGACGAAGTTCTATATATTAACGTAACGATACAACGATTTTGACTGAAGTTTATATTTATGGAGTATGATTTTTACATATATATTTGGTCTTTTCGAACCTTTCGGTTTCGAAAAGCCCTAAAACGAAACTCTTTCGGACCAAAAATAACAAGAATTCATTTGAAATATGTATAATTTAATCAAAATGTATGTACGTATAAAAACATTGAATATTACATCACTGTTGTATATTTGACCGATTTTCACTATTGGTGATATTTGTAGGCTCAGTTTCATTTAGGATTATTGTTATAAGGTAAAGCGTTAAGACGGTTTCCATGAGACATAAGTTCAAATTCCTTTGGGTTTAAATTTTTTATATATATATTTTATTTATTATTTTTTAGCTTCACAGTTTGTCCCGCACATAGCAGGGTAGGCAGAAGGAACGGCAGGGACCGTGGGAACCTAGTGTTAAGACACTCCGTTGCTTAGTCCCTACTTTCTCCGTCTCCGCTTTCCGCCCTTTTCGAGGCATTGCGTGTTGAGAGGCTGAACTCAACGCCGCGCTTTGCCTAGTTTGCCAGAGCGAAGAAAATGGAAATTGAAAAATCCATCTTTTTCAAAATTTTCTTTAAAATATATATTTTATTTATTGTTTACTCCACTGGTAAGATAAAACGTGTAATTGGGTTCCACTACTCAACACGGATAGCTAATAATACTGCGTAATAAATAATAAACACAACAAGTAGATAGAAATAATAAATTTACATGTAAATTAAAATCTATATATTAAATGACTTTACACAAAGAAATTATACCTTAATTATATTTAATTTTTTTTAAAGCCAATGTATTTAAAATAGATTTACTTCTTTAGATTGAAGACTGTACTGCACTTTTCAATTAACTACAGTAAAAAAACTATTTGAAACCACTCGGTTTGATACTGCTGCTCCTATGTAGGCATCCACTAGCCATATATTTTTGTACATATGTAGAAATTCGGCAACACGGTCGTCCTAAGGGAAATCACTAATAAACGCTGGAACACTATGCTTCACTTCTATGAAATACGAATATTGTGTAGGCTTTTATCAAAAAATTCAATTTTTCTCCTGGCATGTCTGTCTTTTTAGCTATATAGGTTAAAGGTGTAAATCAAGTCCAAGAGTATAGAATTTACTTATTTCATTATCAATAAAACTGTTCAAGTTTGAATATCGGCTATGTTTTTCAAGATCGTTAAAATGGTTTAAAGTAAAATTATTCGTCAAAAACTCTAAAATATATATATAATAATAATTTTTTTTTTTAGCTTCACGCTTTATCCCGCACATGGCAGGGTAGGCAGAGGGAATTGCAGGAGCCATAAGAACTTAGTGTTAAGACACTCCGTTACTTAGTCCCTGCTTACTCCGTCCCCACTTTCCGCCGTTTTTCGAGGCATTGCCTTAGATGCCAGAGCGAAGAAAATGGAAATAGAAAAATTCATCTTCTCCGACTGGGGATCGAACCCAGTAACCGTCGCGTTACAGGCAGACGTTGCGCCTCTGCGCCACGATGGTAATAATGATAATGATGATAAACCAAATACGAAAAATGATTATAATAATGATGATAAACCAAATACGAAACAAGTTTAGGATACATGAAATATCGTAATACCTATATATAAATTATATTTCTAAGTTAAAATTTTGTTACAATTACCTGTTTTTATTACTTTTAATTCAACAATATATATGTATGAAGCCAATTGGGTTTTTAATATATTTCCTAGTAATATTTTCAGAGTATAATATTAAAGGCAATGACATGAGTGCGACATCTAGTATACGATTTGGACACTATCTTACCATTCACCAGTTGTTTTCGGAACAAGCTAAGTGTACAAGCTATTACTAGACAGCGGTTCATTTCTTTTTACTTTTATTTTGTTTTCCTCCTTTAGTGGCAATGCGTGTTGTAATAAAATAACTCACTCCTCCCCAGCGGGAATCGAACCCACAAACCAGGAACGTTTTCAGGCAGACGCCTCTGTGTTACGGTGATCTTCTTTTATTTCTGTTGGACGTACGAGCAAAACAGCACTTAAAAACTGGTTATATATAAAGTAATTATTTTTTATGACTTATTTTCTTTTGTGTGCATTATTTGCAGTAACATAGGAACTGTAATTATTTTTATGTTAGGAAATTCACAAATGCCTCGCTTGTCTAACTTGCAACTGCCATAGCTAATAACCAGATCCTGTGCTTCCCTCTGCCTAACTCTATAATCGGCTTAAAGCGCGAAGGTAAAAAAAATCAAAACTTACTATTTTTTTATATATATAAATATACTTATATACATAAAAATATGAACTATATATATATATATATATATATATATATATATATATATATATATATATATATATATATATATACATATATATATATATATATATATATATATATATATATATATATATATATATATATATATATATATATATATATATATATACATATATATATACATATATATATATATATATATATATATATATATATATATATATATATATATATATATATATATATATATATATATATATATATATATATATATATATATATATATATATATATATATATATATATATATATATATATATATATATATATATATATATATATATATATATATATATATATATATATATATATATATATATATATATATATATATATATATATATATATATATATATATATATATATATATATATATATATATATATATATATATATATATATATATATATATATATATATATATATATATATATATATATATATATATATATATATATATATATATATATATATATATATATATATATATATATATATATATATATATATATATATATATATATATATAAACTTAGCGTTAGGACACTATTTCACACTTTTTATCTAAATGTTATTCACATGCTATGTACCGGAATAAATACCGCGCTTATAAATCAAAGCGAAGAATCGAAAATAATTCAAATAATTCAAATTTTTGTTTTTATTTACGAACGTATGATATAGTGGTCAGAGAGCTTGAACTGATTCCGTGTGCCGTCGGTTCAAATTCCACTGCGCTTAAATTTTTATGTTCTCTTTTAAGTAATTTTTTTACATAGATTTAAAAGTACTTTATTTACTTGTCAACGTGTTGGCTGAGCTCAATTAACTTTTGATTTATTATATATTAGGTTCATACAAAAACTATATGACGTACAGTTGTAATAAAAAATCACGCAATCTGTCTGGTAAATCAATTCATAATAGTTGTGACTTAATAATAACAAAATTGCAATATGTGAGGGAATAAACGAAAGATTGTCATTATCTCGCTAGATAAAACGTGATGTCTTAAAATTAGGCAAATTAGGAAAAACATGGTAAAACGTCGTTAGGACCTTCATGGCGCAATAGACGTAAGCGTCTGCCTGTAAACGCGACCGGTTGAGAGTTCAATTCCAACACGGGGAAGATGAATTTTTCTATTTCTATTTTCTTCGCTCTGGAAACTAGGCAGAGCGCGGCGCTGAGTTCCACCACTCAAAACGCAATGCCTCGTAAAAGGCGGAAAGCGGGGAACGGAGAAAGCAAAGACTAAACAACGGAGTGTCTTAACACTAGGTTGCTATTGTTCCTGCAGTTCCCTCTGCCTACCCTGCAATATGCAGGCTAAAGCGTGTATATATATCTATCGTGTATATATATCTATCGCTCGGATTACTAAGCTGTCCATAGAAAAAAAAATCATCAAATTCAGCAGGTTTTATAATAAATAACTTTAACGTTGGACTATACATATATATAGTAGTTAAATTCAAAATCAGTAAAAAAATAAAGCTTTATTTGAAAGACAAAAACATTACCAACGGTTCAGTAAAATTAATGCTTCAGACCTGAAGAAACTCAGCGGGACCTGTTTTTCTCTTCTTTGCAAATTTGTCTCAATAGTTTATTGTCAACGATATCTTATTAATTTATCTTATTATATACATATATTGATTCAGACTGGAGCGAGCATTTTGTACCCAAAGCGTGTAATTTGAAAATTAATACTCAAATAACAATGTTTAATATGAATTTCTTTTCACAATTGTTTTAAATTGTGACAGAGAACATTGTTTGACGTTTTCTTGGATCCCATTATAGAAGCGAACACACTCTCCTATGAAGGAAATGCAAACTCGACGCAATTGAGCTACAAGGCTTATAAGTTTAATCCTTTTTTCAAATATGTATATACGTGCATAGCCAATATTGGTGAAATCATTATTATTTTTTAAGCATACATAACATTCACATAAATATACTGCAATGAAATTGTTGATATAAACATTTCTAGGAATGGCTTGTCTTTATTGAACTGAAATTGAGTTAAATTTACAAAGATTATTAAATAAAATAAAAAATAAAATAAAATAATTATTAAATAATACGATTTTTGAAAAATAATAGTTGTAATAGTTTTAAATATATTAAAAAATAAGTATGAAGATGGCAAAAGCAAAAACAAATTGTAAGAGACGTGTAAAAATTAACATAATAAAGTAACGTAAATAAAACAAGAGCGAGTCGAACTCGCGCACGAAGGGTTCCGTACTATGACAGAAATTCAAATTTGTTGCGAGCTCCTCTTTAATACTACTTAATTGTTATTTTATTAATTATTTTGAAACGTAATATATAAATAAATATTGTGTGAAAAATTTTGCACCGTTCACTTGCAGCCGTTTTTAATGTTGAACAAAAAAAACTTATTTTTTAAGTGTGAAAATTTCAGCTTTTTAGCTATCACGGCTTATGAGATACTAGATCCTAGAGATAGACAGACAGACAGCGGCAAGTAAGTATTAGGGTAGGTTAATGTACCTATATTAAATGAACGACTATATACTAAGAATTTAAAAGCTTAGAATAACTTTAAACCTTAAAAAATATAAACCATTTAAAAAGAGACATATATGAATAAAATTTCACCCAATTTCATAATATATTTTCTATATATTATTATTTGCATCTCGTTCTATTTATGTGACGTAAACAAAGATTAACAATATACGGCCAAATTTTAAATTTCTTAAAATTAATGGTAAATCATTAAAAAATATATTTTTTGTCTTCACACTCTATCCCGCACATAGCAGGGTAGACAGAGGTAACTGCAGTAATCATAGGAACCTAGTGATAAAAAACTCCGTTGGTTAGTTCTGGTTTCCTCTGTCCCTGCTTTCTGTCTTTTTCGAGGCACTGCGTGTTGAGTGTCACACGATAATAAATAAGCGTTGAAAAAACATTCTTATAGAAGTCGAATTTAAAATAATTTTGTTTTCCACTGTATTCCGCATACATTAATGAAATCATCATCAATAGAATCCAGTGTTAAGATACTCCGATACCTACACATTACTTGTTGTGTGGCGGAACTCAACGCCGCAATTTATCTTGTCACTAGAAAGATAACAATCATTTCTCACTGAAGAGGTTTGGAAATTAAAATCGGAAGTTGTAGGAACTTCAATAATTACAATGAGTTAAAAACCGATTAATAATTTAATTCTCATATTATAGTTTGTAAATGAGCTAATTAAGTGTATTTACTAAAATAATTTAATATTTTTAATTAAGTTATGATTTCTTTAGAAATTTGCCCAATTGTTGCAATTTGCAATGGAGGGAATAGGCTATGCCTGAAAAATGGTAAACGGAGTGTCTTAAAACAACAACTAATGCAGTTCCCCTCTAACTATTCTACTATGAGCGAGATAAAAAAAGGTAAGTAATAGAAAATATACTTATGATAGATAATAAACTCACACTAAAACTAAATTATAAACCAAAACTAAAATTGTTTTAAACTAACACTAAATTAGTTATTTGAACTAATTAGGTTTCTCTAAAATTAAAATCCAAACTACGAGGTCATTAAAATTTCGTTTCGTCAGGTATCCTAAATTATAAATTGAATTTGTTTTTCTCGAGTTTACTGCAACTAGAAATTTGTATAAAAATGTTAAAAAGCAAAAGACAAAGAAAAAATAAATAAAAATATATGTTTAAATTATTATATTATGTTTTCTTATAGCATGTCCGTGACATTAAAATTATGTCCGGTCGGAATTTTACTAAAATTCTGATGACTGCACATAGTACAAGTCCAAGGCCAATTGCTCTGTCATCGTGTTTGGAGAAATGAGATCGATTAATACGCATGAAGGCTTTCAACTTAAAAATTGTAAATCAGTATGTTATTTACTAAGAAACAGTTTGTGCGTCACAGCATTGGTTTTTATCTGTATAACATTATCTTCCATTTCTTATTTTGTTTAAGATTATCCTGTTTTTTATTATATCTTCACGCTTTATCCCGCCCGTTGCAGGACAGACAGAGGAAACTACAGAAACTGTGAAAATCTAATGTTAAGACACTGTGTTCCACACTATTCGTAATAATTCAATCTTACCCAAGTAGGAATCGAACCCATAAATTGCGTTTACAGGCAGACGATGCGCTTCTGTGCTCTTTATTATTACACTTTTTATGCCCTGCAATATGCGTTACCCTGCAATATGCATTATCCCGCATATTGCAAGGTAGGCAGAAAGAACTGCAGTAACCATATTAACCTAGTGTTAAGACTCTCCTTTGCTTAGTCCCTGCTTTCTCCGTCCCCACTTTCCACCTTTTTCAAAGCATTCCGTTTTGAGTGGCGGAACTCAACGCTGCGCTTGCTCACACTATACTCATTTTTGTTATTTTACTCTACAGTTGGCAGAAATGGATGTATGTTACAAAACGACTAACCTTCTGTCTATATCATTTGTATATAAAGTATATAATTGTATTCTATTAAATGTCGATTTAAGTAACAGTATGTCAGTATCAGGTTAAAGGGCATTATACTGTATAGTTTTAAATAAATTAATCCATGTAGACGATTATTGTGGGAATTTCCGAAACTCCTTAGAGTTATTGGCATAGGACAATACTGTAGGTTTGTGTGTAATTTTTATTGAGAAGTAAAGCTTTGAAATTTGAATGTGTGTAATTTATTTCATTAGAGCCAAAAATAGTAAGTAATTATAGCAGTAGTATGATTATTATATGGTATAGAAATAAGTTTATATTAATCAAGTGATAATAGTACTCGAATAAATTGCCTGAACTAAATATTCTGTATATATTTTTGTAGATATTTAAAAAAAAAATAATTTTCATACTTTTATACAATTTAGTTTTATATTTTTCCCCATATATAATACACTAAATATCAAATAGATAAATTGTATGTCTTTACTGCTGTAGCAGGAAAGGCAGGAACGAAGGAAAGTTTAGAGGCAATGTTAAACAACGTGATGGCAGTCTACCACAAATTATTAATTGATGCAAAAAATTCAGTCAAAAAAAGGGACAAATGCGTTACATTTCCTTATTTACATTTGGAATTTGTATAACAAACCGAATACTTCAATTTTCGTTCTTCTATAACTAAATCATACTTGAAAACATAAAAAAATGACAAAAAATATTGCATTAATTAAATTATAAAAATTACTTTCCAAATTCATACCTTGTTTTACAATTTACTTTGTAGTAACCAAATGCAAATCGTAATTTTGCGCTGTTGCCGCTCCGTTGATTATTAAACAGCCGCTAAATTTGCCTACCCAAATTTGACTAGATAAGTTATTAGAGGGACAGATAGATGGTGAAACAGAAAAAAATCTTCTTCTTCTTCTTCTTCTTTTTATTAATGGCGTTTCGAGCGTGCCAGTTGAGCACAATTCACCAGAAAAAAATATGGCATTCCTTATCTAGTAGACAGCATTAAATATCACCACTACCTGATGAAGTCCTAGATAGGAAATATGTTAGTTATCTGTGAGATAAAAAAACAAATTTTGATTTCACCACTATCCTTACATCATCAACTACTAGCTTACCATCTGGAACTTTACCCGTAACCGGTGAAATTGGCCCTTAATCTCCAGGCTATGTAGAAGACGCCTCATTTTATATTTCTAGCTGGTTTGCAATTTCATGATAAGCATTTTTAATTTTCATACATAATCACCGAATAACCTCATTATCACAAAGTTAAAACATCTAAAAATAGTCAAAGTTAAAACATCTAAATAGTAATTACAAAGTAGCATAAATACTTATAAATATAATCGTAAAATATAAAATAAACCGCAATCAACATAAAATGTTTAGAAGTAAATGATAAAATCCTTAACATTAACCTTTACTGAATATTTACATAAAAACACACAACTACTTTTTTTTTAATTTAACGACTTCTTAACTATAAGTCATCACATATGTTCAACGATGATGCGATACATCGCTAATCAGATATAGAAAGGAGATGCTGTCAAATATCACAACATATGCGTTTTAAGGAATTTGTTGAATGAAAATAACAATTAACTAATAAGACAAAAACTCGTTTTCTAACAATAAAGGTCATATTTAGAAAGATATATACAAATATAATAAGTTTAATATAAAAACTTTATGATAAAGTGTGAGTGATTAAGTGAGTGTAGGGCACTTATTGTTTATCACAACTTAATTAAAACTAAATATGATATGTTTTTGTACAAAATATATTGTAAATAGATTTTATTTTGATATTTAAATTTATTTTTTTATAATTTTTAAAGTGTAAATCAACACTAAGGATAGAAAAAATACCAGAAGAAAACATATAAAATATAAACGCAACAAGATATTATCTTCTCAGATCCAGTGCTCTTTGGAAACCATCCAAGCGCTCTGACCACTAAGCCATGTGTTCTCATCTCAATGCTTTAAAATTCTACTTATCTTTTGATTGTGTTGACTTTGAAGCTTCATTAATCCAAGTCTCCTAGATGCTATTGGCTTGGATATTATAAATTTCCTCTACGTCATTTTAAGCAATTAATATTGACAGACAGACAACATAGGGATCCTATAAAAGTTACGCACATATTGAAGTAAGGAATGCTATAAATAATAATCGTAATAATATATAACATGTTGAATTTCGTTAGACAACTGGTAACAATATTAGCAAAAAATGTGAGTAATAAATGGAACTAACAATATTGATTTAAATTATATTTAAATGTGCATTAAAAGGACATAATAAACTGTTGTATTTAGAATCTGTACGTTAATTTAAAGCTTTCTTGGTTTTACAGATGCACATGACTTAATGTGTACGGAAAGATATGGCCGGTAAAGGTTATATTATACACTAGAGACCCGCACGCGACTTCATTACTTAAGCAAAGTGAATTTAGTTTTTATCGATATGCTATAAAAAATAACACTGTACATATATATGATTTTGTATACCATATATATATATATATATATATATATATATATATATATATATATATATATATATATATATATATATATATATATATATATATATATATATATATATATATATATATATATATATATATATATATATATATATATATATATATATATATATATATATATATATATATATATATATATATATATATATATATATATATATATATATATATATATATATATATATATATATATATATATATATAGATATATATATATATATATATATATATATATATATATATATATATATATATATATATATATATATATATATATATATATATATGAGTTGTATGTAATTTTTTTAACATTCGCGAATGCGAATGCGAATATTCAGTAATTGTTTGTAGTTGTATATTACTGCAATTAACTTATGAATTTTCACATTTCATTTATTTTCTTATTTGTACTGTAAGTTCTAACTTCTTGCTAAATGTCATCAGTCATAGGCGTATACATATATACTTAAACATAACATAATATATACATTCATGTTTTATCAGTAGCGGGGTAGTAAAAGAGAATGGAGCGCCAAACGCTGCGGTCCTAACATACTTCTGTAGCCTCACCTTGACCTCTTGAGACATGTTCTCCGGGAGGTCCTCATGCTTTTTACGTGACCTTCTACTCCTCTTCCTCAAGTATATCTGATACTGTGTTTTTAAAATTTAAACGAGATTTCCGCTTACCTCTCTTAAAAAAAATTACAATAACACAAAGAAAAATTTCAGGTAATTAAAATAATACTTAAAATATTATGTGCAGTGGCGGCCTTATCGATACAAGTGATCTCTTACAGGCCTTACCACGACAGTTATAAAACGGTATAGTGCAAAAAAAGTTACACTATTTATATTATAATATCGTTAATTTCATACAAAAGCATCAAATATTTTGTTTTTTTTTTTTTTTATTCTTTAAAAAACTATAGAATTTAAATATGTTCTATTAATTTCTAAAAAAAATCCTATTTCTAAAATCTAATCCAGCCAATCTGCCTGTCAAGACTTAATTCTAATTTTGACAGACAGATTGACAAGAAATAAATGAATGGCAATTGTTTAATTGGGGTACAAAACCCAAGAAACAAGTCGTTGTTTCATTAATTTAATTTAATAATTTTTAAAAGCAACTTAATTTTACTTCATTAATTTCCTGCCATTCTATAACACGTGTTCTATAACAAGTAGGGCAGTATCTGTATAGAAGATATATACATATTACTATGGCCAATTCAAGCCAGTCACACTATATCATACTAAAAATAAACTACCAAATGTATTTTAAGCCAAAATATCATTTAACTTAACTAAATGATTAATATTTCATTCTTGTCTTATAAAAATATTTTCTCACAACGATTTCCTTTATTTAAATATCAATAGTTATAAAAATTGTCAAAAATATACATGAAACAAAAAAACCCAACAGCTCATATAAATAAGAATCGGTAGCGACAACCGCAACCGATCACACAGTGTCGTGTGTTGCTTCACAACGCACACATTAAATAAAAAAATTAAATAAATATACACATATATATGTGTTTTTTGGAAACATATATATACATATATTTTTATATAAATAAAGATTTGTGCTTGTGATAATAAAAAAAATTGGGAAATTTTAACTTGTAAATATTAATAAAAGGTGAGTTTGAGTGAATATTATTGAAAACTTCATTATTATCTAAATAAGACTACTGTTTATTTTACTATTGTAACATATTGTAAGACATATATAATATATATGTTGTATGCATATGTTATATTAAGTTTCATCACGCATTACAATATTTTCTACGGTCCTTTCGCCAGTTGTTCTGAGAACAGAGTCATTTTTGTTATCGAAATAGCACAATCTTGACGTACCTAAGCACGTGTAATTTAATAGTAATTTTCAACGATTCGACATTTGTGTGAAATAAAATAAGTTATTAAGAGCACGAAGTCAAGAAATCTTGAAGTTAAATTTTATTATACGGTTCGGTTTATTGCCTAGTTACTACAGTGCTTAAATTGTATAGCCTAATAAAGTGAGGTCATGTGTTCGATTCACGCTGCGTAAAAAAAAAATAATTTTATTTAATCTGTGTCGTTTTATAGTGCAATTAATAATTAAACGAGGAATACTTAGTGTTAATAAATGTATGTATTAATTTTTATAGTTTTTTTAGTACGATTATTTTTTTCAAGTAATTTCTAAATTTTCAACTAATTTATGAAACAATATCTTTATTGTAATTTTAATATATAATATGTTTTTAAACTAAATTCAAGTTTGAAAATTATGAATTGAGCAATATTTCACATAACAGTTAGCATATATCTCATATATAATTTTAATATATAGTATTTAACTGGAAAATCTATATTAAATGTAAAAATCTATAATAAAAGTAAATTAAATAATTTAGCGGCTATAGCGTCATAATAATGTCAATACAAATGAGATGGTCTCACGTATCTGTATAGTAGGAACGTGCGTGAACACTCACTAACTTTTACCATATCACAAATATAAAAGTACAAATTATGACAAATTATGTATATATGTATCTTCAATTATCTTTAATTTTCTGGTAATAAAGTAACCAAATAAATTGGCTTCACGCTTTATCCCGCACATGGCAAGGTAGGCAGAGGGAGGATCCTAGGAATCTACTGTTAAGACATTCCGCTCTCCGCTTTTTGCCGTTTCGAGCCTTTGCGTGTTGGGTGGCGGAACTCAACGCCACACTGTGCCTAGTTGCCAGAGCGAAGAAAATAGAAATGAAAAATCCATCTGCCCCGAGTGAGAACCGAACCCACAAAAGTCGCGTTTACTGACGGACAACGACGACGACGACTGCCTCTGTACGACAACGGTCCTCGTTGCATCTATATATTAATTGTTGTTATTATATATAAATGCAATATTACTAGGGGCCGATAGTTCTAGGTTCGATTCTCATGAATTGATTATTTTCAATTTCTTTGCTTTATTAATAAGTTAAAACGCGACGTTGATTTTCACGTTGAGTTCCAAGCAATGTGTCCCAAGGCGGAGAAATGGAGAACAGTGTTTTAATACTAGGTCCCCTCTGCCTACTTGAAGTAGTATTTGTGAAGATATACGAACCACAACATTGTATTGCTATATGCATTTTGCGATGTTGATGTGAGACAGAAAAACTTCGAGAATAGAGAGATTTTACACTAGATTCTCTCTGTAAAAGTAATTTCTATTTGTACTTACTACCTTCTTTATTAAACAATGTTATCAAATAACTTTATTGTATTATTGTAAATAAAATCATCAATAAAATATTAACTTTCGCCTAATAAATTCAATAAATGTAGGTTTCTATTCAAAGTCAAAGTCAAAGTCAAATTTAATTTGATTTTAGCATAAAGTATTGTTTTAATATTAGATATAAGGTTGTCGTGTAAATAACTTGAAATTTTTCAATAATTGCACTTATCGAAAAATATGGCACTATGGGAAGAATTTTTAGATAAGAGTTTTCCGTTTTCTGTTTTCTGTAAGAGTAGAGAGAAAGAGAGAGAGAGAGAGAGAGAAGAGAGAAATTATTATCAGAAAACACCGTTCTGTACATTATGTTTGAAATTCGAAATTATGGTTTATCTTATCAAAAGCGAGCTTATCATGATTCATTTGCAAATCGTACTAAAAATAATCACGTGCACGATCAGACATCATAATAGGTGTAATATATCGATATTTCAATGATCAATAATCATCTTAAAATTATCATTCCACTTTATGTTATTACATTAACTAACCTGAGGACCGTCGTGGCGCAGAGGCATGGCGTCTATCTGTAAATGCAACGGTTTGTAGGTTCGATTCCCACTCGGGAAAATATTAAGCTTAATTTCAACCAAAGTTTCTATTGTAGTAAATATTGTTAGTACATAGATCTATACACGTATTAATATAATGATTAATAAAAAAATATTAATATATAATTAATCATTATAGTGTAATTTTGTAATAAAACCATTAGCCTATCGTTAACGGTGTGTAAAAACATAGACAATTTGTTATAATGTACGTCGAAGTTTTTGTACATTTTTTATTCTTCTTATGTATGTATGTGTGTATGCTTGTATACATATATATATATATATATATATATATATATATATATATATATATATATATATATATATATATATATATATATATATATATATATATATATATATATATATCTATATATATATATATATATATATATATATATATATATATATATATATATATTATATATATATATATATATATATATATATATATATATATATATATATATATATATATATATATATATATATATATATATATATATATATATATATATATATAATATATATATATATATATATATATATATATATATATATATATATATATATATATATATATATATATATTATATATATATATATATATATATATATATATATATATATATATATATATATATATATATATATATATATATATATTATTGTCACAATAAATAATTCAGACTTTAACAAACTAAGTCCTCTTTCTACAACCACTAATTACTTAACAATAAAACATAATTTTTACTAAAGAATCCTTGTCATGACGGAAGTAAAATATATATAATATATATAATATATGACTGAAATATTTAATTATCTTCTGTATTAACCTTTGACTTCATAATCATTCAACTTCATAAATTAATTAAAGATTTTAGAAATATTACAAGCATTAAAAACTAAAACAATTTAATATCAAAAGCGTCTCCGTGGCGGAACTCAACGCAGCGATTGGTCTCTTGAATGAAGATTGTTTACGGTTACAGATAAACGCTAACACACTATGGCACGATGGCATCAACTTATTTTTTTTTTTTTTTAATGTATACTGCCTAACACCATTAACTAGTATTCCTAAGGTTCTATTTCCTTGTGCTTATATTTTAGTAAACATCCTTTAGCACTACAATAGACCAATAGTTCTTTATCACATACTTCAGATGTCCATTAGTTTATGTCAATGGAAAGTGCCTAGTACGACGAGCAACTTACATGACATATGTTTTCTCAAAACAAAGTACAGATAAGATATAAATAGATCACACAAAGAAATCTGAAAGACCTCGCTCCATTTCAACATATTCTCACAGATGCTGTAGATCAAATGGTGGAAATCTTGGTACTACAGAAGATATTAGATAAATTATTATTGCATTTGATATCCATTAATATTATAGAGTTGATATCCATTTAATCTGTGATGACGTCGTCATTGTCAATTAAAATTTCACCTTAGCACTAGCTTATAAGAACAAGGTTATCTCAAACTATCTTAAGGTCAAACGCGGATCTCTTAGTTTATTGCCAAAAATGTTATTTTTAACAGCCTTCCTTATTGTTTATTCTTAAAAGTATTAGCGTTTTTAAATTAAAATATTATTTCTGTATTAATATTATAATTATGTATTGAAAATGTTTGAATGAAAATCTGAATTTCCGCTAGTTCAAAATAGAAAGTTTCCTTTTTCATTGGACAATTCGGCATAGACTGTAGTGGTATAATACATAATGTTATTAAAATCCTTAGTTAGTTTCATTTTTCATTCAATCATTCTTTTTAAATAACGAAGGAAAACGTTTACGATGTTTACTAGGGTACCAGTAGCGAGTCCATATTTATATACGTTTGTACATTTTGTAAATTCTAACAGTAATAAATGATTAACAATAGTATTTTCATATTTTTTTTGGTCCAATATTGTCTTCGACGCTGGATCACATGTAGAAAACTACACTCATCGCCACTAGTGGATTGCTACGTGACTGAAGCCAACTTTGCCCTGACCAAACCAAAAAAATATATTGCGTAAATTAGCGTAAATTATACACCAAATCACATTAAAATTTAAGTATAGTGATTTACTAATTACCACCAAACTGTAATTGTCACCTAAAATACTTGCTGTGTCAGTTTTGAAGTGTCAAGATTAGTAGATAGTGTCTCTAAAATTATTCTAAATTATTTCCAATTTCAGTTTATACTGTTTTAGTTGCAGCAAACGATAATGTCGAGCGATTCTGGACTTCGGTTTCCTGTGTGGGACTTAAATTTAAGTAAATGTGAGTATTTACTCTTGTATATTTTTCTCTGTTAATATTTATTGAGACTCGGTACATTGTAACCAAACAGTATCTTACATTAGGTTCTCCCAATGTACCCAAGTACCCAAGTAGTAGTAAAAAAAGAAGTATGTAGTTGTATTTACTGTATATATATATATATATATATATTATATATATATATATATATATATATATATATATATATATATATATACAGTAAATACAACTACATACTACTTATTATAGTAGTAGTAAAAAAGAAGTATGTAGTTGTATTTACTGTATATATATATATATATATATATATATATATATATATATATATATATATATATATATATATATATATATATATATATATATATATATATATATATATATATATATATATATATATATATATATATATATATATATATATATATATATATATATATATATATATATATATATATATATATATATATATATATATATATATATATATATATATATATATATATATATATATATATATATATATATATATATATATATATATATATATATATATATATATATATATATATATATATATATATATATATATATATATATATATATATATATATATATATATATATATATATGTGTGTGTTTTATGTTAACACACAGTTACAGTTTAAAGTATTAACACATTGTTGAAACAACATAGTAATTTATGATCAAAACCCAAGATACGCCCTTCAGCTCTGAGCAGAAAAGTTATTGCCGTTTATTACGATTACACGAGTGCTAAGCAATTTTAAAACATTATTATTTATTTTAAAGCCACACAGAAAATTTTAAAGTATTTATAAATATCTTTTAATATAAATAAGACTAATGTTATTTTTTTACATATATATTTTTTCCCAAACACCACACATTTGAGGTTCTATTTCCCTATCAGTTATGTTTTCTATTTATTTTAATAGGTATATAAAGTATAGGGCGGAGTATATTTTTCCTATAAACAATGAAATAAAAATATGTACTAAAACTAACTAAGTTGTATATATTTAATAAGTTAAAGAAATTTAATGATTTACTCGTAATTTATTCATAATGATCATTTATTCCTAATTATTTATTGCTAAAAATCATTGTGCAATACTCACGAGTATATTGCTCAAATATCGCACTTTGCTTCTAATTAGCTATATTATGCATGTTTGTGGGAAAAGTAAACACTTCTTAATTCCTTTAATGTCGTTTTTATTTGATACATGATATGTACATACATACATATTTACATATACATATTTTGATTGTACTACAAACAAATTTTAGTTTAGTATTTCACGTTTGTTTGTGTAACTTTGCTATTGCGTGTGGTTTCTTTTCATTTCCAAAGTAATAATTTTATGATAAAATAATAATAATATTAATAATAATAAATAATTGTAATTTAAATAAGGTTTTTATTGTCCCTATCGTGTTTTCCACTACCGGAGTCATACCTAAACACTTACACCAAAGTTTAAAAATTCTAGATTTACCACCTCTCACATACATCACCATGCAAAAAGCTGCTATTTTAAATACCTGTCGAATAGTACGTAAGTTTTTAGCATCTGATAATGAGCTGGCTGATTGACTTTTTCACTCCCCAGAAATACTTGGTCATTGACCCGTGTGACTGGAATGTTTGCCCCATTATTCGGGAGATTAATAGTATAAATACAAATAATAAATAAAACTCTGGTTCAAATTTAACTATTCAATCTGTTAGCTGTCGGTCCCTGCATACCCCTTTCGCCTCGTCCACTGCCATTAGCCTCTTCACATATGCCCTCTGGGGAATCTTCATTTCACGTCGTCTACCTCCAGTATCTCCGACACTGTATTTCGGAAAGTTAAACGAAATCTCGAGGTTAAGGGACTTACGTCTCTTGCCACACATTTTTGCTTTATTTTTTTTTTGCCATTCTTTCATCAAATTGATACCTATGTAACATTCGTAACGACAATATCGTCATTAGAACTTTTATTAGGCTATGCTAGTCAGAATATTTTCATATTAAATTTTTTACTAGAGCAAACCTTTAATAGTTATCTGATATAATATATGATTTTAATGTGTACCTTGTGATACTCTAAATAATCACGATGTACACATGTACATGTATGTATATGATTTTGCGTGTTAATGTATATAAAAATATTTTGACGCATATCGCAAAAAAGTTTAAAACTAAGCAACAAATTGTTTTTTAATTTTTTAATATTTTATTTGCTTTATTTGTTTTAGATGAAGAAATTAATTCTCTACCATTCATGGCGACGCCAGGACCTGTACTGATGATTTTAGCTGTATATTTATTATTTGTATTAAAAATTGGCCCAGCACTTATGGTTAAGAGAGAACCTTACAAATTAACCAGTGGACTGGTTTTATACAATTCATTACAAGTTATACTATCCGCTTACATGGTTTCAAAAGTAAGTCAAAAATTCATTTTTACTATTAATGGTAGGCACAGAACTTGTGTCTTAACACTCCTGCTATCATTACTGCGGTCGCCTCTATCCTGCAACGAACGGAATAAAGTGTGAGATTAAAAAACATTCACGATTTATGGCCGTCTGGCTGTAGGGGTTGATTGATGATTGGCTTATATTCTCACTCGGGACAAGACAAAGTCTCAACACGCAAAGCCTCAATAGGCCGAAAACTGAGAACGGAGTGTCTTGCGTGTGATGAAAGTGGAGTCTATCGTGCTATAAGTGTGATAAAGCTTGAACAGATGATGATCCTATGATCAAATAAATAATGTTATTGTAAACCAAACCAAAAAACAACGATATTTTCAATATTAAATTAAATATATATATATATATTTTTGTATATAAATACAACAAGTCTCTACACTGTGTTTCCAAAAACCAAAAAGTAAGGCAAAAGCTGTACAATAATGTAACTGAATAAAAAAACTGAATTAAAAAAAATACATTTTTAAATTTATAATCTACAAGAAAAAATTTTATAATAGGCTTCTTTGTTTCAGTACTTTACACACTTAACAACTAAAGGCATAGCACCAAAAACTTGCAACATCGAGAACGAAAACGAAAGGGATGAGGTAAAAATATGTTTTTAATTTTTATTATAATACAGTTATATTTTATATAATTTATTATGACTATTTTATTTTATATATAAAGCTATCAACCAATATAGAGAGTCCGATACAAGCAAACTTAATTTTTTTCATTAAAAAAAATCAAAAAATCATATATTAATAATATTTTTCAGATACTATTTTCAATTTGGCTTTACTTTGCCGCTAAAGTAACCGAATTGTTTGACACAATATTTTTCGTGCTGAGAAAGAAATATAACCAAGTGACATTTCTACACCTCTACCACCACTCCATAATGATGATAGGGACTTGGGCATATTTGAAGTATTGGCCATCAGAAACTTTGTTCTTCATTGGTTTCATGAATTCCTTGGTACACGTCTTTATGTATACCTACTATGGATTATCGGCTTTGGGACCATCAGTATCTAAATATATATTCTGGAAGAAATATATGACGAAGTTTCAATTGGTAAGTTATTTCCGAATCAGATATATTTCTAAATTCTTAACAAAAATAGATATATTTTAAAATGAAAGTTTGAACGCAGCTGGATATGAACCCACGCCTTCTTGAGAACTGTACAAGCGCTCTGACCACTAAGCCATGTGTTATTAATCACGCTGCGTCGAAATTCTTTTCGTTGTTAGCATCTCTGTAGGGAGATTTTAACAAATTTCCGCTACCTAAAGAATATTACAAAGAATAATCGTTTGGCGACGACGACAGACAATGCTATTTTTAATAAATATTTTTATGATTTTCTCTCCTCAATATGGATTAACATTTTAAAAAAAAATCATAAAAATAAGAATAGACATTTCAAGGTTTAAAATTAAGAATTTTAAGTTAAGTTTAAAAATGTGTATGTATGTATGTATTTCTTTTTTTATATATATAGCGTTACGCTTTATCCCGCATATTGCAGGGTAGGCAGAGGGAACTGCTGGAACTATATGAACCTAGTGTTAAGACACTCCGTTGCTCCTCCTTGCTTTCTCCGTCCCCGCTTTCCGCCTTTTTCGAGGCATTGCGTGTTGAGTGGCGGAACTCAACGCCGCGCTTTGTCTAGTTTTCAGAGCGAAGAAAATGGGAATAGAAAAATTCATCTTCCCCGAGCGGGAATCGAACCCTCAAACCGTCGCGTTTACAGGCAGACGCTTCCGCCTCTGCGCCACGACGGTCCTCAGTGTATATTATTCCTCATGCATGTGTGTTTATTTGTATTATCTATTGATTTATGTTTTATATGCATATGTATATTTCATAGTTAATGCACTATCCATTTTTATATAACTTCACATGCAAAGACTGTAAATTACATCGCTTTAACCCACAAGGCAGCAAGGAGATATATAGATTGGAGAATAAAGAAAGAATTATGTGTTCTTATTATTAGTTTTTAGTTAATTTTAATGCTATGAATGTTTTAATTTAGCGTTTACGTAAATATATGCAAAAGTAGTCAAACTAAATTCGTACACAATGACTTGTGTTAGACAAATTTAACTTTTTTGTATTTTTTAACATAAATTGTCTATATTTTGTCAATACAATGACCTATGGCTTATTTATGTAAATTTCTATGCTTATTTACGTCATTTACTATGTTATATATATATATATATATATATATATATATATATATATATATATATATATATATATATATATATATATATATATATATATATATATATATATATATATATATATATATATATATATATATATATATATATATATATATATATATATATATATATATATATATATATATATATATATATATATATATATATATATATATATATATATATATATATATATATATATATATATATATATATATATATATATATATATATATATATATATACTTCTTGTTGTTACAGGTACAATTTGTCTGCATCATAATTCATTATTTAGTGGCTGTAAATCGCACTGAATGCCCTCCATCAAAAGGTGTCGCCACTTTCATTGGATGCAATACTGGTTTCTTCTTAATTCTCTTTTTACATTTCTATAGGCAAAGTTATATAGAAAGGAAGAACAAAAGCCAAGCCAACGGTATTAGTAAAAAAATTGAAAAGGATGCTTGAATAGTGTGTAATTTTTAGTTGTAATTCTTAAATTATATAGAAAGTCGTTATAGGGTTTAATACTTTAGAATGTAGAACTGTACATATAACTTACTAATTATATCTTAAACAATTATGATATATTAAATATCTAATTTGACATTATGCATAGTTTTATAGTGACAGTGATGTGAAATGAAGATCTTGAAAAAACTGATGAATAAGCATCATTATACACGAGGTGGCTGTTACCAAGACCGTCATTTAAAACATAGTATCAACTAGCCTTTACAAACATTATAAAACAAGTAAAATTTTCAAAAAATTTTTTTTTTTTTCAAACAAAATAAATAATTAAATTATAGTTCCAAAATAAAACATCATTTGTCAAGTATGATGCAAGCGTACACTGTACTGTCAGAGCGGGAAAGAGATATATCTCTTTCTCATTAGATTATTTTTTGAATGAAAGTTGACAGACTGACAATGTTTAGTAGTATTTTTGTAGTACGAGGTCTATACGTCAATCGTATTTTTTCATGTCTACCTCACGCGTTACACAGCACGTATAAATATCGTGAAATGGGAAAAATCATCCTGTGCCTAAACTATTGTTAAATGTAAACTAGTTTTTTGTATATAGCCTTGAAATATTTTCCCATATGAGTAGTTTTGATAATGGCCGCCCTGTCAGATACATCCTGTATATCAGCAGCAAAAAATATTACCATCTTGTTTTATTCTCTCAGTCTTTAGTGTAATAAAATTAAGTGCTGTGTCTCTAAATTTTCTTTTCTCTTAAATGAGTTGTTTTATCACTACGATTTATTACTTTCGAAGACACAATGAATGTTTTTACGGAAATGTTACTTATTTTTCCTCTTAAGGTTTTTAATTCCGTTTTTTTTTTGTATTTTTTTTATGACATTTGTACATTGCAGCTTTTAAATTTATATATTTTTCTTATATTTATACTTTTTTGTGGTATTTTTAGTATATTTGTATACTCAATATTTAATATACATTTATTGTAATATTCTTCTATGAATCAATATTATTGTTATATATTGATACTTGCAACTATTTCACAGTTTACTCTTTAAGGAAGCTATAGAGATTTAATTTATTTATTAGGAAAAAAAGTGGAAATTCAGAAGATGAAAATATTTTTAAGTATTTATTAAAGTAATATATATTTGTAAGCTTTTTATACACAGTAAAATTCATCTTATATTATAAATATGGTTAATATTTAAGTTTAAGTTATGGTTTATATGTACAAAATAAAACACAGCAATTTGTATAACATGTGATAAAATAAATGAATAAAGGTCCGGTTAAACAGTAAAATTGCTTTTACTTGAAAAACCTCTTTTTAATTGTTTTACAGAAAATTTCAATTAAAATAGTTTTTTGTTTCATTGTAACAGTAAAATATACTTTCAATTTGTATAAGACGAATTATATATATGTGTATATATATATATATGTATATATGTATATGTATATATATATATATATATATATATATATATATATATATATATATATATATATATATATATATATATATATATATATATATATATATATATATATATATATATATATATATATATATATATATATATATATATATATATATATATATATATATATATATATATATATATATATATATATATATATATATATATATATATATATATATATATATATATATACTTAGTCTGGCCATAAATACTGTTACTATTCAAAAAAGAAAATATTACGTTTGAATTTGGAATCTGTCATTTTTATATGATTGCTGATTTTTATATGATTGCATGATATATATATATATATATATATATATATATATATATATATATATATATATATATATATATATATATATATATATATATATATATATATATATATATATATATATATATATATATATACTTAGTCTGGCCATAAATACTGTTACTATTCAAAAAAAGAAAATATTACGTTTGAATTTGGAATCTGTCATTTTTATATGATTGCTTGATGTGTTTTCTTATTTTCGCGCCATTATATTGTTAAATATTTTGTTATATTAAAATGGAGTGGGGTGATAAAGAGAACCGAATCGCTGTGATTGCCTTACATAAAGTAGGTATGGAGAAAAGTGCAATTTTTAAAACCATTATTAGTCAAATGTTTGTTTACCGGGCTATTGATAGGTACAATGATACCTCCTCTGTTTGTGACAGAAAAAGATCTGGCCGTCCACGTACCGTTCGTGTGAAAAAGGTGATTAAAGCAGTTAGGAAAAGAATTCGAAGAAATCCTGTCCGTAAGCAAAAGATTTTATCTCGGGAGATGAAGATAGCTCCTAGAACCATGTCGCGTATATTAAAAGATGACTTAGGACTTGCAGCCTATAAGAGACGTACTGGTCACTTCTTAACTGATAATTTAAAGAAGAATAGGGTGGTAAAATCCAAACAACTACTTAAGCGGTACGCAAAGGGAGGTCACAAAAAAATTTTGTTTACGGATGAGAAAATTTTTACAATTGAGCAGTATTTTAATAAACAAAATGACCGTATTTATGCTGGAAGCTCTAAAGAAGCTTCGCAATTAGTAAACAGAGTACAACGTGGGCATTATCCCACTTCAGTGATGGTTTGGTGGGGTGTTAGCTATGAAGGGGTGACTGAGCCATATTTTTGTGAAAAAGGTATTAAAACGTCGGCACAAGTTTATCAAAATACCATTCTTGAGACGGTAGTTAAGTCTTTAACTAACACCATGTTCAATAACAAAGAATGGTGCTTTCAACAAGACTCGGCACCGGGTCATAGAGCTCGATCCACCCAATCTTGGTTGAAAACTAACGTTCCGGACTTTATCAGCACTGAAAACTGGCCGTCGTCAAGTCCTGACCTAAATCCATTGGATTATGATTTATGGTCAGTTTTAGAGAGTAAGGCTTGCTCTAAACGCCATGATAATTTGGAGTCCCTAAAACGATCCATTCGGTTGGCAGTGAAGAATTTTCCTCTAGAAAGAGTTCGTGCTGCTATTGATAACTGGCCTCAACGTTTAAAAGACTGTATTGCAGCCAATGGGGACCACTTCGAATAAACATTGTATATTTTTAATAGTTATATATTGATGTATTAAACTAACTCACTATGAAAGGAATAAATGTTACGTATAAAAAAAAAATCGTGCTTTTCTTTATAACAATATTTATGGCGAGACTAAGTATATACATTACATTCCAAATACATTTTACTTGTTTTAATAAATTCAACAAAAAAATATCAATTTTTTGAGGTTCAAAGACGAAGTGTCTGCATGTAAACGCGAAGATTCGTGGGTTTGATTTCTACTCGGGTAAGATGATTTCCAATTCCATTTTCTTTCTCTCTGGCATCTAGGCAAAGCGCGGCATTGAGTTCCACCACTCAACACGCAATGTCTCCAAAAATATGGTAAACAGAGTGTCTTAACACTAAGTTCCCATAGTTCCTGCGGTTCCCTGTGCCTCCCCTGCCGTGTGCGGGAAATAATAAAAACATAAAATATATATAAACCTGCACTCATAGGTATATACTTTCTTGATTTGACGTTATTAATAATATTTTATAACAAAAAAATATGTTCATCTATTAAAAAAGTTCCTCTATTAAGTGCTAACGTGACAGAATCAAAAATTATTTGTAAGATGGTTTTAAGCCTTATAGTTGCTTTGACATATTTTTTTGGTTTAACAATATATTAACAGAAACAAGATAGAAACTAAAAGAAAGGATAAGCTGATAACACCACAGCTTCGCCTTCAAAAAATAAATAGACAATTAATGAATTTGAGTATACGTGTATATATTGAATTTTAAAAAGCCATTTATTTGAAATTTGCCAACATAGAGAGAGAAGAAACTGCTTAGCATCCCATGGATTCGCCGTGCGGGTGCCGGGGCCATCGCGTTGTAGGAAGAGGAGCTCCAATCAGCGCTTGGGACTTGCGACCCAAGTGTAGGTTTAAAGGGGCCCCTTTAAAATGCATTAACGCTCACCTTCACTGTCCGAGCTCCTCCCACTACCTAACCAAATTCGAAAAGATTCTGCTAATGCCGCCTTTGAAGTACGTTCTAGAAATGTATTAGTAATAGTTCTAGACAGGCCGAGATCTTTTAGCAAGCTAAAGAGAGATTTCGCTGTTATACCTCTCGCTCCTACTTCTACCCCGTATGAATTTACTCTAAACCTATTCCTGGTCAGTTCGTTAGTAAGCTCGAAATATTTATTAAGTTTGAAGCTATGACTTTTAGGTATATTAGTCTCCCACGGAACTGTAAGTTCTACCAGTACTACGCGTTTTAGGTTTCGAGAATAAAGAAAAATATCAGGTCTGGATGACGAAACACCAATGTCCTCAGGGATTTTATACTGTTTCTCATACGTGTCCATCAAAAGAGTCCAATCAGGAGCTGGATCTAATATTGAGAAAGGTTTTTGCGTGTGTTTTTTAACAGAACCTTCTTTCACAAACTCTGTTGAACGTTTGCTGGTTGTAATATTTCTCTGTGCTCTTGCTACTGAAAGACTAACGGCTTCACGTATAATTTCTAGTACCTTGTCATGGCGCCGCGAGTATTGACCACTTTCCAGGAGTACCCTACACCCCACCAGCATATGTTTAGCTGCCCCCACTGCCTCTTTACAGATGTAGCAAGATTTATCGGTAGCTTTACCCCATCTCACTAAATTACTTTGATCTGGAAGAGTCATTTGGAACGCATTCAGGTAGAATTTTAATAGTGCTGGAGACCAGTCATGAATTAGGGTGCGCCATTTTAAAGCTAAAGGGATACAAAATTCTCCCAGAGTTAGCCACTCGTTTTGCATTTCTAACCCCATTGCGTGCATCTTATACCTATCATTCTCGTCTTGCCGTATAAAAGATTTCATTATGTCCATATCTTGAACTTTCCTCTTTGATCCTAACCCTACTTTACTTGATTGTGCTCCTATCATAAATTGTTTATGGAACTTAAGTCTTGACTCGAGCTCTGGGACACTTCTGTCTTTTGGAAGTGAGGTAACAATCTCATCTCGTGATTTTCCCAGAATATGTGTTTTGGCAACTCTTAGATGTTTATAGAGCTCCGATGGTTTCTTTAATCTCAACCCAAAGTTATTTTTTTCCCTAAATAAGGTTGAGGTGTCTGCCGAATGCGCTAGCCCAAGCCAAAACTTCAGTATCTTTATGACGCTTGCATCTAACTTAGCCAAGAGCGTTTTATTAAAATCATATACGAGGAAAGGCCAATTCAGACGTGATGTTAGAAAATTGTCGTAAATCCAAACTTTTTTGACATTACTTATAGGTTGATGTTCTACCTTTTCAAGATCTGTCAAAAAGCTGTCGACTAGTACATCTAAAGATGGAGTACGGCCTTTATAATCTATTTTCTTGCCGAGAAATTTAAAAGGTGCCGCTTCGGAAACTATAGAAATGCTTTTACCATCTATTTTAAGTCCCGGATCGTATGAGGTATATTTAGTGTTTCGTCTACCCAGACATAAGCAGTGACACTTACTAGGTTTTGTCCTCATTCCCTTCGTCCACGCACAAAATTCTTCCACTTCATCCAATAGCAGCTGACATTGCTTTGGATTCCTAGTAAGTATCACGAGATCGTCCGCAAAAGCAAGAATGGATTCTGTGTATTTATTGTTTAACTTAAACCGATAACCCCATTTTCTCTCATGTGTAAATAAATTATCTATTAAAATATTTATGACGATATTAAATATTATTGGGTATAAACAACAACCCTGGAAAAGACCTACTCTATAGCTTAAAGGTTTTGAATTACCGTTTTTTGAGGTTACAACGAATTTTAATTTTGAATAGTATGACGCGATTATGTTGCTTACTATTGTAGGAAAGTTGCACCATTTTAAAGCAAACATCAATAGATCGTGTTGTACTGATCCGAACGCGTTTTCTAAATCTATCCAACATACCGTAATTTGCCTCTCACACTTTCTGGCGTCTTTTAAGCTTTCGGTTAACAAAGTATTATGCTCCAGGCATCCAGAAATTTCAGGTAGGAACCCTTTCTGGTAGTTCGGCCTGAAGTACCTATTGCTAATCATAAAATAGGTCATTTTCGTTTGAAATATTGAGAAAAAGATTTTAGACAAAGTATTCGTAAGAGCAATCGGCCTAGTATCCTTTGGATCTGTTACCCGGTCTTTTTTGGGAATGAGGACAAATATCGCTTCTCCAAATGACGTAGGTATTTGCTTTCTTGACCAGATTTTACCATATAAGTTGTGGAGGTGTTTACGAACAGATGAACATTTTTTGTAAACTATATAGGGGATACCATCAGGACCTGGAGCTGATTTAGATGATTTCTTTTTGATTTGATTATTTATTTCCTCTAAAGTTGGTGGGTCAACTTGAAAGTCAACGTGAGGAATCTCAGGTCGTTGGTTGTTTGGCTCCATATATAGCCTTTCTATATTAGGCACTTCGTACGTGATTTTATAATGTTCATAAGTTGCCTCATCGGTCAAGAGAAGCTTACCTCTATCTTCCTTAAAAATGTTTTTTGAGTACTCAAAAGGATTTTTATCGAAAGCAACCTCGTGTTTTTCCCGATCAAAATTTATATGACGTTCCGCGATCTGTATCGATATACCCTGAATTAATTTCAAGGTTGACCGTAGCGCCCTAGACAATTGATGACTAAGATAATTATCGCCTAGAGCTTTGGCCGCACGAAGATTCTTTTTTAGCTCTCTTTTTTTCCTCCTCATTTTCGACTTGAACGCGTTTTCTTTGTTTTTACGAGCGTAATGATTTGAAGGTGGATATATTTCGTTGAAATAGTCATAAATAGTTTTTTGGAAAGTCTCTACTTGCATGTCTAACTCCTGCTTCGAGCCCGGATGCTCTAACAGGACCGCTAATCGTTCGTCGTGTACTTTCCATGTCGATTGCTTTAAATTGGGAATGCTAAGACGTGTCCGGGTGGAAATGGACTCCTGATATTTTTCATTCAATGGCTCACCATGGGATATATGAGGGTCAACTCTATCCGCAGTGATAGTCGAAGAGCTTACCGACGACAGCCGTGCTTCAACACCATCATGTGTTTTAAGATGTTTAATATACCAGGCTCTTCTCTTGTAATTTTTCCCGCACGTGGGGCATTTCAAGTCCGTATTCGCGCCGCTTTCGTTGTTTGTTCCAACTGGTGGACAGATCTTCCGCCCCCCCCTCTCGGACTGTCCCAGGGGTATTTTTCTTTTTTGGACTTTTAGCTTTTAGAATTTCCTGGGCTTGGCTTGCTAGGCCATTGCCCTCGGCTGTCTTTCCAACAGTCAGCTGTCTTCCCAGCTGCCAGCTGTCTTTCCAGCAGTCAACTGTCTTTCCAGCGTCATCCCGTCTCTCCGGGTTGTCATTTTAAATGAGAAGAAACTGCTTAGCATTCCATGGATTCACCGTGCGGGTGCGGGGCCCATCGCGTTGTAGGAAGAGGAGCTCCGATCAGCGCTTGGGACTTGCGACCCAAGTGTAGGTTTAAAGGGGCCCCTTTAAAATGCATTAACGCTCACCTTCACTGTCCGAGCTCCTCCCACTACCTAACCACTATAAAATTTCGTAAAATATTTCAAATAATATATTAAATTTGTGATATTATAGTAGTTAGAAAAGTGACTGTCGATTTTTTTGCTAGTTTTTTAGTCGTAACTGTTTTCCGAGCCAGTGGTAGAGCATTTGATTTCAGAAATTCAAAACATCCAAGACATTGTACGTAGTCCATTGAAATGTTATATTTTAAGCGCCGAGTATTGCAATTATTAGAGGACGCAATTTTATTCTTGGGACGTGTAGGGGGCGCTCAATAGAAGCTTAGTCTCAAGTTTGTGGGGTCGCCCCCCTTGTCCCCCGACTGCTGTCTTGGAAAAAAGGGGGTAAACACTTTTATATCTCGGAAACTATGCATCTTACAAAAAACTGCTTAAATATGTATATTCTAACAATTTTTTCATACAACTTTACTTATTTATTTCACATCTTTTTTGCCGCCACATTGAGTAGTAGTAGGCCTACCTATAATAATCTTGTTTATAGTAATACTCGACATCGTAATACTTTGAATCACTTATTAACTCGATATTGTAATTGACTTTTCTTCGACGGTCCAAGCTGTGGCTCAGAGTCTAAATAAACGTCAAATTGCATGATTTGAATGACTGGAATTAAAACTAGAGTCATAGTTGGAAATTCATCTTCAAATTCATCTTCTGACATTAATTAAGATATTCCTATAATTTTGCTGCATATTTTGCCTCTGCTATGTACATATTAAAATATAAATTCCTTTCAAATATATTTTAAATCAAAAGTCAATACAATAATTTTCCAAAACATTACACTACAGTAAACAGTTACTTATTCTGTTGTTGTAATTCCAAAAATTAAAAACGTGATTTATGAAAAAATAATAACATTATTAGGTGTGAAAGCAAAATTTCACTACACTACTATATCGAGACGAATACAAAAAAAATTGCACCACCCATCAATTTCTAGCTTGAGCGAGCGTTGCTTAACCATATAATATTGATAACTCGCGATAATAATGATAAGGATGATAAAAGATCAATAACTCATCCAGATAAGATTTGAGCTATTGAAATTTCCCAAACTATTAAGGAATAATTAAAATTAAAAAAAAAAAACAATAAATGACAGATTACAGTAATTACTTACATTGACCCTTCCAAACAATGGCTTGAGAACGACGATCACTATTGTTTAGCTTAGGTTCAATAACAGGTCAAAGTTAGATTGATCAATAGGTTTTATATGTATACAATCATTGAAATAAGAATTAACAAAAAAAATTGCCAATCGGCATCTTCTCGTCTCGGTTTTTGTCGCTGATAATTAATTAATAAAAAGTTAATCCTTGCTACCTCTGTCCCCGCTTTCCACGTTTTTCAAGGCATTGCGTGTTGAATAATCTCGGAACTCAACACCGCGCTTTGCCTGATTTCCAGAGCGAAAAAATTGGAAGTAAAAAATCTATCTCCCTTGAGTGGGAATCAAACCCACAAACTGTCACGTTTACAAGTAGACGCTACGCGTCTGCCCCGTTGTAAATATATATTTGTTTTAAAAGTTCCATAAACATACAATTAAATGACGATATCATAATATATTACATTTTTGCTGGAATCAGATTGAAAAACAGAGAAAACAATGCTTTTTTACTATATTTTCTCTGTTTACTTGCCATTTGTGAGATAAAGCTTATTATATTATAAAAAATTGGTAAATTAATATTATTATTATCGTATTAACAACGCACGTTCAACGACGGCCGTCACGTCCCAGCGACACAGCGTCTAATTGTAAACACGATAGTTGTGGGTTTGATTCTCTGTTGGGCACATTTGTGTTTCTCTTATCTAAAGAGAAAAAGCGCAGCGTTGAGCTCCGCCACACAATACAGAACGTCTGGAAATGGGGCGGAATGAAATGTGTTTAAAATAACGTGTAGTTTTTTTTTTATAATTTAGTAATAGCCCTATTTATATATAATTATTACAATATTTTTTTGCTATGAGAGGTATGCAAAGACTGCAGCGATTGGCACTTCATTCTCTTTGACTACATCGCTAGGGATAAAAGGTAGTTAAGGTTAAAGTTAAAGGAAGTTATGTATGTTTGTGAGTATTTGTTGCTAATCATTATTTAAGTTGTGCTTTGTCTCACTAAAATGTAATTCTAATCATGGTAAGCATAAGTTAAAATTTCGCCGGTTCCGAGGTAAAATATAATTATTTTCTCAGAAACTCGCAAAGGTATTAATATAAAATTTGTGTTCGATACTCAATTCTGCAATCCCTTGAAGTAAAGACATTTTTTGTAATATTTTAAGTCTTACCTAAAAGATATAGAACAAAGACCGGATTAATTAATTTCTATTTTCTTTGATTTGGCAATTAGGTAACCACGGGTCTACACGCAATGCCACGAAAGAAGGCATAAAGCTGGGAACGGACTGCCTTAACATTAGGTTCCTGCAAGCGTTAAGCTAAAAAAAATTAATTAAGCATATAAAAAGCAACCTAATTAAAATTTATTTTGTGGTATCTACATATATATCTATAGTGGGGACGGAGAAAGCAGGGACTAAGCAACGGAGTGTCTTAACACTAGGTTCCCGCGGTCCTTGCATTTCCCTCTGCCTACCCCGCTATGTGCGGGATAAAGCGTGAAGCTAAAAAAAAAGAACACTATAAAATAAGTAAAAAAAAAAACTATGAAATACGTCACTACAAATCAAAAGGTTAAGAACTAACAACAAAAACACCAATATTAATATTAAAATGTTTAATATACAAACCAAATTACGTATAACAATAACATTTGTATACTTTTTACACTTCCTACAAAAAATCAAGTGAAGAAAGTTGGTACGAAGAGTATTATAAAAAATATCTATGAAAAAAAGTAATTGAAATTTCAATTTCTGAATAATAATAATTATGATTCAACTTAATAAGTTGAATCTTTATTTAGACGACGTTGTAGGTACTTTGATTCAAAATTATGAATCAACATGTGATTCAAAACTATAAAATCAAATCAAAGTTACACGTTGATTTAAAATTTTGAATCACACGTTGACTCAAAATGTTGTTAATTTTTCACATTTTAACCGATTGGAAGACTAATGCATAGCTCCACTACCTTACCAATAAGATTAACTACCAACTCTTTAATTTCTTTTTTATAACAAAAATATAATATAAAAATTTCCAAAGTCAATTTGTACATTTACAGTACAATCCAAATTTGACCAAGCTTAAATTTCTATTAATTTAAGGTTCCATTTTATTTAATTTTTAGGAACAACTTATTCAATTGAAAGCCATTATGTATTTAAAGGTAGAGAACTCAACATAAAAGCAAAAATGCTTTTAAACTTCTTTGCCTACACTTCCTATAGATACCACCTCTAAAGAATCTTCTTGTTCTTAGTCTTCTCTTGTCAGAGTAGTAGTGCTCTTTCATTGATTACAAGGCAATATTATATTTAATACTTTAAATTTGGTATATTATTGAATTATTACGTATATATATATATATATATATATATATATATATATATATATATATATATATATATATATATATATATATATATATATATATATATATATATATATATAATAAAAATAACTAATAAATGACCATTTCTTACTTGCGACATTTCTTCGTCAATATATTAAACGATTAATTGACAGGTTAATTGATTGCTTATAACACAGCTTAAATTTACAAAGCTGAAAATTAGTATACATGTTAGTTGGGAAGTTTTCAAGAATTTTTTAATTCTAATGTCTTTTTCAAATATAATATAACAAATGTAATCACAGTTACATACTAAAATTGTTACTAGACTCATTTTATTTAATTTTCAAAACTAAAATTGAATTTTACACATTAATTTTCAAATATTTCATGAAATGTAGTAAACAGCTTTCAAATTGTGTCATATTATTACAATATTTACAATATTTAGTATTAATTTCAAAAATTACGACCCGAAACAGTTATTACTGTCAATATTATTTTAATATATAAATTTTAAATTCATATTTTTAAAAAATCATGAAATGTCATGAAATTAGAAATTTATTTTCCTCTCTAAAAGATATATGTTAATGTCTTACCTTAATTATATACTTAAACCGATGGTTATTATTAGTGTCATACAAAAAATTGTTAACATATGTATGTTCTTTTAACAAAAAAACGCTATACTTGAGCAAAAACCACTAAATTTATCTAAAACTAGCGTATATACAAAATGTTAATTATCATTTACAACAATTGTAGAATTTATATATTAGACTTCTTAAGCTTATTTTCGATACACTTTTAAGTTTTCATTTTAAAAGTATTGAATCTTATTTTAATTGGTAACCAAGTATGACTTAAATGTGTTATGGAGGAGGCACATTAAAGTTAATAATGATAACTGTAAGTTCTTATACGAGAACTATATTATAATTCGTTACACACACATTGGTTAGATGGCGCTTTATACGTTTGTAAGTTTTAGCATCACGCTTCCATGCTGTGTTAAACACAATGTATGAAACTGTATAAAACTTTAAGTAACTTAAATCAAGTTTTTATTCTAAATAAAGTTTCAATATAAAAAAATGAAAAAATCAAGATGGTTTGTCTTCTTCTTTCAAATTCATTTTTATATGAACATTTTACAACTTTCCCAATGTACCTTCCTCTTATATAGAGATTCAATATTTTCTATAATTCTTTTTTTTTGGTTCAATTTGTTACCATATCTCACAAACCACTGGCAGCTTAATGTTTATATATTTGCAAGTATATACATTACTAGGTAATATTTACAAATATTAATATTATTGTCCATTCTTAGTCAATTTTCTTTCCGGCGTTGATAACTCCATTTACTTTGCCGTTTTCAGTTTTGAGCCCATTTGCGATACCGTTAGGTTTCTTCTCGTGTATCTGTTCTATTTGCTTAACTTCTTTTTTTCTCTCTCCCGGTTTACCATACGCCTTGTAGTAGAAGTCGTAGAAGAGATAGTAGAAGAAGATGGAGTTTGGTAGAGTGAATACTACAGACCAACGTGGATAACCGCAATCGTAGAACAGCAGTTGAGACGAGTGGATGAAAGCAATGCAGAACTGGAGCTAGAATGTTCAATATCAAATTTATA
This sequence comes from Dione vanillae, assembly GCA_037178615.1. Classification (NCBI taxonomy): domain Eukaryota; kingdom Metazoa; phylum Arthropoda; class Insecta; order Lepidoptera; family Nymphalidae; genus Dione; species Dione vanillae. The sequence goes on from JAZFAU010000112.1 coordinate 950,126, forward strand.
TATTAGTACAAGTATAAGTAAATATAGAGATTTTTATATTTTGAACGGTTGTAATATTATAATATTGTTTTTTCTTCTAAATAATAAGAATCTAGTGTTAAGACACTCCGTTCTCCGCCTTTCTTCCAAAAAAAACAGTTCGCGTTTTTAGAGGATTACACCAAGCATTATTATACCAGAGAAAAGAATTGAAATTGAACCCACGACTACAGATCCTAATAATCCTTTTGTATATACATTTTGTACCTACATATAGCAAGATTGACAGTGTCCTCGTTAATAAATTAATTCTTCTCTATTGAGAATCGAATCCAATACCGCTATATTCACAGTCACAGGTTGTGCCAAGATAAGTTCAATTTTAATATAACTTTTGTACAAGTATTACAAATTTCGACAATGATATTACATAATTTTATAAAAACAAATAAAGATCGTAATCAGGGCATTTAGTAAATAATCTCCAATTTGAGCAGTCGGTTTAATTGAACTTTAAAATTTTGACGTAATTTTCACTCGTTTTTGACTTTCACTGTGTCACTGTACTGTTTTATATAAGCCATAATAAATGACCGGTGCATTTAGTTTTACAGTTATTGTTTTTTTTATATGAGCTCTTAGCTTATCAAAAATATATAAATATAATTTTTTATTATGTTCGTATAATTTTTGTATGCATAGATATATTATTTTCAAGTACATATATAATTTACGAAGTATATGGTAAATATAGTGATCAAGAAAAGATTTATTAAATTTGACTTTTCAACTATCCGTCGTGGCGCAGAGGCGCAACGTCTGCCTGTAACGCGACGGTTTCTGGGTTCGATCCCCAGTCGGGGAAGATGGATTTTTCTATTTCCATTTTCTTCGCTCTGGCAAACTAGGCAAAGCGCGGCGTTGAGTTTCGCCACTCAGCACGCAATGCCTCGAAAAAGGCGGAAAGCGGGGACGGAGAAACCAGGGCTAAGCAACGGAGTGTCTTAACACTAGGTTCCTACGGTCCCTGTGGTTCCCTCTGCCTACCCTGCCATGTGCGGGATATAGCGTGAAGCAATAAAATATATATGCAAATTTTGTCAGATAAGAAAGCAAAATATAAAAAAGAAAACTAGGAGTCGTATTCTCAAGTACGAGTATATCATGTTAGTTAAATGTATTTACACTTTTACAATGACATATTCACACTATGAAACTTATTTCGCAATGAAACCAGAAATATATCTTTGTTATCGCAATTATTCTCTACAGTCTCCGCTAATTTTAGAGACACGTGGAAATCAACGCCGGGCGTAGTCTTCTTATTAAGGCGACAAACTTAATGCAAATGGGAATTGAACCCACAGTCGTTACTTGACAAACCATCAAGGCAATATAGTATTGAGTTATTTTTTTTAACCTTTATCCCGCAAATATATGGGTAGACAGAGGGAACCGCAGGAACTGTAGAAACCTAGAGTTAAGATATCCCGTTATCCGTCGTCGCGTCTTTAGTGACGGAACTCAACGCCACTCTTTGCCTAGTTGCCAGAGCTCTGCGCCCCAACGCATTATACTTTATTTAATTTCAACATTCTTTAGTTACTTCTATATAGTGTTGTACGCATAAATATCAAAAAAGAATAAATTAAATTGACAACTTATATACTAATATATAACTAACCATTTGCAGTGTAGTAATATGCCGTTTCCAGAACAAAAACCTTTGATATTGCGGCCCCATCGCCGAGAACATGTAGTATGTGTACATAATTATGTGTACAAAGGAATTTATTACACCAATCAGCGTCCCATGTCCTCCTGGGTAGTACTTGGTGGCGCCCCATGATATCATAGGCATTACAGTGTGGTGGTACATATGCAGGAAGGTTATCTGTCTCTCCTTCTTTCTTATAACAAAGAATATCGTGTCAAGTAATTCTGATATTTTTGCCAAGAAATATATGTAGACGCCTCTTGCGACCTGTCGAAGATATGATGTTTTAAAATTATTATTATTATTTCACAGAATTACGCTTTTTCGCTGAGATAAAATATTTATCGGCTACTGACTAACTCAATGCTAAGCTTTGTATTACAGAGCGGGCAATGGAAAATGATTAAAAAGATATGATTTACTATCAACTATATTGTCAACTTAGGAAATCTTCATAAAATATATTTACTTAGGCAAATTACAATGGCGTTAACACTAAGTTCCTCCTGCGTAAGGTATGTAGAAGAAGCCTTAGTTTAGTTTTACCACACTCTTTGGCAGTACGTGTTTAATGGTGGAACATAATAAAATAAATTATTCATCCCATTTGAGTTGTAATTGAACTAAAAACCAACCACCAATAGCCTTAATATTTTTTATTTAATATATAATTTAACAAATAAACAATATTTAAACTAAATCACCCTAAGAGCTTCAGGAGAGCTTGAGAAGTCAACCGGCTGACATTTCCAACTGTAAGTCCTCAACCAACCAGCGTCGAGGCCCTGAAATTAAAAATCGTAACATATGTAAATAAATATATAGAATATGTTTTCAAGAGATACTTGTATAATTAAAATATTAAGCATAAACCCTTATCATCTCTTGATAACCTTGATTTATACTGTGTGTCAAGATGTCGCTTAGTATTAATATTGATTTTTCAACGTGACTAAAAGAAAATGTTCTTATCAAATGTTGTTTTTCTTCTGAGGTGCGGATAAATGACATGTCAAGAATTATTATCGTGGCTTAAAACTATTTCCATTTAAGTTACGATTGTATTAGTTTTCTATCAGTTTTTAATAAAACAAAACAAATTTTGAAGCTGAAATGTAAAAAAATATGAAGTGCTTCCATAACAAAAATTATTTCACGATGACACATATTTTATATTTGTCATATAAAATATAAGAAACAAGAAAATAACTATTTAGTAAAAGTATTTTCAGTTGAAATTTGCATAGCAATAGTCATATTTAGAGAATCGAGATAACGTTCAGTTAAACTATATTCTATAATATGTAATACTAATGGGTTAGCCTTGCACATGCGCATGCGCCGATTTATTAGCTTTACACTTCTTAGGGATAGTTAAGTTAGAATTTTGTTTTTTTTTTTAAAACAGGCCGTGTAAATATTTTTCAAGCGCATATACTACAGAATTGTTCAATCAATTAAAACAAATAAGTAGTCAATTAAAATTCCTGGTAGAAAACTTGCCTTTCTAGATGTGCGCAATTAAAACACTTCCACAAATAAATATATAATCTAGACTAGAAAATAAGATAAAGTGACTATAGTAAGCAGATTTTTTCAATGTAGGTAACTTGCTCACGAAGATTGCTTTACATGCAAATACATTGAAATGAAATAAATATAAAGAGTCGTTTTAATTTAATATAATACCGTTTATTCCAGGGTATGCAAAGGAAACCTAGACACAAGACACTGAGTTTCCCCCTTTTTGTATTATTTTCGATATAACGCGAATAGAGTGGTGAAACTCAACGCCGCGTGTTGTTTTATTAATAGAGCGAAGAAAAATTAAATGATTCGTGTGATAAATAACGAAGGCATAGGTTCAAATCCCGCTGCGTTCAAATTTTAACATGTCTTCTTTAAGTATTTTCCTATTCCCATAATATATTTAAAAAAAATAATTTTTAAAATCATAGAAATAAAAATAAATTAAAATAATTCAATTTCCGCCAGTAGGCATCGAACCTACAACACAGTCAGACGTGTGTGGCATTTACATCTAGATACTATGCCGCTGTGATAGGGTGGCTTACATTATTCTATCATTATTATTCTAATGTATTAAAAATGCATTTTAACGTAAAAGAAAGCTATGAAACAGTTGCAAGATGTTTGTACTTTTTAATCTCCATTTGGACGTATAATAAGATAGTTGACCGAGTCTACTATTTTCGTAAATTTATTCTAGAATCCGTTACATTGTAAGCTTCGGTTAGTATCGTTCTTTAGAAACGGTGAAATTTATGTTTTAAAATGTCGTTCTATAATATATTCTGGAAATTCAAGTTTTGCAGCGATATTCATTATTTATAATGTATAACAGTATTAATTTTTTGTAATGTATGCATATATGTAGGTTTCAATTAATTATAAGCATGTTGTCTACACTTAAATTCGACTCATTTAGTCTAACTAAATTTAAAGAGAAAATGTTCGAGTTTTTGTACATTTTATTTTTTTTTCTTTTTTTTAGCTTTACGCTTTATCCTGCACAAAGCAGGGTAGGCAGACGGAACTGCAGGGACCGTGGGAACCTAGTGTTAAGACACTCCGTTACTTAGTCCCTGCTTTCTCCGTCCCCACTTTCCGCCTTTTTAAGGCATTGCGTGTAGGGTGGCGGAACTCAACGCCGCGCTTTGCGTAGTTGCCAGAGCGAAGAAAATGGAAATAGAAAAATCGATCTTCCTTGAGTGGGAATCGAACCCAGAAACCGTCGCGTTTACAGGCAGACGCTTACGCCTCTGCGCCACAACGGTCCTTGTATTTAAGTGACATTTTTGTTTTGTAGCTGAGAATATAAGCATTCTGTGGCTTAAACGAGCGACTTTCCTCAAGAATTGCTTACAAAAAACTATACAATTATTCAATATTCTATAATAATTATAGATTGTATATATTTTAATAATAGATTCCTTTAAATAGAGTTAGCAAAAACAAGTGTTTTTTACAAGTCACGCCAAAAATAAGCTTACGTTTCAAAACATGAGGTTGTTGGCTTTAATGAACTAATTTATTATTTAACTTAGTGGTACACCCGGCTTCGCTCGTTTGAAATTTACAATTGTTTATTTAATATAATTTAAGAGCTGTTTTTTTTTCGTTTTTATATAAGAGATTCTTATATAAATTGTTTACTAAATAAATTATAATTTGGCTTTTGGCGTTCATATAACGATACTATATGTATCTAAACCGTTTGTATTCGTGCACCGCAAATAAATACGTAAATGCGGAACCCAGTACTAAACGTAACTTATATATATATATATATATATATATATATATATATATATATATATGTTCAACATTCAGTCAAAATCTCTCTAAAAGTAAAATTCTATCTTTTGTTTTCTAGTAAAAGTTTCATGAAAATAGTTTCAGCCGTTCCGGAGATTAGTTTGTATAAATAGACATATATTTCAAAATGCTTTTGTTTTGAGAAAGCAGGGACTAAGCAATGGAGTGTTTTACCACTAGGTTCTTATAGTTCCTGCAGTTCCCTCTGCCTACCCTGCCATGTGCGGGATAAAGCGTGAAACTTTTGTTTCAGTAATACATAAAAAACCAGACACTTCAAAAAACAAACGTACCCTTTTTTATAATTATATATGAGGTGGTTTTCATTTACTAGATCAATTTCCAAACTAGATTGTACCGCTAAGTAACAAATTTGCACACGCTACAGTTTAATGTGTACAGTGTAATGTGTCTAGTTATTACAAAATTGTTTTTTTATCATTCAAAATATATTATTTCCAAACTAATTAAGTATATATTTTTTTATAAACAGGTAGGTACTTGACTAGGTACTAGAATTTAAATCAAGAAATTTAAATGAAGACCAAGTCTAATATATTAGATAATACAACTCACCTCGTAAAACAGCCAGCAGCTAACGAGCACTTGTATGAAGTTGTAAACAACCAAAGTTTTTTGTAACTGAAAAGGTTTCTTATCCGCCATGTATCTTGGACCCCATTTTAGTGTGAAGTATAGATACAGTCCAATTATAGTGAGCCCTGGTATTGGACTCTTTATCAGGAACCAGTCATTCGTTCGCGGATCTGGAAATAATGGTTACAAATACGTTAGCTTTACGTTGTATCCGATACATAGCAGAACACCTTGTTTCGCACTAGCGTGCATGTGGCAGAATGATGAAAATTCATCAGTCATTGTCCATGAGCGGAAATTAAACCCACAAAACATCATATTTACAGGCAAAGGGAAGTGTTAAGACACTTCGTTCCCAGTTTTCCGTCTTCTTTTTCACTGAGTGTTGAGTGGTGGAATTCAGAAAAAAATAAAATGAAAATGAAATAATCTGTTCTCCCCGAGTGGGGATCGAACCCACAAACCAGGAACGCTTGTAAGCGCTGCAACTCTGCGCCACGACCGTCCTCTATACCGACCGTCCTATATTTCCATTGGAGGAACGAGCAGAGCCCCAGATAAAAACTAATTTTATGTAAACCTTAGTTATGTAAAAAATTTATATAATTTATTTTCTTTTGTTCTCACTTTTAGCAGTTACGTAGGAACTGTAATTATTTTTGTATTAGCAAATTCACAAATGGGTTTGGCATTATCTTAATGTGTACAAAATATATAAGTTACTGAATCACTTTTATATTTTGCATTTTTAGAAAAAATGTTTCTTTCATTACTTTAAGCTATCCATTATTATTTATTTTCTCCGTGACATTATTATACGTTTTATCCCACACATAGCAGCACAGGCAAAGGGAACCGCAGTAACCGTGGAATCTAGTGGTAAGACACTCCTTTTACTGCTTTCTGCCTTTCGAGGCATTGCGTGTTGAGTGGCGAAACCCAACGCCGCGATTTGCATAGTTGCCAGAGCGAGGAAAATAGAAATGATGAAAATGGGACATGTTAAAATCTTATTGCTATTGTAAATATCTTTATAGAATACATAAAAAACACTTGTTAACGTAAGGTAAAAAGCTTTAAGGTGTTTTTGTATGTATAGCGGTTCCTTTGTGTTCAATATTTCATAACATCATAGTTGTATTTAAGTATAAGGTTTATGATTAAATTTAATAAGCATATAATTTTTTTTTCTATATTTACCTGCTAATTCAGTAAATAGGCGGTGGTAGGTCTTCGAGAATGAATTGTTTGACAGCGCCATCTTGTTTCCGGTGGCTTGAACAGTTCCAACTGTCATGAGAGACTTTCCCGCATTTTATTGTAGATTAGATTATATTATCTGTAATAAAAATAGTTTATTTATTAGTTAATTATATTTTATAATATAATTTAAATTATATATGTTTAAAAGTGGGTGGTTATCTTTTTATTTATGACATGGCAAAGGCATAAACTATTACGAAAAGTAGAGAATGAGGTCACTAGGCTTTCTCTAAGAAGCACGAAATGCAAATGACGCATAGCTTATATTTTTATATATAAATAAAAGAATATCATTTTCTTGTGGAATACTGTATGACTGTAAGGTGATGGTTATATATTCGATTCCTTCATAAGGAACTTATTTATTTTCATTTCTTCGTGCTGGTAACTCGTAAAATTTGGGTAAATGTAAAGAAAGGAGCCGCCATCTTTATGCGAGAAAAAGCTGTTAAAAGATATATATATATATATATATATATATATATATATATATATATATATATATATATATATATATATATATATATATATATATATATATATATATATATATATATATATATATATATATATATATATATATATATATATATATATATATATATATATATATATATATATATATATATATATATATATATATATATATATATATATATATATATATATTATATATATATATATATATATATATATATATATATATATATATATATATATATATATATATATATATATATATATATATATATATATATATATATATATATATATATATATATATATATATATAAAAATATATATAAATATAATTTTGTATAATGTTGAATCAATAAATTTCATAGACATACATTAAATCAAAAATATTAAATTTTTAATAAAAAATATTAAACTATAAAATTAACATATTATTATAAATTTTACTTTTTATCATTGTAAATTTCAATTTTTTAGTATGTATATAATATTAAATATTTCATTTAAATATTAAGTAACAACCTATTAAGGTTGAAATAAAAAAATACAATTAAATAATAAGCAACATAGCATCCGATAAACTATAAACTGCATTCGTAAAGCGAAAGTGAATTGAAACATTACTTTTTCTTACGTGAGTATGGAAAAAAACGAAAACCTTAAACGACTTCTGTTTTGGACAATATGCTGTAATTGGCCTTGAATGGATTATCAATCGATAACACGTTACAAAATTTATAGTATGTCCCATTTATACGAAATTGTAAGCACAACTTAAAAAAAAAACAACTCATTAAAATTTCTTCGTTTTAATTATTATAGATATAGCTAAGTATAATTTTATTATTATTTTTTTTAATTCATTTAAATTCATGTTTTTTAACTTATTTAATTATAAAGGTTATATTAAAATATATATTTTCAATTAAAATTTAAAATACTTTTTTACATCATTATCAATAATATTTTTATTAATTAAGTGTATTTAAAAATTGATTCAGTTGACACGCAGAGTAACGAAATATTTTATTTACTTCTACGTACATATTAACTAAAATAGGGTGTAAAAGCTTTATAATATATATCTATTATATCTCTATATCTCAGTATCCACTGTAATACACCAATTTTTTTAAGCACAAAATTTAAAAATGTAATTTCAACAAAATTATCACAAGAATTAATATAAACGTTTTAATAATACTAATAAATTGAAAAAATATGTAAATAAATACGTACAATTGACTATAAAATATCACATTCAAATATCCAAGCACTTAACATATGTACTGCACACAAAAGCACTTGTCGTAGCAAGAGCTTTGACGCAACTGAGCTTTCCCCACCCCCGAGCGAACTACGCCATTTTGCGAAACGGAAATAATGTAGGGATGTCTTGAATATCGATGTACTATAAATGACACTGCGTGTTAAGTGCATAGTAATATATGAGCTAATTGTTTCTTTGTAATTCACACTTTTTCCCGCACGTAGCTGGGTAATCGGAAAGCACCTTGTGTTATTATAGGTCTTCCGCTACTTTCGACCCGTTTTTGGCAAAAAGCGCGGAGTTTAGTTCCGCCAGTAACATATCAAAGCGAAGAAAATGACTGATGGCTGCAGGTATAGAAAAATATCATTTAATAACAATTGGAGATAAAAACAATTTCAACAATATTAAGAAGAAATCTTTGAGATTATCGTGTAGTCAGTATATAATATTTATTTAATGTTATTATATTGATTTTGTTAATTTGTTTTAAAATCAAAATTAATACAATTCAAATTAGCTGACAATTTATTTAAACGTTAAAGAGTGAGGTAAAAATATAATCATGTTCTAATCTTTTTTGTTATGCAAGAAATTAATTACTGTAGTTATTACCAATGGTTCTAACATCGTAAAGTCACAAACAAAGAAAAATCACCTTGAAGAACCTTCAAGTAAATAATTATTGCTCATAATCGATAATTTATTGATTACTAATAGAGGTAGACTCATACCTGAGTAGAATGATTTTCTCAATTTTTTATACATTATGAGTAATTTGAAAAAAAAAATATAACTCCATAATTTGAATGATTTTTCTAAAGAAAAGTAAAGCTTAATATAGTTTTTATAAACAAATTATTATATTCATTGAAAAAGGAAGATAGGGCAAAAGTGCATATATTTTCCTGATATTATCATATATATATATATATATATATATATATATATATATATATATATATATATATATATATATATATATATATATATATATATATATATATATATATATATATATATATATATATATATATTAGGTCCCTTCTGGTATGTAGTTATAGGATACTGTGTAAAGCAAAAAAACAGTTGAATTATAAAACTAATATTTATTTAACATTAAACTGACCCCATCTTGGCTTATTCTGGACCCAATTTGATCTCATACATGATATTCATAATCACCTTTTAAAATTTATTAAAATTTATTACAAGCAAGTCAAGAAACACTCTTGAACTTCAATTGTATCATGCACTTCCTCAAAGAACAAGTTGTGAACTCGAACTTGCGTTATTCAATAATAATGGGAAAATGTAAAATTTCAATTCATTTATTTACTTCACACGCTTTGAATTTTATCTTACAACGAGATAATCTTTAATAAAATCAGTTAGATTATGCTAGGTAGGCCAGCGTAAATTTGGACGTAAGTCGTGCAATTTCGATTGACCTTAATTAAATTTTTACTAATAAATTAAATTTAGTGCTAAATAAATAATTAGTATGGAATAATATTAATATGGATGATGGAGTATTATTTCGAATATAAATAATTGCTTAGATATCACGTCAAGACCACAGCCTTTGTTTCGCCCCACCTATCACTATCACAAGTTATGAGGCCTTACAAACCATTGTAAGGCCTCATAACCTGTGAAGTATAATTTTATGTCCCTCCAACTTTATCGTATATTCTCGAAATCCCTGGAACTCTTACATGGAGCTGGTATAAAAACGTAGTATATTCATGAAAGCAAACTATTTTTTTTTATTTCAACAATTTTCAAAATTTAAAACTAGTTGCAACTAATACCTTATAGTGTTTACAGGAAGTGGAAATGACAATAATAACCGATGTTGAGGAAAAACGTTGCTTCATGTAGAACGAAGACACTCGATAAAAACTATTGTTTTTTACGTTGTATAAACATTTGTCTCAGGTCAACTGCCTAATAGCTCTGTGGTGCCGACAGAATACTCTCAAAAAAATGTTATACATATAACACACTAGTGTTTGTATAATAAATCTGTTATTATAGAAACAAACTGATGTGTATTTGAAAATACCATAATCTACCATGACTCCGAAATATATATAATATATGAACCAACACCGTCTTTTAAGTTTAAATAGCATCAAAATTTTATTTATAAAAAAATAATAAGTTATGAAGGGAATCTCCAGTACTTTCTGCTCTATTACGCTTTATTTTCCTACCATAGTGAGTAAATCACTTATAAGAATAATTTATTTATTAAACATATTGATTATATATTATTAATTTTAATAATATTTATGATAATTTATGATTTTAATAAATTTTTCTAAGTAGAAATCGAGATTACAGACACCTGTTACCGTACCATTGCGCCGAAAAGGCCAAATTACCATCAATACATTTACTACATACTTCAACAGTCATTATCGAGCCATTTAAAACATTTTCCGCTTTTTATTAATCACAAAATTAAGCCAAGCTGTCCGTGAACTTCATAATAAAACATGCAGGTTATTACTCTCACTTGCATACATTTACATCATCTTGTTGCAATTGCATCTATGCATACGCTATAATATACATAGCTTTCGCAACTCATTCATACAACCAACTTACACGACCCATCCCCTCTTAGAAAGGAATGAAACGGAAAGGTCTTTCTTATTGGTTTTAGCTAAGCTTTAACTTTATTTGCCAAGCAATAAAGCCTTATAGTGACGTGCGAAGGCGTATATTTGCTTGGCACTAATGAAGTCCACTGGTTTCGTCACTTCGTGGTCGGCTGACTGTCCTAAATACCTCGGTCCACAGAATACCGTTCGGAAATCCCACTCTCACTAAATTACAAAATGATGCGTAGGTAGGTATATTATATATTATATGTATACCTATATAAAATATATGTGTATATAAATTTAAGTTATATGATGCCGTGCAGCAGCGGCACGCCGTCTAACTGTAAACGCGACGGTTACTTGTTCGATTCCTGCTTAATTATTTTCTCCAATTTCTCCATAATCTCGAAAATTGGATGAGAAGAGCGGAGTCTCTTATCTTTTTTATTTTTCTCGAAAATACACGTCTCACTTCTATCTTCAATATTAGTACTAATCAATTTTAGTTTAAACAGATGACATTATTAAAAACGTTTTTGCGTAACATGGAATATTTTATTATATACACTTTGCACTTTGCTTAAATTTGAGCAAAAAACTAATGAGTTTATAACTATGCTATTACTTCATATTTACGAGTAGATCCTACATAAGCATTGCGGCAAATGCACTTTAAACAACATATTGTGACAGAACTGGCCTACTTATATAGAGTTAGATACGTCTATAAAAATGAATGTTACGATTTAAATCCATAAATCTCAGGAACTTGTTGTTAAGGAAACATATAAATTTCGCAACGGGATTCGAACCCGCGCCTCACTAAAACTGTCCAATCGCTTTAACAAGTACATTTTACATTTTCTTACTTTATTAACATCTCTATAGACCTGAAAACAGTTCACTCCCCCTAAGCAAGAAACGAACCTATAACAGTCATTTGCTGTCCCCCTACACTATAAAGCCCATTTATTATGTATTTATTGTATGTACTAAATTTATCTCTAAGCTTATGTCATAAGTGTTATGATAAACTGGTTAATAATTTTTGTTCTGTGACCTTGGTGCTAAATAAATGTCAATATTGGTGACGACTTCGCAAACACTCGATTGCTTTGTTGACTATAACATCTTCTTTTCAATGAACATTGTGAAAATTCATTTTAAATTAATAAGTTTTGTTTCTATTTAAAAAAATTATATTGACCTTCTTTTTTTTTAATTTTTTTATATATTAAACTGTATTTTCTCGAAACAACAGAAGTCGGACAGACACATTTATTTCTGGAATATATCTATCTAAAAAGGTAGAGTACATTCAAATCAACCTACTCCGCCAGCGCTATAGTGGAAAGCGGAGAACGGAGTGAATCTCTCTACCTACTACCCTGCTTATATATATACACCTTTCGGCAAGATAAACTTTATTTATTACATATTTTATTATTTTCTTATTGTTTATACTAACTTATACAATAATGGAATAATACTTAAAAAAATATTACCTAGTTAAACGACCTTGTTTCAACTAAATTAACAAACAGTGCGATGTTGAATTTCACCATATCTGCTATAACATAAGTTTTATGAAGATTAAGAAACATGTATATTTTTGACCATATTAATATTATATACTACAGAAAAAGAGTTCAACATATAGTTATGTCACTATCGTCTATAGGAGACCATAAATCATATTTCTATACACCTAAAAACACCTGTTCATGATATTTATGTAATATGCATATCAGTTACGTCCTAAATACAGTATAAAAAAGCTTCGACAAAAAAAGCTTCTGCTTTGGTTATCTAACAGATATTATATTTAAGTGCATATTTAATTACTACTTAATTTGTAGGTTTATTCTTTTATTGCGTAAGTTAACGCTTTATGTTTAATCAGATTGAAGAAACTAACAATATCTAATAATATTTACTACGAACAACATATATATATATATATATATATATATATATATATATATATATATATATATATATATATATATATATATATATATATATATATATATATATATATATATATATATATATATATATATATATATATATATATATATATATATATATATATATATGTATATAGGAAATTATATGTTGTGTAAGTAAATATTGTTAGTAAATTATATATAATTTTATTATTTTATTTCTCGCCATTTAATATGTAAGGAAGATTGTAAGTAGTCAGTTTCTTCTGCCTGTCCAGTTATGTATAGTAATAATAGTAAAAAATAAACTATTTATATTCAACATTGTACTGGAAATTCAACTAATTTTTGGCACATTTTTGCTACGATGGTCTCAATTATCGATGATTTTATGTCAACGAAAATTTTCAAAGTAAATTAAAAAAAAAACTAGGTTTAAAACTGACATATTCAATTATATATCTCGACCTATTTAAATATTAAGGTTTGTGTAACTTCAAAAATTAGAAGTAATATATATTTTAGGTCAACGATTTTACATAATTTTTGTTCCAATACTAAATAATGACGACAACCACAAAGCAGAACGAAATCTTCGCCCCAAGTAACCACAAATGTTTTCCATATTTTGACATGCACATAAATAAATAGTTAAAATTTACTTGACCCAATGAGATTTGTGAGAAAGAACTAAGTATTGTTACCTTGGGGCATAAATGAACAGCGTGATGAAGGTCAAAAAATTGACGAAACAATAAAAAACAATAAAACCGAAAACTAAAAAATAAATATTATTCATTTAAATATAATTATTAACTACATTATTTTAGAGTTTATTAATAATATCGTAATTGGTAAAAAAATAGCATTCAAAACATCGAGGGCCGTCGTGGCGCAGAGGCGTAAGCGTCTGCCTGTAAACGCGACGGTTTGAGGGTTCGATTTTTCTAATTCCATATTCTTCGCTCTGTAAACTAGACAAAGCGCGGCGTTGAGTTCCGCCACTCAACACGCAATGCCTCGAAAAAGGCGGAATGTGGGACGGAGAAAGCAGGAACTAAGCAAAGGAGTGTCTGAACACTAGGTTCATATGGTTCCTGCAGTTCCCTCTGCCTACCCTGCAATATTCGGGATAAAGCGTGAAGCTAAAAAAAACATAATAAACACCACCTAGTATATGGAATTAAAAAAATCATAAAAATAATAGTGGGAGGAAAAATAAAGAAATAAATTTAGATATGAAATATTTTTTATGAAAATAGATTTTGAAAAGCTCATTTGAATTGTCAAATGAACGTACCTCTACAATGGATTCAAAAGACAAATCTGCTGAGAAGAGCCGACAAGAAACTCAAAAGTTTCGCATTTTAATATCAATTTTACAATTTTATTATGAAATATAATGACGACTGTTCCGTACAAAATTCAAATGACATTAATTTCACACATCTGTGTTCATTCTAATGTATGAATAGTTTATAGGCTTAACTACTAAGCATACTTTCACATTTTCTTTCATTTTAAACGGTGGCAGATAAGGAATAGATTATAGAGTTTTATTATAAGCCCGGATATCATATGCGTAGACTCATAAACTATTTATTTACCTTTCAAAGAAGATAACTAAGCATTAGTAGCTTATTACCATAGAGTTGCCTCTGGTTTTTAATTAAATTATAAATAAATTAATTACATATAATACGTCGTGGCGCAGAGACGTATGTGTTGGCCTGTAAACGCGACGGTTTGAGAGTTCGATTCCCATTCGGGGAAGATGGATTTATCTGTTTCCATTTTCGTCGCTCTGGAAACTAGGCAAAGCGCGGCGTTGAGTTCCGCCAGTATGAGAAGACTTTAAAATGGCAGCTGCTTTTAAATAAAGGTCTACTGCATATGTATGTAGCACATACTTATATTTTTACAATAATTTGTCATTTCCGGAAAATCATTGAACAAGGTCGAATATTTTCTTTGTTGTGTCAAATAACACTTGTTCTGATTAAAATCTTTTGCTTCCTTAAAATTTAACCTTTTCATAGCCTTTTGATTTCTTCTCGATATGCATATTATAAATAATTATTTTTTTTCGTTTCCGCAAATTATTAATACAAAATGCAGTGTTGAGTTCCGCAGTCCTATTATGTGACCTATAATAGGACTGCGGAACTCAACACTGCAGTTTATAAGTAAGGTGAAATGTTTTAAAGCTTCCATTTGGTAGTAATAACAATCTCATACATGTGTAATGGAAACCCGATTATCCGGCCCTTAGTTATACGAATTTATGATCATTCCTAATGTAAAATCACACAATACATTATATTTAGATACATGCCAGTAACGCTTAATTGAACGCGTATAAAGAATAAAATCTCACAAAATGTATTAAAAATAAACACAAATATGTATAAAACATTTGCTTTATACCTCGGAACATTCTTACTTTTTTTTATATCTTCACGCTTTATCCTGCATATGGCAGGGTAGTCAGAGGGAACTGCAGGGACCATACGAACCTAGTGTTAAGACACTCCGTTGTTTAGTCCCTGCCTTCTCCATCCCCGCTTTTCGCCTTTTACGAGGCATTGCGTGTTGAGTGGCGGAACTCAACGCCGCACTTTGCCTAGTTTTCAGAGCGAAGAGCTGAAAATCGAAAAATCCATCTTCCCCGACTGGGAATCGAACTCACAAACCGTCGCGTTTACAGGCAGACGCTACGACTCTGCGCTTTTATCGCATATTCATATGCCTAGCCAAAAAACAATAGTCCAGCCCGCAAATCTTTGTATTTTTATCATAATAGAATTATTTTTACGTTTTAAATTTGCTTTTATTCATTCAGCCATAGCACCGCTCTTTAAGCGGTCAGTAATATTTTCGCTCAGCTTTTCACATTGTTTATTTAATCGTAACATTTCAGTAAATTATAATTACAATTACTTGTATTAATTCATTATTATTAATATATTTTTTTCCATTTCTCTCTCCCTCTCTCTCTCTCTCTCTGTCTCTCTCTCTCTCTCTCTCTCTCTCTCTCTCTTCACACGTACTATTTCTGATATTTTTTAATTTCTTAGATGCAGTTCTTGTCCCATGGCCGCTGGCCAAAAACCGATTTACAATATTAAGATATAAATATTAAATATTAAAATTAGTTGTGTTAACGTCGCATCCACACGTGTTCGGTAATTTGTGTTATTTAAACACTTTCTCTATTGCGCTATGATGGTGTTAAATATTATACAAGAGGGACTCTAATGAATATATGTATATATGTATATATGTATATATATATATATATATATATATATATATATATATATATATATATATATATATATATATATATATATATATATATATATATATATATATATATATATATATATATGTATATATATATATATATATATATATATATATATATATATATATATATATATATATATATATATATATATATATATATATATATATATATATATATATATATATATATATATATATATATATATATATATATATATATATATATATATATATATATATATATATATATATATATATATATATATATATATATATATATATGTGTATATATATATATATATATATATATATATATATATATATATATATATATATATATATATATATATATATATATATATATATATATATATATATATATATGTATATATATATATATATATATATATATATATATATATATATATATATATATATATATATATATATATATATATATATATATATATATATATATATATATATAGAGATAATCTAGGGTGGCTTCTTACAAGTAGCATTTCGCAAAGAAGCGGTCATTTACACACTTAGCCAGCACTTAACTAGAATAAACGTTGCTTAACTCAGCATATGTCGAGGCTTGTGTCAAAACACCTATATTTTGCATCCTATATTAAAAATATTTTTATAGTTTAAAACTTCTTCGCTAGTTTTGCTGCAGTGGTACAGTAACACGAGTGATTGTAAGCGCTAAATTTATGAGTTCGATTTCCACTCTTGAGAAATAAAATAACATTATTTCTTCGCACACAATACGTAACATCTCAAAAAATCACAGAAAACGGAGAACGTAGTGTTTTAACATAAGCTTTCCTCTGTCTGCTCTAAATCTATGCGTAAATCTATATAAAAATGTTTCCGAATTTTGAAAGTAAGAGAGAATAGCCTCTGGGTACTTTTCATGTTGTCATGATGCCATTATTACGTAAGCTGCAATAAATTTTATTTATTAATATCGTAATATTAATTTGTAATAAATAAAAAGTTTAGCTTAGTTAGCCTACTAAAAGCGTTTATTTAATTTACGTAAACATTAATATAAACCACGTATTTATATTTATATAAGCTTTACAGTTGCTTTCGTCTTTTGAAATAGAAAACTTAGTGTAAAGACACTCACTTTTTAACAATCTCAATTCCTTTATTATTCATATAGCAGGGTAGGTTAAGAGAATCTAAAGATATTGTACTGTTCAAAAAATTCTTATACGAAAAAATGGCGATACCTCTCGTGAAACCGAACCTACGACCATCGACTTTGGATCAGTCATTTATGTCAAACATTAAGCTTATTTAGCCAGTGGTATTTTTTTAATATAATGAAAACCTCTATATCTCTCTTTTATTCACGTAGCTCTAAAGAGATTAATATTTCCATTAATTTCTGGTTTTTTTAATACCTTTGTTGAAAATTAATTTAATTTATTAAAAAAAAATACTATCATTAATGTGGATTAGCATTTTGAAAATCGTAAAAATATCGTATATAATTTCTTCTCAGCTTTTATCTTTAATTATAGAGTAGATAGAGAGCGTAGTGTCTTAACACTCTGTACAATATACGAAAACATAACTTTCCGTTTAACGCGAATATTATTAATTATTGACAAACAAGTAATTTATAATGATCATAACAGCGTTATTTCAATAAAGGTCATCTAACAACCTATTGCATTTTAATGCAACGGCTTGTACATTACAAATACACATTCATGAATAAAAAAGGAACGGAAATTAAATACTATTTATTTGTTGAATTAATTTTTTTTTACTTTAATTTTGCAGATTAAATGTTATAATAGTATCATTTTAACTTTAGTGTAATGAAGACTTTTTTTATTTTAATGGCTTAAAAATATACTGTTATGGCGTAGTGCCACAGGTGTTTGACTGATATGCTTCAGTATTAAGTTCGATTTTCGTTTGAGGTAATAATATAATTTTATTTTGATTTTGCTCAGGCAAAATGTAATCTAGTAACCCTTTACTTAATGACTGACTAGTTAGTCTATCATTTAATAACTTTATGAATTGGGGTGAAAATCTGAGAAGGTAAGTAATTGACGAGATAGAGAAAAAGAACCTCAAGAATACAAAGTTATATATGTGAAGAAATATATATGTATAATAAATATAAAATTAGTCTTATCCGTATTAAGAAGTCTTTAAATTAGGTTAAAATTTCTAAATAAACGATCGATTTATATACAATAATTAAAATACTAAATATATCAACAAAATATCATCCTAAGAGTAATTCCTAAGCAGCCTTAGCAATATGAAACCTAGAATTACGAAGTCCAACCAACGTTAATGTGAGTAAGCATTTCTTTAAACATAGTAAGTATAACCCAATATCCTACTTAACTAGACGCACACTTCGTAGATAAATATGACTAAAGTATATATATATATATATATATATATATATATATATATATATATATATATATATATATATATATATATATATATATATATATATATATATATATATATATATAAGCATTTCTTTAAACATAGTAAGTATAACCCAATGTCCTACTTAACTAGACGCACACTTCGTAGATAAATATGACTAAAGTATATATATATATATATATATGTATATATATATATATATATATATCTATATATATATATATATATATATATATATATATATATATATATATATATATATATATATATATATATATATATATATATATATATATATATATATATATATATATATATATATATATATATATATATATATATATATATATATATATATATATATATATATATATATATATATATATATATATATTGCTTTTAATTTATCTTAAACATTGAAGATATGTAATGACAATATTTTGAAGGAATTATAGGCTCCAATATATACATATATCCAACAACCTCGATTTTATAGCATCAATAAAAACACTTCGAGATACACACTATGTTACCAGAACAATAGAAATTATATTTAATTACTAAGACCTGTGACCTAACAATACTTATGCAGGTGCATATGTGCAGCTATTCCCTATAATATATTTACGGTTATATGTATATATATATATATATATATATATATATATATATATATATATATATATATATATATATATATATATATATATATATATATATATATATATATACGCTTACAATCTTCTTGGTACTTGGTAATAATCTGAACTTCTGGTAAGATACGAAACAACTGAAAATTCGATTAATTGGATAGATGACTGTAGACAGTGGACATGAGCGTTGATAACGTGATATTTCAAAGGGCCCCTTAAGCGTACAATTATCCTAAATTCCTCTCACTACAACGCAATGGAGCCAGCTTCCGCATGGTTAATCCATTAGATGTTATGTTGTTTTTTAGGTTCACGCTTTATCTCGCACATGGCACGACGAACCTACGAACCTAGTGTTAAGACACTCGACTCGACGACGAGAGACACGTTACTTAGTCCCTGCTTTCTCCGTCCCCGCTTTCCGCCATTATATATATATATATATATATATATATATATATATATATATATATATATATATATATATATATATATATATATATATATATATATATATATATATATATATATATATATATATATATATATATATATATATATATATATATATATATATATATATACTAATTTCTGTATATATAAAAAAACTTTAAACTAAGCGAAGATTTATATGTATATTTACATACATATATAGAATAGGAAATTCCCGAAGCCGGCCATCTTTATTGATCACGGTAGTCAATTTACATATTTTCGCATTAAAATTTGTGCCAAAATATACATAATTTGGTAATCTTATTTTTGTTTGATTTGCGACTATTATCTAACTAAATGTTAATCAATACATACCAAATTTCTAATACTATGAAAGTTCCAGCCAGTGTTAGGTTAGTTAGTAGGTTTGATTCCCAATCAGTGGAAATTTTTTATGTTCATAAATAAAAATAAGGTATTAAGCTACACAACACAACTGCAAGTCTCAAAAATTAGGCGTAAATTTAAATAAGTTGCTAACTTGTGAAATACAACTTAATTACTTGATTATTCCGCATCAAAATTACAATAATAATAGGGACTAAGTAACGGAGTGTCTTAACACTAGGTTCCCACAGTCCCTGCAGTTCCCTCTGCCTACCCTGCCATGTGCGCGATAAAGCGTGAAGCTAAAAAAAAATCTACAATAATTAACTTATTATTTGTAATCATTTTTTCTTGATAAAAAAAATAGAGAATACAATACTAGTAAACACTTCCTTTAATTTCCCCACGAAATAAAAGCGTGAAGACTTAATCCCGCAAAGCAGATTAGATCTCTCTAACGTATTATTTTCTTCACCAAATTTAAATATAAATTTAATTTTTTGAACATTGATAGTCAGAAATTCGTCTAAATCCTAATTAGATCAAGGTGTTTTATTTAAAAACTATTGATCTCTTATCTATTGTTATATATGAAGAATTATACAAGCTCATATTTATAATATAATTTTACAGTCGTAAATTTATATAGTAATTATTTTAAAGACAAAAATGATAAGTAGTCAAGTGTTCTTTGCAAAATGAATTGCATTCACTTATCATAAATTTTAGATATGTTATTCGGACGTCGTGTTACTGCCAAATTATAACTAAATTCGCTTAGGAGTTTCTGCGCATAAACTGAACGAACACACACTCACAAACGCTTACATTTATAATATTTCCAGGACTTATCTGACAAACTATATAGAGAGAGACGCTCGCGGCGCGGAAGCACAGTGTCTACCTATAAACACGGCGTTGAGTTTCTTCACTCAACACACAATGCCTCGAAAAAAGGCACAAAGCAGTGAACGGAGTGTCTTAACATTAAGTTCCCATGGTTCCTGCAGTTCCTTCTATGTGTGGGATGAAAACGTGAAGCCATAAAAAAAACAAAAAAAAAACTATATAAAGACTTAATGCATCGCGTCGATTGGACAAGTATTAGTACTAAATATCAGAATAATATTGACCAAGAAGACCAGTGAACGAAATTTGTGAAAAAAAAATCATAATTATATGCTTTTTTGTAATATGCTCTATTTGTATTCATGCCTACCTTTATAATAAAATTAATAAAATTCTAAACATATATCCTGAACAATATTTTAACGTCAAACAGAAATTATTTGAATGGTTAAAAACAAAAACATACGATGATACCGAATTAATTCTGTTTCATAAAATATGACCTAATCTACTGTATTCTACACAAACACCTTCCTACATACACACATACACACATACACACACACACACACACACACACACACACACACACACACACACACAAGCTTTATTTTGTAAAAATGTTTGTATACCTACTGAGATTTAGTATTTAGTAAGATATTGTTTATTATTTTTAAGAACATGGACAGAATTGTATGTTATGGAAGAGCGGGTCCTTCTGTCACGAGTATTATATTATACTCACTAGAGGGTCCCAACCTTTATTTGCTATGTACAACTTGATAAAGAATAAACTATTTTTTCATTTTTCATTTATCCAGCACATGGCAGGGTAGGTAGAGGGAACTGCAGGAACCATAGGAACCTAATGTTAAGACACTCTGTTGCTTAGTGCCTGCTTTCTGCCATTTTCATCAAACTCTATTTCGCCAAACTCATCGCCGTGCTTTCCTAAGATTCCGGGGCGAAGAAAATGGAAATAGACAAATTCATCTTCCCCGAGCAAGAATCGAATCCACAAACCCTCGGGTTTACAATGGTCCTTAAAAGGTCAAAGTTATTTTATAATACAATTGACTGTCATAATTCAGTTAAAATATTTAAGAAATATTTTAGTGAACTCATAAAAATTAAGTTTAATAAAACTAACAAATCGCTTAGGCTATTCACTATTTATTTTCACTAACGTCCATTCACAGACTCAAGTGCTAGTGTAAAAAAAGTTGGTAAACTCATTTTTTTGTAGAAGGGCACTCTACTCTCGGTTTCACTAAAATTACATTTAAGTATAAGATGTAACAATGACATTAAGTTATGTAATATATAATGACAAAGTGACATAAGTTGTATGAGATTTTCTTTGTTATATACATTTTAGTGTATTCATATTGCGTGTTTTTTTAGTTCTATTTAAATCTATTTAAAGGGGATGTATATTGGTTTAATGAGACCAGATTCTTGATTAGGCCTGGTTCTCCATTTTGAACTTAATAAGATATCGATATCGCTTTAAACAATTACTTAAGAGAGGGAGAGGTTACTTTTCTATTTCTAATATTTTTTGCAGTATATTATAAAATATTTATATAAGGTTTATGAACGAAATATCTTACAAATAAAAGGTTTTACCACAATAATTAATAATTCAATTAGAAATAACATTTATTTTTTATCTTAACCCTTTATCCTGTCCTTAGCGTGGTAGGCAGAGGGAACCGAAGGAACCGTGGGAGCCTAGTGTTAAGATACTCCGTTTTCCCCGCTTACCGCCTTTCGAGACACTGCAAATTGAAGTGTAACTTAAGATCGTGTTTAACTAGATGCCAAGTGCCAAAGAGTAAAGAAAATTAAAAATGAAATCACCCATCCTTTCCGAGTGGGAATCGAACTCGCAAACAAAAGAAAGTTAATAAAGATGACAAGCTCTACTTAATATGTATTTAATATTGTTTCCTTAGCTTTTTCATATAATTTTCATAAAATGTTAACACTTAAAATGTTTATCTCTAGTATTTTTCTTAACAATAGTTGGTTTTAATAGTTTTTCGCGTAAAAGTAACGTTACAAGACTATTTACGCTCCAATTCATTTAGTAAAAGTATCACCTTTTACCGATAATACCAAAAAAGATGAACTATCTAACTAAATGGGCCTCCAATATTGTTATTTTTATTGCAATATTTATGCATTTTTTATGCGTTGACGTTATTAAAATATGTGTGCTTATTAATATATGGATGGATATTAATCCTTGGACATTAATCTTAAAGTTACAGATGTCATGATATTTGAGGTAAACATGTTTGCGTCAGTTTGTATATAATGAATTTTATTTTTTTGGTAAAACATTAATAATTCAATAAACATAACAGGAAATAGAATTTATAAGTTAGCCTTAACTTCGATCGATTCGAATTAGATCCACACAAACACACAGATTCTCAATCAGACATACGAATAATGATACATAAAGTTTCCACTTTTACCCCATTTATTGTATGGTTCCCAAAAATATATAATTTAAAAATATATTTTAGAATCTTTAGTTCGGATACTTTTACTTAAATACATTATATTTTTTAAAAAGTATTATAATACTATTTTAAGGATATTTATATATTAATTAATTGGGTTTCACGCCTTATCCCGCACATGGCAGGATAGACAGAAATAAAAAAATCATGTTCCTCGAGCAGGAATCGAACCAACAAACCGTAGCGTTTACAGGTTCCGTCTCAGCGTCACGACGGTCCCCGGTTAGTCTATATGGTATTTTAATTCGGTTAGTTTATCAGTTATCTAGTGGGTTTGTTAGTCAAAACATACTTTGGCTATGGCATAAAAAATCATACCAATATTCTATAGATAATTTAAAAAGACAAAATATTTCTATACATGCATACGTAATAAATAGCATATACCTGTTATTCGCGTGTCAGTTCGTCATTGACACATAATTAATAATTACCGTTTAGATACACTCATTAGATTTACTTTAAATTTTATTGTGAAGGTTACTGGTTCGAATCCTACAGAAGTGAATTTTATTTCAAATATGTATTTTTTTATTTAAATATATGTTATCAAGAACAAATTATTTAGGGGGTGAAGTCGAAGCTAAATATGAATAGAATAAATAAATAAATCGAAATATAAAGTAGTAATTTATGAAGAGGTTAATGATAGTCGACGAGGCGAAAGAGGTAGGCAGAGACCGCAGCATTTGGCGCTCCGTTCTCTCTGACTACCCCGCTAGGGATACAGAGTGACGATGTGTGTGTATAATATAGTGTGTATATATAAAATAGAAATACTCCTTTGCCGAAAATGGGAGAATTATAAAAAAAATAATACGATATATCGATTACTACTATTCCAGGCGTAGTTCTTGGAGATTTTAGGAAAATATTAAGCGAGGATTTTTTGAAACTGTTAGCATTTTTTTAATCAAACTAAATAAGTTATAATTTTATTAAATATTGTTTTAATAAGTTGTTAACAATAATATAAATAAAAATAAACATGTAGAATTAATTAACAAATTGTTCCATACACTTAATCAATTAAAGGATTTTTTTAAATTTCTTCATAACGACAGACACGACAGTCTCAAGATGATTTTGTTTGCATACGACCTTGCCTATTATTTGCATAAATTTTTTACATCCGGTTTTAGTTTAAATATGCTTCAAATTTACTTTCATAGATATGTAAATTGGCCTACAAATGTGAAACAAATAATGTATATATATGTATATATGGGCGCATATCAATATATATTTTATGATTTTATTGATAGAAAGTATTTAATATTGAAATTAATGTTTAATTATTCAAATCAGTAAAACCTATTTGTAATGTTAAGTTCGTTATGATATTAATTTTGAATATTGAACAGAAAATGTCAGCTGTAAAATATATAAAAGGACTGAATTATGCAATGTCAATCTCTTCTGTATTAACTATTGTACGAGAATAAACCAATTGCTACCACTCTGTTATTTTATTCTGAAAAATGGACTCTGAACAACGAAACCCTGGCCTAGCGCCGACATATACATACATACATATACTTTGTTAAGGTAGAGACATGACATTCCGCATTCCCCTAATGGGAACTGAACCTACAACTATCACTTTTACAATAATGTTGTTTTAAAAAAAAATAAAATAAATATTTATCATTAATAAACTACTTCCTGCTCATAATAAGTTATATAATATCAACGACGATTCATTATTATAAATAAACAAAATTCTTACACATTGATTTGTTGATTTAAATTCAATGATATTAACAAATATAACATTATAATAACTTTACCCCTACCTTATGTAGACATTATTCCAAACAATGTTATAAAAACGGGTTGTTATTTAGGAATCTCTCATGAAGGAGGGTAGTTTTACATGATAAAGACTATATAAGCGTTATATTATGTCAAACGTGGGGGTTGAAATGAAAACTACCCATACTGGAAAAGAACTACCCTGAAGGTATACTTCAGGGTAGAACTACCCATACTGGAAGGGAACTAGACATAGTTTAGTCTGACATAGTTTAGTCAATAGGGGAGCTACCCTGAAGTATACTTTCAGGGTAGCTCCCCTATTGACTAAACTATGTCATTTGATGTGGAATTTATATCCAAATATACTCGAAACATGTGATCTATACATGTTTCAATATTTTTCTTTTAAAATTAATCTTTACCATTTGTTTCCAAACAATAACATGTTTAAAGCTTAGATGCCTATAATTTCTTTTGAGAATAAAATATTAAAGTAGCATATAAATTATGATATTATAGGCGCAGCAGCACAGCGTCTGATTTCAAACATGGCCGCTGTAGGTTCAATTTTCAAAAGGGAAATGAATTCAAATCTTCTCTTTGGTTAGTCAAACCTTATGGTATTCCACCATTCCATAAGCAATATATCAAATTACCGACAACTGATGAACGGATTGTTTTAACTTCTATTTTTGTTTTCATTATATTAAATAACACAGCGACGTTGAATTCTGCCAGAATCATATATTAATATGGACTATCTTGGCGCAGAAGCGCAACCTCTGCCAGTAAACGCGATGGTTTATGGATTCGATTCCCACTCGAAAACTATGAATTTTTAAATTTCCATTTTCTACGCTCTGGTAACTAGGCAAAGCGCAACGTTGAGTTCCACTAATCGACAATTATTGCCTCAAAAAAGGCGGATAGCAGGGAACGGAGTGTCTTGACCCTAGGTTCATATGGTTTCTGCGGTTACCTCTGCCTACCCCGACTTATTCATATATAATTTAGGATATACATACATACATTTAAACATATACACCACAAACATACATATATAAAAACCAGTTGTGCAAATAAAAAAACATATTTTCAAATATTTAACAAAATCATATTCAAATTATTTATTCATACGCATCTCGAAAACACTGAATGGAAAGTTAAGAGAAGTATAAAAATTCTTTCTCAATAGATGGCCCCGTTTTTTTGTACAATTAACCCCAAAATCTAGGTTACATTAGCTTAGAAACTATAGACATAAATCGGAAGCTAAGTTGCGAGGTGTACGACTTACATTTGCATGATTGATGAGAGGCTATTATATATTCAATATTTGATTTTATAAAATATCATCTCTTAAGCGCTTGAGCGCTTTACACTCTAAATATTTTACTCTTTTATTATCTTTCATATAAACAGATTATATATTTTTTTTATTTAGTAGAAGTGGTAAAGATCGTAATATAAATCCATAATAAATCATGTAGCTGTTACTTTATATATATATATATATATATATATATATATATATATATATATATATATATATATATATATATATATATATATATATATATATATATATATATATATATATATATATATATATATATATATATATATATATATATATATATATATATATATATATATATATATATATATATATATATATATATATATAACGTTTCTCACTCAATACACAATATTGAAGTTCATTTCTTGGAGGGATGAAATGTATATACATTTATTTCTTTTACTATAAAGAGCCAAGTTATAAGAAATTATTTTATCAATTTTCTTTTGAAATCATTACCGTGACGATGTGTTGCGATACTCTTAAAAAGGTACAAGACTAACTTGTAGTGGAACTGATTATTTTCCGTATACTTTCACAGACAGTTTTATAACAATTTAAAAAATATATATGTTGTTATATGTTATCTTTATTATTTTAATTGTTTGTCACAGTCATATAGCTCATAACTGCGCTAGTTACAGGTTCAAATCCAAGCAAATTTACTATTAATACGTTAATATTTCAAGCAAATATGGTAATCATCACATATATGCTATATATATAACATTTAAATATATTTTCTGTCGATATATCAAAATATTTTACCTAGCATGTATGTCAAATAAACATAATATTAAAGTCAGCTGTGTGTGAGCACTCCATGAACAAGCCTAACCATTACATCAGGTTTGATAAACCTCATATACTCGCTAGGGAAAATAAATATATTCCTAGAATGATCCGCGAGGCTATTGAAATACAGAAACATCCTAATTTCAATAGAGAAGACGGTCGGAAGCTTTCTACCACTTGGGATCCACGTATAAAAATTTTAAAATCCCAAACACACCACACCAGAGGGTAGGATACAGTTAGCTCATTCTGCAGGAATCCAGGGCAGTATGCGAGGCAACTCAGGAACCGTTGGCGGTAGTTTGATATAATAATTATATCAAATGACAGACGAATGCCACCTCAGTCTACCCGTGACCACGGACTACTACAAAGTGTTCGAAACGTCGGGTTTCACAAAAAAATGTCAATATACGCGATAAATCTGGTTAAATTGTTTATTTAAAAAATAATACTGCAAAACTGTCCAATCTATAATGTGATGTTCTATACTAAGAAATGAGATAAAAGCGGGCGTGACGAGTTTGATTTAGTAAAACGTAGGGAAAGAGAACCGTAGGTTCATTGAATCTAGTGCTTGATTAAATCTAGGGCTTATTAAATTATTATTATTTTTTTGTATTTTATAGTTAGCTGTGATTTTATTTACTTTTTTTTGTATTTTATTTTTCTTTTGTAAGACGTTTTTTCTGTGTCTGAAAGAGTTTGAATTTAAACAGAGTATCTGTTTTGCTTTGTATATTAAAAGTACGGTGTATCCCGCACATGGGCAGGGTAGGCAGAGGGAACTGCAGAAACCATACGAACCTAGTGTTAAGACACTACGTTGCTTAGTCCCTGTTTTCTACGTCCCCGCTTTCCGCCATTTTCGAGGCATTACGTGTTGAGTGGCGGAACTCAACGCCGCGCTTTGCCTAGTACGAGAACGTTTTGGTTTAGGGTGTGAGTATTTATATTTACATGTTATGTTAGCCTATAAGTGAGACATACTATGTAACAATCTTATTATATAAGGACTGTACAGTGTACAACAATTATGTCTTAGTATGTAACGTTGGCTTCCTAATAAATAAATAAATAAATAAATAGTATCAAGACAATCCACATATATTCATACATATATATAAAAATTATGTATAAAATATTTATATTTAATAAATGAAATTCGAAAACAATTTCAAAGATGCCAATTAAACAAATTATAACAAAATCGTGAATGGTCAACCATTCTCCACTTAACTGTTAGACGTAGCATGATTTTAATAAGTATTAGATAACTTCCAACACCCGTATCTACTAAATGGATTTTAAAAGCGTGTACCTTAATTTGCGATAAAACTAATTTAAAAAATTAATAACTCTTCATAATATACGCAAGCCAATTTAGTCATTAAGTCCAAACAAAGAAATGAAATTAGCGACCTAGTTTCTATGACGGAAGTTACAGATTCGGTTATTAAACTGTAACATAGTTACGTCACCATATTACTATAATTAATAGCTTTTCCATATACAATATTGAAGTCTTCTAGGCACAGTAAGAATCTGATTACAAAAGCGATGTTCGTGGGTTTGATTTTCAATTGATACACACAGTGGTGAAAAAATGAAGTGTCCTAATATATCTTAATGTGTCTTAATGTTTTATTTCTCTGCCAACTTGTGATAGAGCAAGCATATCTAGAAAAACCCATCAATATATATATATGTGCCGGGCCCATCGTGTTGTAGGAAGAGGAGCTCCGAGCAGCGCTTGGGACTTGCGACCCAAGTGTAGGTTTAAAGGGCCCCTTTAAAATGCATTAACGCTCACCTTCACTGTCCGAGCTCCTCCTACTACCTAACCAAATTCTACCAAAGCCGCCTTCGAAGTGCGTTCTAGAAACGAATTTGTGATAGTTCTAGGCAGGCCGAGATCTTTTAATAAAGTGTAGAAAGATTTCGCTGTTATACCTCTCGCTC
The DNA here is from genome assembly GCA_037178615.1 of Dione vanillae. Lineage (NCBI taxonomy): Eukaryota > Metazoa > Arthropoda > Insecta > Lepidoptera > Nymphalidae > Dione > Dione vanillae. Next base: position 979,816 of record JAZFAU010000112.1, read on the forward strand.
CTACTTCAACCGCATATAAGCTAACTCTAAACCTATTCCTGGTCAGTTTGTTTGTTAGATCGAAATACTTATTGAGTTTAAGGTGGTGACTCTTCGGGATATTTGTTTCCCACGGAACTGTAAATTCTACCAGTACTACGCGTTTTAGGCTTCGAGAGTAAAGAAAAATGTCCGGTCTGGCTGACAAAACACAAATATCCTCAGGGATTCTATACTGTTTCTCATACGTGTCCATCACAAGTGTCCAATCAGGAGCTGGATCTAATATGGAGAAAGGCTTTTGTGTAGATTTCTTATAAGAACCTTCTTTCACAAACTCTATTGAGCGTTTGCTGGTTGTTATGTTTCTCTGTGCTCTTGCTACTGAAAGACTAACGGCTTCACGTATGATTACTAGTACTTTGTCATGGCGCCGCGAGTATTGGCCACTATCCAAGAGTACCCTACACCCCACCAGCATATGTTTAGCTGTCCCCACTGCCTCTTTACAGATGTAGCAAGATTTATCGGTAGCTTTACCCCATCTTACTAAATTACTTTGATCTAGAAGAGTCATTTGGAACGCATTTAGGTAGAATTTTAATAGTGCTGGAGACAAGTCGTGAATTAGGGTACGCCATTTTAAAGCTAAAGGGATACAGAATTCTCCTATAGTTAGCCACTCATTTTGCATTTCTAAGCCCATTGCGTGCACCTTATACTTATCGTTCTCGTCTTGCCGAATAAAAGATTTTATTATGTCTGTGTCTTGGACTTTCCTCTTTGATCCTAACCCTACTTTACTAAATTGTGCTCCTATCATAAATTGCTTATGGAATTTAAGCCTTGACTCGAGCTCTGGGACACTTCTGTCTCTTGGAAGTGAGGTAACAATCTCATCCCGAGATTTTCCCAGAATATGTGTTTTGGCGACTCTTAGATGTTTATAGAGCTCCGATGGTTTCTTTAATCTCAACCCAAAATTATTTTTGTCTCTAAATAAGGTTGAGGTGTCCGCCGAATGCGCTAGCCCAAGCCAAAACTTCCGAAAACTATTTAAAATTACGCAACTACAACAATTTCATACGAAAAAGTATCATTATTAAATTAATATATATAAATAAAAATGTATTTCAAAGATATTGTCGTCTTATTTTTTTTAAAAGGTTTACTTTTATTTTATTTTGTTTTTTTCTCCTTTTTAAAAAAAAAAAATTAATATAAAATTACATATAGATAACTTAATCAAATATATAAAAAGATATATAAAAGAAAAACAAAAAGATACATGAATATAATTATGACAAAATAAAAAATATATAGAAAAAGATAAAGCGTAGCAGGTTATGATTTCTGCACACGGAACATTCTTGAATGGCCCTGTATATTATATAATATGTCGATATTAATTACATAATTGTATGGCACACCCAAACGCTGTGTTCTTTTTCACTTTGTGATATAACTAGAAGATATCATCAAATGGTTCACTATTTAATGACCGAGAAAGATTTCTCTTGTGCGTTACTATTTATTTACTTATTGAGTATTACTTAGAGGACCGTCGTGGTGCAGCGGCGCAACATCTGCCTGTAACGCGACTAACAAGACGGTTTTTGGGTTCGATCCCCAGTCGGGGAAGATGGATTTTTCTATTTCCATTTTCTTCGCTCTGGCAACTAAGGCAAAGCGCGGTTCCGCCACTCAACACGCAATGCCTCGAAAACGGCGGAAAGCGGAGTCGAAGTAAGCAGGGACTAAGTAACGGAGTGTCTTAAAAAAAAAATTTACTTAATTCATTTTAAGATTTCAGAGAACAAAGTATAAATGTAGATATATCGCCCGATAGTTATATTTTAAACAAATATTTTTATTTCTTAGATGAATGCGAAAATAATTGGCTTACAAGTTCACTTTGGCTTCTTTTTTTGCTAATAAAATATTTTTTTAAGCTGTCATCTGGACAAGATCATTTATAGGAGACTGCTTTATTTTTAACTATATTAATGTATTAATCGACAACCGACACTTAACAATGCTAGGTAATAGTATTTAGCTTCACGTTTTATCCCGCATATAACGGGATAAACAGTGGGAACTGCAGGAATCTTGGGAACCTAGTGTTAAAACACTTCACTCATTAACTTACTTTCGAGGCATTGCGTGTAAAGAGGCGGTAATGAATAACGTGATTGCTTAGTTCCAAGTGTAAAGAAAATAAAAATGAAATAACCCCTTTCCCCCGAATGGAAATTGAACCCACAAACCATTGCGTTTACAGGCAGACGTTGCGCCACTGTGCCATAATAGTTCTTTAAGTCATATTAGTACAAAAACCATAAAAATACTTTTTATTCAATAATAATATAGTAAAAATAGAACTCAACTTAACTATTGGTAATGACTATCACAATTTGATCTTGTTAACTTCTGAATGGATCATTCAATTACAAACGTCGGTTCAAACATCGGTAATAGAGCTATAAAAGTTATAATAACAGTGTTTGTAACTTCATACGTAAGTAGCAAATTCAAATTTAGTGAACGGTAAATATATGTTTAAGAACTAATGTATTCATTTTTTTTTCATGAATTTTTCTTCATATACTAAAGAAAATAAACAATGCAATAAGTTTCTACTATTGAACGATTATTACTTGAAGTGATCATTTAGCAAGAGATGATGGTTGGTTAACGGTTGTTACAATTTATATCAATTTTTATATTTTTAGCTTTACGCTTTTATCCCGCATATTGCAGGGTAGGCAGAGGGAACTGCAGGAACTATACGAACCTAGTGTTAAGACACTCCGTTGCTTAGTCCCTGCTTTCTCTTCCCCGCTTTCTGCTTTTTTTTTCGAGGCATTGCGTATTGAGTTGCGGAACTCAACGCCGCGCTTTGCCTAGTTTCCTGAGCGAAGAAAATGGAAATAGAAAAATCCATCTTCTCCAAATGGGAATCGAACCCTCGAACCGTCGCATTTACAGGCAGACGCTTACGTCTCTGCGCCACGACGGTCCTCCGGTCCTGATTATTATTTTGAAATATTTTAATAACATTTCTGAAGATAGTACGGAAGTAGAATTTATAAAAAATCGAATAATGATGTGGTTTTATTAGCTTAGATAATAGTAGATGCATAAATTTTCTTCGCGACACACTAAAAAAAAATTTTAAAGTGTCTTAGATCAATTTTTTAACATAAAAATTATAAAATTTAGCATAAACAAAATAACCTTGATTCAATTGAGTCAATAAACAAATTTTTAAATCGTTAAGTTACACAAAAATGTCGGTTATCTTACATTAAACTACCGGCTTCGAAACCATTTCTAGAGCTTCAAATATTAATTCATAATAAATGTGCATATTTAAAAATACGAAGCTTATTTGATAAGTGAAAACAGCATTTACTACACTTTTTAAAAATCAAAATTTTAGAACAAACAAAAAAAAATATTAGCAATTTAAACACATTCAACAAAAACACAAAAGCTTTTAGCGTATACTTATACACATGTATATAACAAAAACGGTCCGTTAATAACTAGTTTACGTTGAAGAAAGTAGAGCATAGTAAAAATATTTTAGATATAATTTGGTACGTTGACCCTCTAATTCATCTGTGACTGACCTACTCTACATCGTATCGTAGGTTTGTGATACAATATAGCTTATATAAGTATATTTCTTTGTTTTTCCAACGCTGTATTTTAGTATTTTAAAAGTTAGAGTCAATTTTCTGGTAGAAATATTTTTTTTTATTAAATTTAAAGAAAATTTTTGTTACCTTTTTTAAATGATATTAAAGTGTTAAGCTTTTTCCACAGACCTTTTCTTGGTTTTCTCCCAATCTAGATTTTGATGCAAGGAGTATATGTTTATTACACTAAATTCAATTCAATACAAAAAATGCAATATGATTTCGTACGCAATACAATTCAATTCAAAAGCAAAACCATTGTATATATATATATATATATATATATATATATATATATATATATATATATATATATATATATATATATATATATATATATATATATATATATATATATATATATATATATATATATATATATATATATATATATATATATATATATATATATATATATATATATGTGTATATATATATAACATATTAGTACATTATAACGAAATTGGCATTTCGATGTGTATTATGATGTTACTTCATCCGGTTCACAAACACGCGTTTCCCTCTCAAACGATTCAACATTTCGTGTGAAATATTGTGAAATTAACAATTAACACGTATTCTTATACTATTGTCTTTTCTATTATTTTTATAATCAAATTACAAGCGCAGTTTAAGTGTGTGAGTTCGATTCCCATTCGAGGGATGAAGTATTCTCAGTTCGTTGCCCTCGCAAGCAGAAAGTGCGGATGTTATGTTCCTATGCCTAATCTACTTTATGCATGCTTTTAAATAAAAGAATTTCTACAACAGTCAACAGTTATTAATATGTTAACCAAGAAAATTTAAATTAAAAAATATGCGACTGAGGGTTCCGTGCCAATGTTATGATTGAATATAGAGGAAAGTACAACTTACAACAATTATTTTTAGATTGACGAATTTTAATTTTCTATATATATATATATATATATATATATATATATATATATATATATATATATATATATATATATATATATATATATATATATTATATATATATATATATATATATATATATATATATATATATATATATATATATATATATATATATATATATATATATATATATATATATATATATATATATATATATATATAGGTACGGAACCTACCTAACCTAACCTATAACTAGGTTTCAAATCTTCAAACTGTTTCAAATTAACACCGTTTTAAAATAACCCATGTAATTTATAATTGTACTAAACCATCTAAAGTTATGTTGGTATAAAAAAAATAGCTTAACGGTACACAACCAGCTTGTGATTGTATTTTTGTTTACGTCAATGTTTTTTTAGGTTTTCTGTTTAAAAAGTTTCTTTCTTTAATGAAATGAAGAAGCTAAGTTTTACATATAGAAACTAATCGCAAAAGAAAGAAAAAGGGACTAAGCAACGAAGTGTTAACACTAGGTTGCTACGTTCCTGCAATCCCTTCTGCCTACCCTGCCGTGTGTGGAATCAAGCATGAAGACATAAAAAAACTACAACTTTATAGTTATTATTTAATTATTTAAATAAAAAGTATTGCAAAACTACAATGTCGTGGGCGCCAAACGGAGAAGGGTTACAAAAGTGATATTAAAGTTGCTAAGTTTGAAGTCTGGTGTGTGTTTGAATATTTTTCATTAGCTCGATATATCGCTCGATGATTTTATTAAAAATATATAATAAAAAAAAGCCCATCGTTAAGTTCCGCCACACAGTATCTTGGATACGGAATAAAATGTTCTTTTATCAAAGCGTTGTTCTCGCGTAAATCACGATTCCAAAATAAAGAATTCCAATATAAAAAAAATACCCGAATTCTTACTAAAATAAACTTTACCCTACAACCAGCTCCTTTATCTTATCATGAACGGTCATAAACAGATGCAGAAATAAGCAGAACACACATAAAGACAGATAGACGGACAAAAACAGTAAAATTCTTCAGTTGATTTTCGCGATTTTTGTACATTTTAATTAAAATAATTTAACCGGATTAATCGCGTATATTTACATTTTTTGTGAAACCCCACGTTTCGAATTAACGTATGCTTATCTGTGTTTTACGACCGAATAAATAGAAAATCAAACACATACACTCAAATTTTAAGCTGTAATATTACAATTGCCAAATAATATATATATTATTTTTAAATAAACAGACACGAAAAAATAAATATGTGTAAACAACATTTCGTAATCTTTCTCATAACAAGGATAAATAAAAGCTTTTCGAGTTGAAGCAGTTCAAAATTATCGGCACACTCTGAAAACAAGTTTTATTTCGGCATCAATCAATTATACAACGTCTATAATTGTAAGAGGCCCGCTTAAGCTAAGATAATAGGCGCAGTCACCTCTTACAATATATTATTATATGGATAGTGTAAAAAATTCACGAAGAAAAAAAATAGCGCTATGCATTTCCAAAGCAAGAGTAATCTGTATCGTCGTACTCGTAATCTAATAAATATATTATGCAAAAAGCTTTAAGTGAAATTCTTGATATAGAAAGGGAATCCAACTTCCGGGTAGCTCTTTCATAATAATATAGTAAATTTTGTTATATATAAACAAAATACTAAGGCAAATATAAAATTTTTAAATTATATATGAAATTAATTAAAAAGCCCTGCACTGTATATAACAGGGAAATATGTAGATTAAACATAATATTGGGATACCTAGAGTTAATTTACCTTAATTTAACACCGTTGAGTCGCGTAACTCAACGCCGCGCTTGGTCTTCTAATCTGAGTGCACGATAGTTCAATGCCCTACTAAATCTTTTTACAAACCACAGCTCAAACGAAAACAATTTAACTACGAAACACGCAAAATAGAAAAAAAGTAACAACAAGTAAAAAACATTAAATTTCTATGAACTTAGAAAATATACATAAAACTAAAAAAATATATTATAACTAACCTTTTTTTTGTTTCTTCGAACACTTTATTCTACTTTACTTTTCACGACTCACAATTTATAATGGCAAGCACAAACACCTGTAGCGGCGACTTGATGGCAACTGATTTTGTATAAGAAGGCTGCGCGGGCGCATTTTTTATTATGCAACGGCATGAGATATTCAATATTAGAGTTTAAAATCGTTTCTATTGTAAAGAGTTTTTGGACAGGTGGAGTGACACGTGATTTTAGCAAGCTATTAGATACTTATAGTTAATTGGTATTTCATAATTTTTAAATATATAATTTTACATAAATAGTATATTTTTAATTTTAATGGTTAATAGGTTTGAATCTAATTTAGAGAAAATTTTAATATTTGCTTCCACAGTTAGGTAAATTAATTTTTGAAAGTTAATTAAAAATAATTACTTTACTTTTAATAATTTAAGCGTAGTAGCGGGTTCATACTTGCTATAGATTTACATTACGAGTTTCAAGTTTCAAATTACCTTTAAGTGTCATGTCAACTTAATATGTTTCCGTATACGTTACAGCTACAAGGGTCGACTAGGTATTTTAGTATCTATAATTGTTTATGGAGGAATTTGTGTTTGCATAAAATGCGATTGTTTGACTTTTGCTATTTGAATAAATTGATTTTGATATTTTTATTTATTTTGAAGTCATAATACTTTATGTAAATAATGCTTTTATTAGATAGCGTTTTTCTTATGTCACACTGTAACTACAGTAGCTAGTACAGTAATAATTCGTAGTATTTTCGTTATCCATAAGTCTTGGCAGCTGTATATTTTATGGGACGTATATCTCGGTATAGGACCATCGAGCTGGTCTGTAGACGGATCCCTATATCTGAAAGGACTTTGTGATATCTATAAGCCATAATAAACCATAAAAGAATTTGCCAAGAATATGCCAAGAGAGATTAAAAAAAATTAAAGTAAATAAAAAAAATTAAAATAAATTCAAGGTCCAGTGAGACAGTATTGGATCTGTTACGTCGACAAATATTAATCACTACAATACGTTATAATTTACGCCTTATCGCCGTAGCGGGGTAGTCAGAAAGAACGGAGCGTTAAACGCTGCGGCCATACATACCTCTTTCGCCTCATCCACTGCTATTAACCTCTTCCTCTTGACCCAGGATCTCCGCATGTTTTTTACATGACTACCTCTAATATCTTTGATACTGCGTCGAAAGCCAACCGATGTCTTCTTTTATCTCACTCACTTTTGCTTCATATATCTTTTTTATCATTATCTCATTACTCATTCCTTCAACATACTTAAATCATCTGAATATGTTCTTCACAATTCTCATTAGACATTAATTAAAAATTCTAAAGTAAAAAGCACCGAAGGAAAATGTATTGCTTAATAAAAGTCAAGTTCAAGTCTAATTTATTAGGGAAAAGAGTGATTAAACACTTATCTCTAGTAATTTTGTATTGGGTAGCTGTTATATAATGTACTTGTAATACATATTTGCTTATAATTAGTACAACATTGTTGCGCATGCGCAATATTTAAGAGGGCAGTAATGCTTATAGATGAGGTTCCCAATAAGCGGAAGTTTCATTTTTTGCTTCAATTCGTATCGCAAAGGTTTGGAGGGAGAACCTAATTTTCACCCAATGTCAATTAATTGTATGTTAAAACTTTTATGTAGGAGTCGAACCTGCAGCTATCTTGCTTACAATAAGAAGCTACTACTTTGCGTCGTAGCAAAAGATAAAATGTCACTCGTCTGTCACGTCATTGTATACTACTGTGACAAATGACACCTAAAGTGGCAACACTCGAAACGCCATTAAGTAAAAGAAGAAGAAAAAATTACGCCCAAGACCTTAAGCTGAACGAAAAGCGGAGAAAGGAGAGTCTTAACGATAAAGCACATTTATGTACATTTCTAAGTACAAAATAAATTATCTATTATATTTTACGCATCATCTCTCACTCACATGTTAAATTGAAGGTTATATTGAACAACCGATACGATTGAAAACTTTCGTTTCCGCCGCCGCAACTGCTTCACATCCGATGGTTACACTATATTTACACATCATCCGTGCATATCAATGGATTTCGTTGGAAATATTACAAATAATATATAGGTAACGTGTTCAAATTTGTGGTGAAAAAGTAAATTTAATTTGAATTTTCATTAAAAATGAAATAAGTTTGAAGAAATTCTTATAAATAAAAAAAATATTTAATATAAAATAAAAATACTTATTTCTAATAAAAATTAAATTACGTCGTTATTTCGATAAGACTAAGTACAGCGTTTGGTTAGTCTTATCGAAATAAAGATATAATGAAATATTTATTAGATTAATTATGATTTATTAAGTGAAAAAGAATTAACAATAATCTCTTATCAAAAATAATAATAACTAATAAATCCATCTACACTTAAGTAATCACTTCTTTCAGTAAGAATGTAACGAACTTTTAAACGATGCACCTTCGCGTCACAAAAGTCCCAAATAAATATATTTATTTGACTTTGTATTATTAAACTCCATATTTTATTAAAAAAATATCATAATTTTTAAATTTTTGGCCCGCAAATTTACGTATTTCTTTAAAGACAAAAATATCTTTTTATATGCATACAATGCTCATTAAAATTTTATACTCCACTTGTTGATACAATATGTGTCGAACTGCGGAACTTAACGCCGGGTTCATTACCAGAAAGAAAAATAAAAACAATTCATTCTTCAGGTATGAATTGAACTCACAAGAGTTACTTTACAGTCAAACTCTTTGATGGCGTTTATTCAAATATTTTAAATATCTTGTATGTATGTCTCACAATAGGTTTAGTATAAGACATTATGCTCCCCGCTTTTAGTCCGAATTAAAGACATGACATTTCAAAAGTAACATATACAATGACAAAGTTTTCTTACACTAAGTACCATTTATATTATAATTACTTATTTATGTAATAGTATATATAATAATATATGTATATACATATCTTGTAAAAATAAATATATGATGCAGGATTTGAACGTGCGCCACTTGGAAACAGTCCAAGCGCTCTAACCACTAAGCCGTTCGTTCTTTGCATTAAGAACTTTTTATTGAGAAGAATTTCATGTATATATATATATATATATATATATATATATATATATATATATATATATATATATATATATATATATATATATATATATATATATATATATATATATATATATATATATATATATATATATATATATATATATATATATATATATATATATATATATATATATATATATATATATATATATATATATATATATATATATATATATATATATATATATATATATATATATATATATATATATATATATATATATAATATATATATATATATATATATATATATATATATATATATATATATATATATATATATATATATATATATATATATACATATATATATATATATATATATATATATATATATATATATATATATATATATATATATATATATATATATATATATATATATATATATATATATATATATATATATATATATATATATATATATATATATATATATAAATTTTATTTACTCAGTTCACTGGATCTGGCATATGTTTAGACGATTTTTATTCAAATTTAATCCTCAGCAAAAACCAAGTGTGCAAACACTCCGTTCTCCACTCAGCCAAATGTCAGATATCGATTTCAGTTTTAATTTCATAAAAATCTACTATCTTTTCTAGTTCTAAGCCCAATATCATCTGAATATATTTATTTACGTGTTTGAGGAACAAGCGATAATCCGTAGAAGCTTAAAATTTAAAATGATCTAAGATTATAATAAATATAGTTTTAAAAAAAAACTAAAAAACACGCTTTTTTAAGTATATCAAACTAAAAAATAAACAATAATTCTTAAAACAAGTTGAAAACGGGCAATGATCGAGAAATACAAATATTATTGTGAAAAGATGTGGAGCGTTTTTCGTATATTGAGCAACTGAAACTATATTAAGTATTTAGGGTTAGCAAAAAAGAATGACCAACTCAATAGGAAAGTGTTTTACAGTTTTTTTAAAACTATATTTATTTTTTTGTTCAATGTGGTACATTATGTTATTATTATTTCATTTCTTTTTTGTTAAATAAAATTTTAACTTTTTACTGGTGAATAAAATAAAACTTAATTAAAAATAATATATTATAAAATAAATCAAAACAAAATAAAAATCAAATACACATACACTAAAAATAACATTTTCACTGGTACGGACGAGTATATATATATATATATATATATAATATATATATATATATATATATATATATATATATATATATATATATATATATATATATATATATATATATATATATATATATATATATACATATATATATATATATATATATACATATATATATATATATATATATATATATATATATATATATATAATATATATATATATATATATATATATATATATATATATATATATATATATATATATATATATATATATATATATATATATATATATATATATATATATATATAATATATATATAAATTTTATTTACTCAGTTCACTGGATCTGGCATATGTTTAGACGATTTTTATTCAAATTTAATCCTCAGCAAAAACCAAGTGTGCAAACACTCCGTTCTCCACTCAGCCAAATGTCAGATATCGATTTCAGTTTTAATTTCATAAAAATCTACTATCTTTTCTAGTTCTAAGCCCAATATCATCTGAATATATTTATTTACGTGTTTGAGGAACAAGCGATAATCCGTAGAAGCTTAAAATTTAAAATGATCTAAGATTATAATAAATATAGTTTTAAAAAAAAACTAAAAAACACGCTTTTTTAAGTATATCAAACTAAAAAATAAACAATAATTCTTAAAACAAGTTGAAAACGGGCAATGATCGAGAAATACAAATATTATTGTGAAAAGATGTGGAGCGTTTTTCGTATATTGAGCAACTGAAACTATATTAAGTATTAGGGTTAGCAAAAAGAATGACCAACTCAATAGGAAAGTGTTTTACAGTTTTTTTAAAACTATATTTATTTTTTTGTTCAATGTGGTACATTATGTTATTATTATTTCATTTCTTTTTTGTTAAATAAAATTTTAACTTTTTACTGGTGAATAAAATAAAACTTAATTAAAAAATAATATATTATAAAATAAATCAAAACAAAATAAAAATCAAATACACATACACTAAAAAATAACATTTTCACTGGTACGGACGAGATTCGAACCCACGACCACAGCATATAAAGTCATTGCAAGGAAATCGCTGCAATGCCGCACTTCAGACCGCTCAGCTAACGAGACTAATGTGATGGTAGGGTATACTGACAACTTATATAAACTACTGTTTCTCAGTCCAAGGAGAGTTACTCAGATACAAGTGAAACTAATAGAAGCGTATTAAAAATAAATTTACATCAGTTTTATTAAATGATTCAAGGTTCAATCAAGGTCTCTAATTGGTTTTCTGCATATTATTGCAGCCGACATCCAAAGTTTCTCTCATCTTTTTGCCTCTGCTGTAGCTACTTAGATAGAAATTTATAAATAAGCAGAAAAATGAGATTATGGAGAACAAGCAAAAGTAATGGAAGGCCGCAGGAATTGGGCACGGCGATAATTTCTGTTGATAGTACAAATTGGTTACGACTAGAATAAACTGAATCTGAAACAAATTAATTTAATTGAGTATAAAAAAAGAAGTAGATATTTTTCTATTACATTGAAAATAAATTTATCTCACAGAAAGAAACTCAGATGTCTGTTACGAATACGCTTTCAGAATACGAGTCCTTAAAAAAACATAAAAGAACTTCGGAACCGTCTTGGCGCTCTGACTTCTAACCATGCGTTGGCTTTATTCTTTAAATATTTTTTATACTCTTGGCGATTAAAGTGTTATTTATCATAAACAAATAAACTTGGTCCTAGTTCTAGTCCTACACTGTTATATGGTATACAGTATAAAACTATTTAAATAGTTTTAACTGCGACTGAGCTTCTAATATAGTTGTGAGAGTCACTATCACTATTTAGTATATAAAAATTTTGCCTTTTTGAATATGACAATACGTAATAATTGTTACATATTTCCAGATGAAAAAGTATATTATCTTTCAGATTGTTTCAAATATATCATAAAATAGTACAAGCATTTAAATAATCGATTCAATCGAAGCTGGGAGAGAGAAAGCAAGGACTAAGCAACGGCGTGTCTTAACACTAGGTTCCTATGGTTATAATTTCAAAGAACTTACCAACTGAACCTTAGTCAAATGCTTCTTCCACCAAATAAACTTGGCATACTTTGGTCCTAGCGTTGCTATTCCATAATAAGCGTACATTAATACATGGACAAAACTATTTATATTTCCAACAACAACAAAATGGTCTGTTGGATAGTACATCAAATGGAACCAAGTCCACGTAACCATGAGGGTGTGGTGGAGAACATGGAGAAATGTCACCTGGTTGTCTTTCTTGCGAAGTACGAAGAACACTGTATCTAGGAGATCGACGTGCTTAGCTATGAAATATGGCCAGATTTCTGATATTACCTGAAATTAAAATGTTTTTTTTCCACTTTTCTTATATATAGCTCGCTGGGGATTTTTTTTTTTTAGCTTCACGCTTTATCCCGCACATGGCAGGGTAGGCAGAGGGAACTGCAGGAACTATACGAACCTAGTGTTAAGACACACTGTTACTTAGTCGATGCTTACTCCGTCCCCGCTTTCCGCCGTTTTCGAGGCATTGCGTGTTGAGTGGCGGAACTCAACGCCGCGCTTTGCCTTAGTTGCCAGAGCGAAGAAAATGGAAATAGAAAAATCCATCTTCCCCGACTGGGGATCGAACCCATAAATCGTCGCGTTAGCCGCGTTACAGGCAGACGTTGCGCCTCTGCGCCACGACGGGGATATGACACTATATTTTAATGTAATTTGCTTTCTGCCTTTCGAGACGTAGCATAGAGGAAATCAAAAAAAATCCTTGTTAACAGAGCGATGAAAATGATTTTTTTCCACTCCTTCGAGTGAGAATCAAACCCAAAACAATCACTTATACAGTCACACGCTGTGCTGCAGCGCCACGATGGCGATATTTTATATTTCCTTATGACTGCCTTATTACCTTTTTTATTATTTTAATAACTTACTTAATTTAATAGCAACAAGGTGATATTACATAATTGCCTTAATCTTAACAGTATTAATAACAGTGACAATTATATACATTTTAATCTGCTGATTTTAATCTTTAATATGCCTGCACCATTTGAAAAGATTTAATCTGTCCAAACCGGGCTGAATGCTTATTGCAGTTTATGCTTTCACCTTCTATATGACAAATGAACAACTAATGTTAAAAATAGTGATACTTTCCATGGTCAACACATTTACCCTATTATTACTTGAACCCTGATTATGTGGGGTGCATTATAGATAGAAAAACTTAATGTAAGACATAACATTTTCTGCTCTCCACCCAAGTGTCATATATTTCGTGTAGAATGGCGGAACTCAACGCCGCAGTTTTCCTTTTTCAAATTTCAATAAAATCATGAGAATTACTTACTTGTCGTAAATTATCTCCTTTTGGACACCTCGTTGTTATGATTCCATGTTCTATGATGTATCTTGTATACTGAAAAATAACGTTCATAAAAATCACTTTACTGAATGAATTTACAAACTTCTTCTTTTCTTTATTTTTGACATTTATTACGAATTTACATACAGTACTGAGTTAATTTTTAAAATAGCAATTGTTTACACTTACAAGGAACACTGCGTACGCTGAGAAGGCGACTTGGAAAGCGTTGTAAAACATCAATGTATTAGTTAATTGATACGCCTGTCTTTCCTTCATGTATCGTGGTAATATACATAGTACTAAACCAAGATATGATCCAATGATCAAAGTCAATCCAATACTAGTTTGATTAAAAGTCCAAGTCTCTACTAATACTGGAAGAGAAATTAAATAAATAATGTAAATTCAATAGAAGTAAGTTATGGGAAGTAATTAAAGAATGAGGACCGTCGTAAATAGCTCGATAAGAATTGGATGAAATTCACCCCCAACTTGGAACGGACTGTACCTTTAAGTTTTTAATAAATAAATATTGTGCGAGTATAATGACTGATTGTAAAATTGTAGTTACTAACAAACTGTAGATTATGTTCCCATGTAAGTGACTGTATTGTCTGTTTTGAGAAACAAATATCTTTAAACATTAATTGTTTATAAGATTATCGTCGTTTCACAGAAGTGTAGTGTCTGCCTTTAAATGCTATGGTTTGTGGGTTCGATGCTCACTCCGGAAAAACGGATTTTTCCATTTCTATTTTCGCGCTCTGATAACTAGGCAAAAAGGAATAGGAAATGCCTCGAAAAAGGTGGAAATCATGGAACAAGGTGTCTTAACACAAGGTTCCTGTGTTTTTCTGCGGCTCCATCTGTGATAAAGTGTGAAGCTAAAAAAATCTTTTTATACAGTATGTAATGAGTAAGTGAATCAAAAATATATAAAACTTTATAAACATTATTTATTTTTGATTTACTTACGTGAATTATGATCTATATCACTATTTGGATGTAATATTTCAAATTTTGTAGCCATTTTGTTTTATTATTATCACTCAATAAAATAAACGCGCTATTAAAAGTAAAAGTTATTTTGTAAATGACTAAGTTTATTTGGAAGTAGAGTTATTTATGACATTTGAATAGTACTGGAGTAGTAAAGTAGTCTATCTTATATATGTATTTAAGTTAATATAAATAATTGAACATAGGGTTGACAAAAAATTGTTATAATTATACTGAAAGAAAACATATAAATATATTAACGCAGAAAGATATGAACCCGCGCCTCTCGGAAACTGTTCAAGTTCTCTGACCACTAAGCCGTTCAAATTTTCGTTCATGATTCAAATCCCGATGCGTTCCAATTTTTAAATGTTTTCTTAAAGCAGTTTTCTGTCCTTCGTGTAGATTAACACTTTAAAAAATCATAATAATATTAGTTCAAGTTAAATTATTTTATTATATGTGAGAAATAGAGAGTAAGCGAGGAAGGAAAGCCTACGGTTGGTTATACCTTTTGAGGTTTTTAGGATTCTGTATTAGAATACAGAAAAGGAAGAACTAAAGCTTTGTAGAATCACTTTTTTCTATTTGTCTACCTATTAGTCTTTTAAAACTTTATTATTTCTACTTAAAATGCTTAACGCTTTATCCCACACGTGGCAGAGTAGGCAAAGGGAACTGCAGGAACCGTGGAACCTAGTGTTAAGACACTCCGTTGCTTAGTCCCTGCTTTCTTCGTCCCCGCGTTCCACCTTTTTTCCAGACATTGCGTGTTGAGTGGCGGAACTCAACGCCGCGCTTTGCCTAGTTTCCAGAGCGAGAAAAATGGAAAATAGAAAATCCATCTTCTCCGAGTGAGGATCGAACCCACAAACCGTCGCGTTTACAGGCAGACGCTTACACCTCTGCGCTACGGCGGTAAACTTATTATATATTTTAATAAAAAGTAAATAGAACAAATGTTTTATTTGTGAATAAGTCAACCCTATATGCATATAATGTATACAAAAGCCTTTGTATGTAAATTAATGATCCCAATTTCATAGTATACATTTTAAGTGAAATGTTAAAGAGTACTCTTTACTCTTTATCCCGCACATAGCAGGAACCTAGTATTAATAAATTTCCCGCTTGCAGAAAAACGAAAGAAAGATTATTGGCACACTATGCCTTATATTCCAATGAAAATAATTCACCTTCAAAATGAGAATCGAATCCACAATCGTTGCCTTAACAGTCTGACACCACTGAATCACGACAATAAATAAATTCACATCAACTATGTAGTTGTTTATATATTTAAATGTGTTACTATAATTCAGATTTATGGGTGAGTCGTTTACAATTAAATGTTAATTCAAATATAACGTATGAAAGTATGCCATAGTTGCGTAATAAGGCAATATCAAAAATGTTTTATTTTTGTTATTTCTCATACGTTAGGATTTTAATCTCTTAAACAATTTTTCTATTTTGTTACAAAGCGGTATAAAGAAAAGCTTGTATTCATTACGCCTAAACAAAAAAATAGCTATAATATATTAATCTTAATTTGCTATAATAATATATTAGGCGTTCAATTATTTAAAGTGTCTGTTAACTATATATTGTTATATACGCTTATTTATATATTACTTTATTGTGTATTTACCATGTTAATTCATTAAGTATGAAAATATTACGACAATTAATTAATTTTAATCATACGTTAAGTGACCTGATTGCGTCTGTCTTGCAATATCAGATTTAGTTAAGACAATATTTATCGATCCAATTACATAAATTTCCAATTATAACCACTTTTAAAAAAATATAAAAAATATATATAAATGAAAATATTATTCTATATGCCCTATCTTGATGAGACATAGCGGGGACGGAGAAAGCAGGGACTACGAGGGTCAAACTGAAAGTTTTTAGAACTGGCAATTTAAAAGCATTATATTAAAAAAATAAGTTTAAATTTTGAAAATAGAACTCTTTACCAATAATATTGAGTATACATTTCATTCATTTGTCATTTGTTTTGCGATTTGGCGGCAAATTGAAAATTGTCTGTGCACGTCAGAATGAATTTAAGCCGAGAAAATTTTCGTGCAATGATTTTCTATGACTTTCGATGTCATATAAATCAACAAGAAAGTTATGATAGACTTCGATTGGCTTTTCACGATGAAGCCCCATCTCGTGCCACAGTTTACAACTGGTTTAATGAATTCAAACGTGGTCGAACTAATCTCACCGATGATTTGCGTAAGGGACGGCCTTCTACAGCGACGACTGAAGATAATATCAGTGTTGTGCGGCGTATGATAGAGACTGACAAAAGAGTGACCTATCAGCAGATTCGGACAAGTCTAGGCATAGATATGAGTCAAGTGCACAAAATCCTCCATGCTCCATGAAACGACCTCGCAGCAGGATCCTCCTTCATCACGACAATGCCTCGTCGCACACCGCCAGGCAAACGATCGACTATTTGGCGACCTTAGACGTGGATCTATTGGGTCACCCGCCGTATAGCCCCGACCTCGCACCCTGCGATTTTTATTTATTCCCGAAAATAAAAGAAAAACTTCGAGGAAAACATTTTATGGAGGCCGAAGAAGCAGTGGCTGCGTTTCAAAACGCCGTTGAAGAGACCCCTAAGGCCGAGTGGGCAAGGTGCTTTTCTCAATGGTTCCATCGAATGCAGCGATGTATTGATGTAAATGGACGCTATTTTGAAAAGTTATAATAAAACCAATAACTCGCTAGAATGCTTAGTTTTTGATTTTCTAAGAACTTTCAGTTTGACCCTAGTAAGCAACAGAGTGTCTTAACACTAAGTTCCCACGGTCCCCTCAGTGCAGTTCCCTCTGCCTACCCTGCCATGTGCGGAATAAAGCGTGAAGCTAAAAAAAAAGGAAACCTTAAAAAATGTAAGAATTTAATAACATAAAAAGATTTTAATAATTTATCTTAATCTATCTAAGTTCTACTATATTACTTATAGAGATACTATTTCCTAATACATGAAACTTCTCATATTGAAACACTATCATTTGCTTTTCAAGTTGTCGAAGGCATCATATTGTAAATAGAAATAGTAGGGTCAGATTTAGTAACGTTCACAAATCTTTATAACGAGTTGAGACATCGCCATTTTGTGTCAATCATCCAGTGTTCTGCAGTATTGCTTAAGTGCGAATTCCCGTTATACGTTAACGTTTTTAACTATGTATAAGTTATTTTATATAATTTATAGTAAATTCACTTTATTACGCTATTGGTGGAATTTCAAGAAAATACGTCTTAGTAAAAGCCTACGATTCGTAAATCATCTTTATCCCCACCGCCAGGACACATCGAACTCTGCTACTCTACTAATGTAGGAACTTTTTTCAGTGTACCACACAACTGTGGAATAGCCTACCGGTGTCAGTGTTTCCGGATCGATACGACATGGGTCATTAGATATGACTTTCAAAAAGCACATCTACTGGACTGGACTTTTGTGACACATACCAGGTACTGGGTTACGTTCAAAATTCTGGAAATGAAGAAGAAAAAGATAAAGAAAAGATGTGTGTATAAAAGACTTGAGTCACAGTAAGAACTCTAGAACTAAAAAAATAGATATTTAACATATTTTAAAAGTATTATGTCAGATAGAATTATTATAAAAATGCTTAGTTTAAGCATAATATTGTTAAAAAAAGCAATCAATTGTGATTTAGAATAATTAAATATATCATTTTACATGAATTATTAAAGCTTTTAACAGCTTATATCCTTATTTTAACTGTATTTAAAATAACATTAATATAATAATAAAGAAAAAATATATATTTATTTATATTTAAAATAATTTCACGTCTCGTCAAAGACAATGCAACCGGACACTCTTGCGCATCTACAACAAAAAATGAATCGCTGAATGTAACACTGAGATCAACAATTGTGTTGTAAGATTTAGGTATAACAATTCATATAGAAATATATATCTACATATAATATATTTTACTTTCTTTTTACCTACTTTTTAAAGAACTAAACCACATTGAGTATAGAACAATACTTAAAGAAAAATATGAACACAGCAGAATTGGAACCCACGCCTCTTGTTAATCGTACAAACGCTCTATCCACTAAGCCATACATTATTAATCGCGTTGCACTGAGTTCTTATATGCTTTATACACCTCATTACGTTGTTAGCAACTCTGTTAAAGCGTCAATTTTGAAGTATCATAAAAATATTAAATAATAATGTTTCTTCTAGTTACTATTTAATTATATACTAAAATTGTAAAAAATAAGTCGCTATCTAAAACTTAACTTTAACTTAATGTTAAAAAGATATAAATCAAAGAAAAAACTATTTTCCTAGCTATTTAGCTCGAGTGACGTAATTATACGTCGTAGTTTATACAAAGTAACAAAGGGCCGATTATTGTAAAAATTACTTAAATTATTTAACTATAAAATATTTGAGACCTTTTTCGAGGTATTGCGGCGTTGAGTTCTGCCACTCAACACGCAATGCCTCGAAAAAGGCGGAAAGCGACGATGGAGAAAGCAGGAACTAAGCAACGGAGTGTCTTAACTCTAGGTTGCTATGGCTTCTGCAGTTCTCTCTGCCTACCCTGCCATGTGCGGGATAAAGCGTGAAGTTAAAAAAATATATCAAATAAACTAAACACTAAGAAAACACTTCAGCTATAGCCTTCAGAACAGCATTGGGCAACGTACAAGCAAAATTGTGAACATTTCACTTCTAGTATTATCAATAATCTATTAAGCAACTGAATGACACAGCTGTAAATTAAACACCTTGCCTGCTTACTTGCACGAAACTTTACTATAGTATAATGGAACATAATAATAGACATATACATGGCATTTATATATATATATATATATATATATATATATATATATATATATATATATATATATATATATATATATATATATATATATATATATATATATATATATATATATATATATATATATATATATATATATATATATATATATATATATATATATATATATATATATATATATATATATATTCTCGTATTATTTGCTTCGCTATATATATATTTTTAATATAGATATATCATGGTAGTCAGAGAGAACGGAACGCTGCGATCTCTACCTCTTTCGCCTCGTCCACTGTCAATAACCTCTTTCTACATGACCTGGTAGTCTGCATGCTTTTTACATGATTTCAAATTTTTACAGTCAACCGAGGTCTCCTCTTACCTCTCATACCACATATTTGCCACTCGCTTCATATAAATTTTTATTTCATATTTCTTTTTTTTTTCGTTTTTTATATAATAGTATACATACATTACTTAATGTCAAATTTCGCCACTAATAATATTTAATGTACATAATATATATATGCGCAATGCCTCGTAAAAGGCGGAAAGTGGGGACGGAGAAAGCAGGAACTAAGCAACGGAGTGACATATGGTTCCCTCTGCAATATGCGGGATGAAGCGTGAAGCTAATTTATATATATATATATATATATATATATATATATATATATATATATATATATATATATATATATATATATATATATATATATATATATATATATATATATATATATATATATATATATATATATATATATATATATATATATATATATATATATATATATATATATATATATATATATATATATATATATATATATATATATATATATATATATATATATATATATATATATATATATATATATATATATATATATATATATATATATATATATATATATATATATATATATATATATATATATATATATATATATATATATATATATAAATATATACGTGTAGGTAATATTTTATTGAGAACCATTGTGGCGCAGGTTCGTAGCGTATGCCTGTAAAAACACGACGGACGACGGATTGTGGGTTCAGTTCCCACTCGGGGAAGATTTGCATTTTTATTTCCATTTCCCTCGCTCTGGCAACTAGGCAAAGCATGGCGTTGAATTTCGCCACCCAACAGGCAAGCCTCTCTTCCTTTTCGTCTTATGACTAGGTTTCCACCTCCTGGGTTTCCCTCTGCCTACCCTGCTATGTGCAGGAAATAGCTAAAAGTTATAAAAAAATATATAATATTATAAGCTTATCTCTACTACTGTATATAATAAATATTAAAATACAATAAATATTATGAATGTACAGTATATTTTATACATTAACAAAAACTATACAAAAGTAACTATGCAATAAGTATAGTCCTATGAATGTATGTATGTAAGTATCATTAAAGACATTTTATACCACAGCTCGACCTTACATGTCCGTCTTTTTTCCATTCTAATCATATTTAAAATATGTATTTCGACAAATTTAACCTAGTTTCGCTAAATATCTCATCACTTAAACGTTTTTTTTTAAATCTTATAACTCATAGTCAAATTCAGATGTTTTCAAAGAAAATATTTTTAATTTAGCTATATTGACATGGCTGTCGTAGGTCAGCGACACCGTGACTGATCGAGCGCGAAGGTAGTGGGTTTGATTTCTATTTAAGGAGAATCAATTATTTCATTTTCTCTATTCCTTCATGTCCCTTAGTTTCTAAAATTGATTGTGTAATTTTTAACTAATAACTAATAAAATAAAAAAAATATTTTTAGCATACTTATGTTATGTTACATAGTTACGCTATTTTTGACATAGCGTCTTAACTCCACATTAAGGCCTCCAGGATACAGTTCGAAGCAAACAATTTAAATAAATGTAAATTAATTGACAAAAATTAAAATTTTCATAAAAGTCATAAATTTCCCTTTAAAAGAAAAAATATTGAATGCATGGTATCATAAGTACGCTACGTAATACAATTTAGTTTTGCATAATTTATGAACCTTTTAATGGCCGCAATATCCGCAAATTTGTTTTTGTACGTCTTTACTATTGTATCATCTTATTCTTATTCGTATGGACTTCTAAGGTAAAAACTACGTATGTGAATGATGATGATGATGTATGCATCTGATTTTTATAGTTCCCGTAGAAATCCTTTCTTAGTAGTACGCTTTGGAAGTAAAACATATTGGAAGTTCCGTAGGAGAAAATAAAAATGCTGGGAATTTGAATTAATTGAAAATATTTCTAAATTTGAAGCAACATTTAAATGATATCTAATCGAGGAAAAGTAAGGAAATATTAATAATTTTCTAGCTTCTGTAAGGTAAAGTGCAGCGTTGAGTTGCGCCACTCAACAATGTACTAAAGACTAAAGAATAAATCTGCAATCGAAATGGCACTCATATGCCAAGGCCAAATAAGTCGGCCAAGGTTTCAAAATTTTCTTCAAACCTATTACTTGATGCCGCAATTTAAATTAGACAAGATAATGTACGCTTCATAATTTTGGACACAATTTCAATTACGTGTATGTATTACAGTAGTTAATAAGCTATGTTTATACATTGACATAGCGAAGATGAGATGTAATTACAAATTTTAAAGAAACAAGAAACAAAATATATGTACAATATTTGATTATTAAAAAAAACTAAGCCAAAATATACTACAAATATATGGCCCATGTGAATCAAAGTTGCTGGCAACATTCTTCGTCTTCGCTTGATCTCTAAACTGACACGTTGAACGTTATTTCTCGAACCCAAGAGCTATTTCATCTCTTGGATTACCAGAGTGGATGACCAACTGTTTCAACATTTCTTCAGCAAATAATTTTGCAGTAGCAATTATAAAAAAAATAAAGTTAAAACATTTAACCTGTGTATGAAACAAATATAATAATAATAATAATAATATTAAAGCCGCAGGGCAGTTTATGGCGAGCTGTCGGAGATTGGCGACCCCACGGACCTAAGACCTCCACAAGGGAATTGTAATTTACCCCCTGCCTCTGGCCGGCAGAGTGTAGCGCAAGAGTTGTATGCTTGAAAGGGTGAAATTGCTCAATCTGCGTAATAACGGGGAAACCCGCTCACGAGCTTCTCGCGATGGTGAAACTGAAAAATACTTAAAAAAACATCCGAATTAATATCTAAATACGCGAAAAAATTAAATCTTGACGTTAAATCTCTCGTGCCTAGCTGTGTAAAACCTCCAAAGTTGTATGGGTTACCAAAAATACACAAAAAAAGATGTACCTTTTCGTCCAATTGTTAGCCAAATCGATACGCCGACGTATAAACTGGCTCAACACATCGCGAAAGTACTTTCTCCACTGCGTGGCCACTCAGCATCTTTTGTTAGGAATTCTTACCATTTTGTTAGCGGACTGAAAGACCTTAAGTTAGCTAATAATGAAACCATGGTCAGTTTTGATGTCGAGTCTCTGTTTACTAGTATACCCATTAAGGACTGCATCAGAATTGTCAAGAGAAAGCTAGAAGAATACAATATGCCTATAGAATATCTTGAACTTTTAGAACACTGTCTTACATCTGGTTACCTAGTGTTCAATCAAGTATTTTATTTACAAGTAGATGGCATTGCTATGGGTTCCCCTGTGTCTCCAGTAATAGCAGACATATACATGGAGGATTTTGAGGAGATAGCTCTTAACACTGCACCTTGTCTACCTAGAATATATAAGCGGTACGTAGATGATACTTTTACCATTTTACCTACGGACAACATTAATATATTCTTAAACCATCTTAATTCTATTAATGACAATATTAAATTTATAATAGAATTAGAGGCAAATAATTCTTTGGCTTTCCTTGATGTTTTAGTTATAAAAAATCCCAATGGCACAGTAGGCCACACAGTGTATAGGAAACCCACTCACACTAACAGATATCTCAATGGTGAATCTCACCATCACCCTACACAGTTATCTACCGTTGGCAAATCTTTGTTTCAGAGAGCCCACCACCTCTGCGACGCTGAACACCTAGGGGAGGAGCTTCGACTGGTGAAAGATGCCCTTCATCAGAACAAGCTGCCAGTTCCCCGCCAGCGTTGTAAGAAGACCACCAAGCCACCCACAGTAGAGAGACAGCCAGCACTCCTACCATATGTAAAGGGAGCTACAGACACGATTAAAACTATTTTTAAGCCTAACAAAAAAGTGAGCCAATTCTTGAGACCAGTTAAATGTAATATTCCCTTGCAGTGTGCAGGTGTATACAAACTTGATTGTGACTGTGGCTTATCTTACATTGGTCAAACAAAGAGAAGCATCGGTGTTAGGGTGAAAGAGCACATCTCAGATATCAAGAATCGTGTATTAAAGTCAGCTGTGTGTGAGCACTCCTTGAACAAGCCTAACCATTACATCAGGTTTGATAAACCTCATATACTCGCTAGGGAAAATAAATATATTCCTAGAATGATCCGCGAGGCTATTGAAATACAAAAACATCCTAATTTCAATAGAGAAGACGGTTGGAAGCTTTCTACCACTTGGGATGCACTTATAAAAATTTTAAAATCCCAAACACACCACACCAGAGGGCAGGATACAGTCAGCTCATTCTGCAGGAATCCAGGGCAGTACGCGAGGCAACTCAGGAACCGTTGGCGGTAGTTTGATATAATAATTGTATCAAATGACAGACGAATGCCACCTCAGTCTACCCGTGACCACGGACTACTGCAAAGTGTTCGAAACGTCGTGTTTCACTAAAAAATGATAATATACGCGATAAATCCGGTTAAATTGTTTTATTTAAAATGTATAAAAATCGCGAAAATCAAAGAACTTATTATGGTGAAACTGGTGGACACCTCTTGACACCCTGAGCCAACCACACCGATGTGACGGTTGAGTCACTACGCTGCTTTATGAGGGCCCATTCAGTGGGAGGCCAATCGCCGTCCATCGGCCATTTTATTTGAAGTTGTTGAAAAGGCGGACGTCCGTTAGTCTCATTCAATAGTCCAGCACTCAATCCATCGAAACTCCATTCCATAATGACAATTTAGTTTTTCATATCCTCCATATTTTTTCTCATTATCTGGTGATCATCTCTGGGCAATTACCTATGGTTACTCAGAGATGGATCCCGGGTGATGCGTCACAGTAAAATCTTTTTAACAGTAAAATATTTTATTGCACATAACATTTTACAGATTACAGACAAATAAAAACAATACTTATATTTACATATTAGTATAAAAAACATAAATTTTGTGCTTCCCATTACCTATTTTATTTAAGTACTACAATTCTCATCAACAATTGGATACTACTTCCGGTATTTGTCCACGCGTAAAAAAATAGCAATTACGCTTGAACGCAGCGGGACTCAAACCCGCGCTTCGAACGAACGATATAAGTTGTATAAAGCATATAAGAATTTCGACGCAGCGTGATGAAAAACGCATAGCTCAGCGGTGAGATCGCTTGTACGGTTCGCTAGAGGGCGCGGGTTCGAGTCCCGCTGCGTTCAAATTTTTATATATTTTCTTTGAGGACTTTACATTTATTTCAAAAAAGTGTGGAAACGGTAAATTACAGGCATTCTTTGATCTGATGTGTAAGATTTATGACATAAGTTATGCCACTTATAACACAATGTTTCTGAAATTTAAACTTGAATTAATAATTCAAAAGAATTGACTTACGGTAATTAGAAAGAAAAAAAGCTTCTACAGAATTGTTCCAGTAAAACACACAACCTAAGTCAAATATAAAAATCAGATATTTCAAAAGGCTTAGGCTTACATTTTGCCATATTTACTAAACGCATTAGATAGTTAGTAATCGTAATAACCTTCTGGAAGCGTTTCCTACGAGTATGGGTATTTAGCAATACGCTGGACACTTGCGACACGGCTTTACGCAAATGGGCCCTAACCGTGACGACTTGCTTGCACCAAGTCGAGCTTATAAAGTAACTTCGTATATAATTTTTCTTATACATGTCTTATTTATTGTATAGAATAAACATGGTAGTATAAATTTTGACGTTGCATTTCCAATTTTTTTGTATAAATCTAGCCACATGTATAGTCTAATTTGAATTTTTTAAAGTCACAAGTGATAAAAGAGAAAACAATCTTACTAAGTATTAATTAAGAACCTTATATAAAATAATAAAACAATTTTAACAGATAATATATGGATTCGTTGTTATATACTCGTAAATTTAGTTTAACTGGCGCAACAACCTTTTACGAAAGACCCATTTTTTATTTTTTATAGGTTAGATAATCTAATGTGGATCTACATCATGTGTGCCAGTATTCTAAATGAATAAAAGCAAAAAAGGTTGTAATAAAATCTATAATATATTTTATATACTTTAGTGTTCTTATATCTGCATATTTTTTGTTAAAATACTCAATCCACAGACAATGTATGTCTAGGCTTTTCAGAGTGAATGTGAATTTTTACATTCTCTGTAATATTACTACTATTGTATAGTGATAGTGTCAATTAAAAGAAATTATTATGTACATCAGTACAAACGGCAACTTTTTCTTCATCATCTCTCGTATTATATACCTATATGAATGTCAAAATTTAAGCCTCAACTAAAATTAAATTATTTGCAAGGGACCTAACCACTCACTCAGTGGTTTGCTCAGTGGTTTGCAGATTTGCACGAGGCGTGATTTCAAATACCTTTGCGTTCAAATTTGTATCTTGTCTTTGATTATTTTTTCAATCTTTAGTTTGGTTCGACACTTAAAAATCGTAATAATCTAAAATTAATTTCTAATTAACATCTCTGAGTGTTCTTTAAGCTCTATATATACATATAGGTATGTACATATATACACATGTGTTATAGGTACATATATGTTTATATATGCGTGATCATATCCGTGCTGTCGACAACTGGAACATTATGAGTCACAGTATGTATATGTCTATTGCAAAAGCGTACCATATTGCTGGACTAAGTAAATAAGAAATTGTTATAATTTTAAATATTTTATAAGTATTTCTATTTACATTTACTTTATTTATAATTTATTTTACATGCACTTTGTTTGTGTGTACGTATCTTCTACGCTTTATGTATTAGATTTTTTATTTTATTTTTATTTTTATTTTGTTTAACCTTTATTTGTATTTTAACTATCTTCTCGCTACTTCATGCACCTACAGCTGAGACACAGGTTCACCTAGTTCAGCAACAAATGATTCCGCTTTGTTACGTGGTGCATACTTTAAGGAACTTATTGTTAACTGAAATACTTTGTTATTGCTTTTTGGAGATAATAAATTATTATTATTATTATATTCCTGTATATCGGTATTCCATATGTTTCATAATGCAATAAAGATTTTTTGTACTTTTATTAACATTATGATTTGATGATTAATGATTCATTATGATTTAAATCCACATTTGTTTAAAGTCAATCACATCACAATCGTGTAAAAATAAAGATGTAGTAAAGATAGACATACTTAATTAATCTTACAACATATTATATAATATATTTATGGTGTATATATCTAACGTGTGTGTGGACAACAGGAACCTAAACTAGGTAAACCCTGTTTTTTGGAATCCTGGTCATCCCCACTCAACCAAATACACTTATTACCTGTATCCAAAAGATAAATTTTTTGAGACAATGTAAATATATAGTGATATGTACGACGATGAATAATATTTAAAAAAAAAACATAAAAATGTAATATCTAAAGGTATGAATAGCTTCTTTTTTCAAAAAATCTTTTCTTAGTGCTCTTAACTACTCAAAGACATTTTGCCAAAAAATCGTTTTTTAAAATGCGTAATTTAGGTTATCTGTCACTCAATCAGTAAAGGAATAATTTAATAATATGTACTTATATTACTACTACATTGTACACCGCTTGCTGTGATGAAATGATGAGCAAAGTGCGTGATATGTTTATAATTTTGTAATGGCCACTCATAAAATATATTGTAAGGTACTATCACTGATTGTTACGTTGGAAAAGCTATTTTCTATACTTTGAATAAGAATATAATAATAATTAAAGCTTAGCTAAAAATTGTTAGGAGCTTAAACGTTTCTTTCCAAAATAAAAATAACTACACGATTTTTTCCGCATGGAAGTGTATAGGCAGAAGGAAGTTAGTGCTAAGTCCGCCCAAATTTGCATACTTTTCGTGCTTATGGGCGGAACTTAACGCCGTGCCCATAAATTTCGTAAGATTTAGGGTATAGATATTTGGTTATAATCTATCGTTATTAATTTGTTAGAGGTAATTACACATGTGAGTTCGATTCCCACTGACGCAAAAATTTTATTTTATTTTTCAATTTTAGTAAAACAATGTGTGAAATGTGACGAATTGACGCGTAAAATGATTAATGAAAGTGTGAAGCGTGAAGTATTTATTATTATAAGATTTGAATACGCAACCAATATACTAAATATTATGAAACTTATAGCATTCTTTATGTTATTTAAGATTAAATATATTTTAACATGTAAGATCTTATGGCTTTGATGTGAAAGTGTCAGTCAAAAAAACAGTCTGTTTCTTAAATGTAACTTTTATCTACTTTTAAATATTTATTTATGAAAAAAAAAATATTATAACGAAAAACCTTTAAAAAACCTGAAAAAAACCCGTCCCTATCGCACTATTAAGACACCACCACACTGTTGCGAAACCCTTACGACCGCCCGCTCAGCTCTCAGTTGTGAAGTAGCTGCTGAACGTTTGTGTACTTCGCAAACGCAACGCAACGTGACCTTGGTGAGTGTGGCAACGTCTTAACATTGACTTTGACAGGTGCTTTTTATTTTTAATCTGCTTCTATGTAGTTTTTAATCTGTTATTTAGCAGGGGTGGGGTGTTCATTTATAGTCTATGTCCTTTTTTTTGCCGGTTTAAATGTTTTTGTATCTATGTTAGGTTTTGAAAGTAATAATGTTATTGTTTTTAATTACTTTCACCAATTAGGCTTAGTTTTGTATATTTTTAGTTATAACCATTATTTAATCAAACAATGTAATGTAGAAGTTTCCTTTTTTATATTTTTTCATTAATTAAGTAATTATTAATTATAGTATTAAATCTTTTATATCCCAACAACGTAAAACAAAAACGAAAACAAATTTTTTTATTGTTCATGTGTTATCTTCTCGTTGTAAAATATTTGCTAATATATTTTTTATGTTTTTACATTTTGCGAAACAAAAAAGTAAATACTTAAATGAAATAAAAATATTTTTGCTGCATTAATTAAAATATATTCAAAACTGGTAAATACATAAATTTATTTAAATATGAAACTTTTTGGTATTTATTTACGGCAGTAGTAATTATTTTCATTTTAAACAGTAGCACACCAGCAGCAACAGTGCTGCTAAAAAGCAATAGATTTAGTATTTAAACTAGAGTTCAAACGTGCATATTAAACACAAATAACATCATCAATCTTTAACAACATATTTAATGACACTGACTGACTGACTGATAAACATTACAATTCGTTTCTATTTTCGTCATTAATTCATGAAATGGAATGGAGTTTAATTAGATGGTGGAAGGAGCTTTGTCTGTACATTTTAAAGAGGTTCTATTATTTAGAGCCTTATATCTGGATCACAAGGATTGTGAGTCCTAGTCCTAGGCTTTGAGCTCTTCTTACTCCAACATGGTCCTTTTCGTTTCTTTCTCGTCAGTTGAAGTGTATTTCAAAAACACTTTAAATTGTTTTAAATACTCGTACTATTTAACGTAATCTCTATAGTCGATAGTCAATTATTAATAATTTAAAGCTTCTGTAGTTGGTATATAAACATAAATAATACTAACAAAATAACAAGACGAAATAACATTTGCTTTGTACAACCGCCCACCATCTGACTCATAAAAGTTAAAAATTGGCAATTCTTAAAAATGGGCATAATTAATATTATTCATATCATATTATATAATAAAATTTCGATCAAGTGCGTATAGAACTCGCGCACCAAGGGTTCAGTACAAATATACTATATATAGATAGTTAAACTTAAATGTGCAAGCATATGAACTCAATTTATTTTAAATGAATTAATATGTTCATTGTATATTTGTAAAATTCTTTTATTTATAGTGTAATTCCTTTCCAAATGCAATAATAATAATAATAATAATAATAATTCTTTATTGCTCACAAAACTATAGAAACTAAGAGAAAATGTGTAAGTATCAGTATTGGTATGTGTATAATGGCGGCCTTATCACTGCAAGTGATCTCTTACGGGCTACTTATTGTTGATGTTATATTTCTAGTTCATCGAAAAGCTTCCTATAACTTTTGAAGACACAATTAATTTCATATAACTTAGGGCAATAGCGACTTGCATCGTACGTGTTCTTGAGTAAAAATGGTATCGACTGACATACACACAGATACTTAGACACCAGAGAGATCTAAGAGTGTTGAGTTTTCTCTTTTGAAGAATATAACCCTAAAAATCACAACGACAATTTTAAAAATCATCGTGGGATATCTTAAAATAGACGAATTTAATTTATATTACATAGTATATATAAGTTGTTAAACAAGTTCTTCAATATAGTTATAACGAATAACAGATTAGATGTGTCATCTTAAAATTATTACAGTGATTAAAGTTTAATTTAGTGATTAATTGTTGTGGAATGTGTAGTGATATATCACTGTAGTGATATAAAAGTATTTAGTTTCACCTTATTCCCTAACTACGAGTGAAAATATGTTAAAAAACAACAAAAGCAAGGAAACCGTCTTCGTGCTTCTTTAAGCACAGTGGTAACTACCTCTTTTATATATTTTTAATTCTAGTTATAACCCATTTACATATTTTACCTATATGCTTAAGGTCATTATGACACAGCGGCACAGCGTCTCACTGTAAACGCTATCGTAGGTTCGATCCCACTCGGGGAGAATGATTTCACGCCTTGGTAACAAGACAAAACGCAGCGTTGCAGTAACAGTTCTGCCAATCAGTACACAATATGTTAAAGTCGACTGGGACAAAGAAACGATATGTTCTCACACATTTTTCCTCTGTTCTCGATATAAAATCTCGGTAGAAAGTAGTGACAATACTCTGTACGTATGCCACAAAATAGATAACTATATATTCCCTTAGACTTTTATATTTATATAAAATAATATATAAATGCAGTAGATGCAATGACAGTGTAACTTTACTTATTTTTTTAAACTAAGCTTTCACGTAACACAGCCTTAGAAATTACAAAACGTGCCGTTAATTGATTTCGCTTGGCGATAATTAAAATATTACCAATACCTTTGTCACCTATACTAAGTTGTAAAATAATATTATACACTTGAGTGTGTACGGTACGGCTATTAGTTTAACTTGCCTATTTATTTGCCGTTAACAACACGTGATCAGTACTTATAGTATACAATATACAGTCTCTACATATAATTCTCGATTACTTAATGACTTTATAATATAAAAAACAAATACATTAATCGCCCTATAAATATTTCATAAGAGAGTAGAGATAAGTAATGAAAGATTACTGTACTTTACTGTTGTAATAGAAACCTGTGATATGAAAATAAATATTAAAACAAACCATACAAATAATTATAATTTGAAGTTGTCATATCACACATTTTAATTTAATCTACATATATATACTACAGCAAAAGTGTTAAGCAGGGTACATTGTCTACTAAAATGCTAAGAATAAACGATATATTCTTTGAAAAAACTATGCCTGGATATGAGAAGTATGTTAAATAAATATAAATAAATAATAACAATGAAGTTTTAATGAAGTAAACATTCTCATATAAGTCTTTTTTAAACACTCCTAGAGTTTTTGTGCTATTCTATTCTATAAATAATAAACGTAATAAATGAGTGACAAAATAATTGTAGAAATAATACATTCCAGAGTTAGTGTTAAATAATAATCTCAGTAGGATTCCAGAACAAAGAATCCATGGTACTAGAGGAAGTCAATGAAAATGGAAGGAAATGTATGAAGAGATTAATAAAAACATTAAGATTTTGAGAGGTCGTAGAGTTTGGCGCTCCGTCTTTTCTTGCTATCCCGATACAGGGATAAAAATGATTTTAATAATTTTTATGAATTTCAAAGTATTAATCCACACTATGAATAGAAAAATACTCAAACGAGTTTAAACTTACAGCGTTCAAATTGTTATAAGTATTAATATTTTTTTTTCTTTTTTTTTAGCTTCACGCTTTATCCCGCACATGGCAGGGTAGACAGAGGGAACAGCAGGGACCTAGTGTTAAGACACTTCGTTGCTTAGTCCCTGCTTTCTCCGTCCCCGGTTTCCGCCTTTTTCGAGGCATTGCGTGCTGAGTGGAAAAAATGAAATGAAAAAATTTGAAAGCATTAGCTTTAAATAACAGAATAGAAATACGTAATTACAAAACAAAAAACATCTTTAAGTAACAGTTTAGCTTGACATATTTCAAAAGTAATTGTCACTGACCAAACTTGGTCAGTCAAGCAGAGACCAATGTTACAATTTACAAGATTTTTGGCCTTTGAGTTTCGACAAGATTATGTAAGTTTTAGTTGAAAATTTAGCATTTACTTATTGAATTGATAGTAATTTAAAGAAATATCAAGAAATTGAAATAATATTCAAAGAAACGCTAAAAAATTTGAACCTATTTTAGCATTTTTCTATCTTTAGTGTGGATTATCTCTTTAAAATCAGAACAATTATTAAAATCATCTTTACATTTTTCCCTACATCGGAATAGTAAGAGAAGACGTAGAGATAAAACCTACGGTCTCAGCTTACCACTACTGCAATATATTCAGTAACCTCTTCATACATTTCCTTGCCATTACCATGCGTTTTTCGTAAATCCTTTAACATAAAATTTTATACATTTTATACCATTATTTTATCACTCATCCATTGCATCTATCCTTCTAAGATTCGTTTAAATTACGATTACGTTTAAATTTAAAATATTTCACATATCAAGACATTGTATTTTTAAAAAATACCCTGCATACATTTGTTTTTAGGACATTTCGTAATGCTTAATACTTTTACTGTTGTATATGATATGCTATTATGAATCATGAAATTATTCTACGGTTTTTTTTTAGCTTCATGCTTTATTCCGCACAAGGCAGGGTAGGCAAAGAGAACTCGAAACGTGGGACCTAGTGTCAGACACTCCGTTTGCTTAATCCCTGCTTTCTATGATCCCGCTTTTCGCCTTTTTTCGAAGCATTGCGTGTTGAGTGGCGGAACTCAACGCCGCGCTTAGCTTTGCTATTTTATGGTTTACTTTAATATTTATTTCAATTTACAATTTTGGTTTATTGCAGTATATGTCTATCTCCACTAATCTCTACTCTCTTTCTAAGTTGATCATTTAAATTTTTTTACCCCTAGTTTTTCTACCCCTAGTGCACAACGAAAAGTATTAACAGTTTTCTAAAATTCACTAAATTATCTTCTGAAAACTTCTGAACTAAATTAGATAGTGCCTGAAAAAAAAAATTTGTTAGATATATCCGCTATATGCAACTAATGCATTGCATTGCTCTGTATTGCCTCACTTAAGCCGTTCACCTCTGAAGGTGAGCCCTCACAGAACGGACCGAATTACTTACATTTCACTTTGGAATCGATTTCGAATTTATTGATTAATTTATAAACATAGCTTTATATGAAACATATAATTTTTTTATATATTATATATATATATATATATATATATATATATATATATATATATATATATATATATATATATATATATATATATATATATATATATATATATATATATATATATATATATATATATATATATATATATATATATATATATATATATATATATATATATATATAATATATAAAAATTATATATATATATATATATATATATATATATATATATATATATATATATATATATATATATATATATATATATATATATATATATATATATATATATATATATATATATATATATATATATATATATATATATATATATACTTAGTCTTGCCATAAATATTGTTATAAAGAAAAGCATGTTTTTTTTTTATACGTAACATTTATTCCTTTCATAGTGAGTTAGTTTAATACATCAATATATAACTATTAAAAATATACAATGTTTATTCGAAGTGGTCCCCATTGGCTGCAATACAGTCTTTTAAACGTTGAGGCCAGTTATCAATAGCAGCACGAACTCTTTCTAGAGGAAAATTCTTCACTGCCAACCGAATGGATCGTTTTTTTTTATTACTCCAAATTATCATGGCGTTTAGAGCAAGCCTTACTCTCTAAAACTGACCATAAATCATAATCCAATGGATTTAGGTCAGGACTTGACGACGGCCAGTTTTCAGTGCTGATAAAGTCCGGAACGTTAGTTTTCAACCAAGATTGGGTGGATCGAGCTCTATGACCCGGTGCCGAGTCTTGTTGAAAGCACCATTCTTTGTTATTGAACATGGTGTTAGTTAAAGACTTAACTACCGTCTCAAGAATGGTATTTTGATAAACTTGTGCCGACGTTTTAATACCTTTTTCACAAAAATATGGCTCAGTCACCCCTTCATAGCTAACACCCCACCAAACCATCACTGAAGTGGGATAATGCCCACGTTGTACTCTGTTTACTAATTGCGAAGCTTCTTTAGAGCTTCCAGCATAAATACGGTCATTTTGTTTATTAAAATACTGCTCAATTGTAAAAATTTTCTCATCCGTAAACAAAATTTTTTTGTGACCTCCCTTTGCGTACCGCTTAAGTAGTTGTTTGGATTTTACCACCCTATTCTTCTTTAAATTATCAGTTAAGAAGTGACCAGTACGTCTCTTATAGGCTGCAAGTCCTAAGTCATCTTTTAATATACGCGACATGGTTCTAGGAGCTATCTTCATCTCCCGAGATAAAATCTTTTGCTTACGGACAGGATTTCTTCGAATTCTTTCCCTAACTGCTTTAATCACCTTTTTCACACGAACGGTACGTGAACGGCCAGATCTTTTTCTGTCACAAACAGAGGAGGTATCATTGTACCTATCAATAGCCCGGTAAACAAACATTTGACTAATACCAAGCGGGTGGAGGGTTTTAAAAATTGCACTTTTCTCCATACCTACTTTATGTAAGGCAATCACAGCGATTCGGTTCTCTTTATCACCCCACTCCATTTTAATATAACAAATATTTAACAATATAATGGCGCGAAAATAAGAAAACACATCAAGCAATCATATAAAAATGACAGATTCCAAATTCAAACGTAATATTTTCTTTTTTTGAATAGTAACAGTATTTATGGCCAGACTAAGTATATATATATGAATGAATAATAATTTAAAAATATTAATAGACATAGAAATTATGAAACATACTTTAATTTTCTACTATTTTCTAAGCTTTTCTATAAAATAAAAAAGTGTATGCAAAAATGTTCTTCATTTAATTTATTTTTGTTTCTTTTTGATATTGAGATTTAATAACTGTGAAACATAACCTAATAAGATCTCTTCAAAATAATGAGTCAAAATATGGTACTAAAAATATTTATTATATGTCAGTAAAGTTTAAGTATATGTGGTTTACAAATAGCTATTGTTTTAAGTATTCTATAGTTACCCGGTATTAAAACACAAACAACTTATGTCTGTGTGTCTGTCTTTCTGTTCGCCTAAGCTTGTCTCCGGATCAAATAGTATTTTATAGGACAAATTTTAGGAAAAAGGAAAAGATTCCATTCCATTCAGCTTTGTTCTGTCCTGTCTTGTCCTGTCCCGTCCTGTCCTATCTTGTCTTTTCTTGCCCTGTCCTGCCCTGTCCTGTCTTATCCTGTTCTGTTCTCTACTATTATGCAGCATAAACAATATGCTGTTTAAGTAGTGGCGTACTTAGCAAATGTCACCACTATGTATGGAGCTCAAATAAAATAAATCAAAACTAATGTATATAAACAATGCTTTTAAGCAAGCGACGACGCGGGTCGCTACTTAGATAAAAATATATTGACGTAATTGTTCCTATAGATAAAAGCTATAATTTTCAATTACTTTAGTGTTTTAATATAAAAATTTATGATATGGGCTTATTGCTTTTTCGAAATTGTATACCATTATATGTATGCATTGGTTCATCATGTAGTAAAGGATTACACATCATGTATTTAATGTAGTGAATTATTTCTAGTTGTAAAATTAATACCAATGAATAATTGTATTTAAATGAAGTTCTCTCCTCAAGAAAGGCAAAGCGCGGCGTTAAGTTTCGTAACTCGTCCTAGCTCTTATATGCAGGGTAGTGTGTAAAGGCATTGTCAGTTTTTCACCAAATGGCATTTTGGGAACTACTTGCTGATAAAGTGAGAGAAAGGAAATATCTTCCTTGTCTGGTAGATAAACAAAAATTTTCCGTTTTACAGGTCTCTTTTAGATATAATTACCAGATACAAACCTAATGAAAATGTCAGCTTATCTGAAACTTTATCCACAGCCTATAAACCAGGATGATAAATTGCAAGCTAGTTGAAAATTTCCAAATATTTTAATTAATCTTAACAAAAATCGAACTTTTAACCAAATCTTGTACATTAACTACTGAGCCATTGAGAAGTTTTAACAGTGAATAAAATAAAACTATCGATCTATCTATTGGCACATATTGCATCAACCAGTCTTTGCACAAGATTTCTGCAAGGGTACAAAAAGATAGCACTGAATAAGTGTCGACATTAGCTTTGGTGCATAAAAAGTTTTACATTTTTTTATCATTGTGCCAGTTACTAGGTAAACTAGATCTTTCTCTTTTCTTTATTTAGGCAGGCAAAGAAAACATAGCATTAAGTCACTATGTTTCACGTTTCAAGATATTGCGAATTTGGTAAAAATAATGAGTAAAGTAAATTTCTTAAATCGACATGATATCACAGCTTCCTTTCTGTTATCTTAATAATTAATATTAAGATTATCAATTTTGAAGCTATTGCCAAAGGCTATAATTATACTGACATTCAAAATGTGATAAGTGCAGGGCTACAAAAGGCAACATAAACTTTTATATTTTTATTACATTAACCAAATCCTAAATACTAATATTTCATATATACACTACGAACGGACTGATGATATAACCAGATTCTTGACATGACTGAGAAAATATAAATAAAATATCAGTCCAATGCTAATTCTCGCGTTCTGAGAGATCCGTACAAAAATTATAATAACAAGTCTACTAATACAACTTACAAAATCATTTACGATCGTTCGTGTCGTAGCAATTTATTTGATAATAGCTTGTTTTTGATACACATTTGAAATTGAAATTTTAGAAAATTTCTCGATTTTTTTAATTTGTATTATACGTTTTTAACTTCTTACCGTATTCTGTAACTCTTGATCCTAGATTAACGAGAAATAAAAGCTATAGGTTTTGATTACAAGACGAATTTCATAATAACGTAGCAAAAGCTAAGCATAAACGCTTCTATATTTAAGGGACATAGATTTATTATAAATACTAATCGCTTAATACTCCGACGAAATGTAGAGAAATATTACATAGACACAACAACAAATGTATCAAGTACCTTAAAAAGCCTAATTATACTCATTTCAAAATTTCCTTTCTTGTATCGGTAGTTAAAAGATCTTTTCAGACCTGTCCTTGAACTAAATGCTCACTGGAACGTTGTATATGCAACATTTCTCTTATATACCTATTTCTGAAACGACAATGACATCACAATTATTCGTATTATTTTTGGCTAATTACGTTTACGCACTTTTTTTGAATTTTTGTGTTTATTAACAAATCTCGTTACGATTGCGAAGTCAAACTTATAATTCGGCTGGAGTTAAAAACCCAATTAAACACAAACAAATGTTATGATATTTATATGATTTTATAGAATTTTATAGGATATTGAGATATTGTATTTTTTTATATGTAGTTCTTTAGGTAACGTTCGCTTGTGGACAATTAAATTAACTTATTCATTTATATATATTACTAACTATTGCATTATTTATACATAAAAGTAGATTATATTAGAAATAAATATAATAATACTTTATAGTTTATAATTATATATTATTATTATAGTTATAAAACATCCGCTTGATTCGTAAGGCGCTTTCCTCGTTTGGAAGTGAGGTAACAATATCATTATAAGTTTTTTTCTAGAATATGTGTTTTGCCGACTCTTTGATGTTTATACAGCTCCGCTGGTTTTTTAAATTTCAATTTAAAATTATTTTACTGCAGCCTTAGCACTTTTCCCAGGTATCTGTCAAATGCGTTAGTCTTAGACAAAATTTCGATCTTCTTATGACGCCTGCATCTAACTTTTCGATGAAAATTTTAATAATATACACGATGAAAGGCCAATTTAGAAGTTATTATAGAATTATCATCAAGCAAAGCTTTTACCAGATTACTTATTTGTTGTTTATAATATACCTTTTCAAGATACTGCTAAGAGATATAGTTTAGTATGCCCCATACACAGTGTTGTTGTCATTTTTTTCTTCCACATCCAGAACTGGATGACGTGTCAGGATCACAAGATCATTCGGAAATCTATTCTGTGTTTTTATTATTGATATCGACCCATTTTTTACAAGACTTAAGTTTATCTATTTGAATATTAATAGCGATATCAAATATTTTGGGTGACAGACAACAACCCTGGAAAATTTCTACATTATAACATTTTGAAGGAGAGAAAATTACAAGATTTTAAAGCAAACGTCATTAGATTATGTTGTATTTATAACAAAAGTAACTTATATTTCATTTAAATATAAATATTTAATTACTAAACGGTCTTTCATGTAACTACTTAAGTCAACTTTTACTATGTTAATTAGAGCGGCATGTTTTATCACTATTTTAATTAATTATAATGGATTTAAAAGATACAAATCAGGCTTCCATATTGTTCTAGAAACAATTTTATATTACATACATATTTTTAGATTGAAATTTAAACAGCGCGTCGAAGAAAGTGTCGCAATGATATAATATCGGTTGAGTTGTTCATAATGACCTTGACTCGCTTGCAACTTGCTGGCACGCGAGTTCGACGACCATTCTTATAACAAACGGCTACTGAAGAATGTCTCTTTGAGGATTCGAAAACTAAATTTAAAATAATGAGTAGAGACTAGACTAGAATAAGATTTTGAGTAGAGGGAGAACGAAAGAGAGAGAAGGACAACATCGTTTGACGGTTGCAGATTCGATCCTCTTTTAGGAAATTAATTAACCTTATATATTTGCTGCTACAACTCAATCAATAATAAGAATAACTGTATTTGTTATTTATATTAAACATATCTTAATTCACATAGGAAATGTTCAAAAATGAATTTCTGAGTTGGTTTTGGCATTTTACTTATTAAAATCGATGTTAAATAACGTACGTTTTTTTTAGCTTCACGCTTTATCTCCTCATATTGCAGGGTAGGCAGAGGGAACTGCAGGACCCATATGAACCTAGTGTTCAAACACTCCATTGCTTAGTTCCTCCTTTCTCCGTTTTTTTCTCCCACTTTCCGCCTTTTTCGAGGCATTGCGTGTTGAGTGACGGAACTCAACACAACGCTTTGCCTAGTTTCCAGAGCGGAGAAAATGAAAATAGAAAAATGCCATCTTCCCTGAGTGGAAATCGAACCATCAAACCGTCGCGTTTACAGGCAGACGCTTACGCCTCTGCCGCCACGACGGCCCACAAATAACGTATATAATAACTTTTTATGTCAAAGTCGATATTATATTATTTTTTATATTCTCTATGAGAACAACTTACAACAACAAGTTTTACGTGTCTATTATTAATATTGAAATTTCACTTGTAATTTTAATAAAAATCTATAATATAGTCCACTGTTTTAGTATCAATTCTAGAGGAAGCAGTTTTTCGATCACTTATATCTCTGAAAAAGGTAGATTATTTTTAATATATTTTTAGATAATCCTAAAAACTTTTAATATATTTTAATATATTAAAATATATTAAAATAACTTTACTATATGAATGTTATAATTTTACCATACTAGTGTACAGAGCTTATTAACACTGGAAAGGAGTATGATATCTTGTACATGATGTGTGAAATGGCGCAACGCTGTCGGTCTTTTCGACCTTAACCCACTGAGATGATCAGTGCAGGAGAGTATGGAAATGTTAAACACATATTTTTTGTTTACCAAAGCTTTTATGTATATATTTATACTGAGTTTATGTCATTTATATATAAATACATATAGGATATATAAGAGTTTGTATATTAATATAATATTTGATTAGTATTATAGAATCATAATTAGTAGATAATTTGCATCTAATATTTTTACTTTGAAATATATGATGAAATAATTACATTCTTTCTTAATTTTATATATTTTGAATTTTCCAACATTATTTGGTTACATTTAAAGCAGAAATACCTAAGTTATAAATATAAAGAATGCTCATTTAAAAAAAAATCACTCCATAATAATATAAACTGTGATATATACATACACAAATATATAATTTTGTACTCAAGTAACACTTTTGCATATTATCATACGAGATGGTGTTACAAAATTCACCGATCTTGACCTCAATGGGACTTGGTCAGTTTACTCTACAAATGCCATTTTTTTAATACGTATACGTTCAAATAAATCATTTTTAGGGTTCAGTATGCTAGAAAGAAAAAAGTTAAATCTATATAAGATATTGTATAAGATCATTTGTGTGTCCGTCTATCAAAATCATTTTTTTCGGAAAGGGTGGAAGTTTGTAGCTGAACTTTACATATATATATATATATATATATATATATATATATATATATATATATATATATATATATATATATATATATATATATATATATATATATATAATATATATATATATATATATATATATATATATATATATATATATATATATATATATATATATATATATATATATATATATATATATATATATATATATATATATATATATATATATATATATATATATATATATATATATATATATATATATATATATATATATATATATATATATATATATATATATATATATATACATACATACATACATAATTAGAAAATACTATATTCTGTAATTATATGAAAATGTGACTATATAAAAATGTGAAATATATAAAACTTTGAACGCTGTGGGAATTTTATGAACAGTCTGTAGATATTAAAAATAAACTATAACAAGACCAGAAATATTGTTAGTAGTACCGTAGTTTTACAAATATATATGGCGTAGTTTAATAGATACTATTTCCCAGTGGCTTAAGATCAAGTCTTGCTTAAATAGTCGGAATTATTATAAATTATTAAATATTTTAAAATGAGTCAATATTATAACTATTTATGCGTTTATATATCTGTTATATTTTGCTGTTCCTTATGTAAATTTCTTTAAAGTTGTTACAGCTATGCCCACATTGTATTTGTTGATCAAACTTGTGAATAAAACATAATATTCTTTTGAAGTTTCGATATATTAAAATTAAAAACAAGTTTCATTTTAATGTATACAATGAATTAAACAACTTTTGTGACTGAATCCATGGAAAGCAAAAATATTGTAGGTGATTATTTAAATATTATTGTATGTATATAATTATTATTTTATTACGAAATGAAAACTAAATTATATATCGCTTCACTTTGTTCAGGATTTGGTAATAAATAGTTATATTAAATTATTGTGTCCTTAAGTTGTATTTAAATATGTACGTTTTAAGTGTCGCATCACTATCGTAAAAATTATTTAAAAATATCAGTTAGTATGTAGTTAAAGTATCTAGTAAGCACGTAATAGTAGTGAGTAGTAGTAGTGAGATAGAAAAGTACTAATTAATATTATATATACAGAATATATTAGAATCAATTCTCCACTTTACGCCCAATTTTCGTGGCATTTGTGGAAAATAGGTGAAATTCAAACGTTTTCTTTGTAAACTGTAATGCAGATAACTATATATGTATAAAATTTTTTTGCTATATTTTCATATTATTTTTTTCCGTCTGCCTGTATCTTCCCGTTTGTCCGTATATATATATATATATATATATATATATATATATATATATATATATATATATATATATATATATAATATATATCTATATATATATGTATATATATATATATATATGTATATATATATATATATATATATATATATATATATATATATATATATATATATATATATATACGGACAAACGGGAAGATACAGGATACATATATATATATATATATATATATATATATATATATATATATATATATATATATATATATATATATATATATATATATATATATATATATATATATATATATATATATATATATATATATATATATATATATATATATATATATATATATATATATATATACCCATATATACCCACCACCCATATATACATATATACCCTAAGGTAAAATATATTTTTGCTGAAACAGCTTTCGGTGTAGCTAACACCTTATAATTGATCCGTGATTTCTATAAAGCTGCAAAATGTCACAAACGTTTATTTCGTAATATTCGTATGTTTCGTAGTAATGTTCGGAAGGAAATAATAAATTTTAATAGTTATAATTCATTGTTATAAATTTACACTATTATATATTCAAAGTATTAGAATGACCAGTGGCGCAGTGTCCGACAGTAATCACAGTGGTTAAAGATTTGATTCCCATTTAGAAAAATGAATTATATGCATTATCTCTCTATAGCCACAGAGCAGTGGTGTCATAAATGGCAATAAGTTCTGCCACTCGACACAAAAATCAAATAAAAAAATTTTGCCGTTATATAGAAAATATAAATATATTAAATTATATATTGAATAATGATTTAAAGGTCCTGGATGTATAAATAAAAATCTATTTTTTGCTCATTTTTATCAAATATTACAAATTTTATATAGTATAGTGATTGTTATCTTCAATAAAATTATTATAGATTAATAAAAAAACTGATTTATCGTTTGACCTTTTTCATATGGGAAAAAGACTTAAACGTGCGCACGGTACGTCATATGCAGTCTAT
The DNA here is from genome assembly GCA_037178615.1 of Dione vanillae. NCBI lineage: Eukaryota > Metazoa > Arthropoda > Insecta > Lepidoptera > Nymphalidae > Dione > Dione vanillae. The sequence continues at coordinate 1,023,101 of JAZFAU010000112.1, forward strand.
ATACATTATATATTAGCTATATATACATTATAACATGGCTACAAAAAAATATTATTTTTAATATCAAGCAATACAAGAGTAAAATAAAATTTATAAGTTTAAAAAAATGCGGACGTTCCGCTATTTAGATTAAGCTATTATTAAATATTATGACTAATTTTCTGTCTCTACTATAAAAAAAATAAGGAACCGTTTACGATTGGATTGTCACAGTATTTAAACGATTGTCCCTCGAACAGTTAAGTGATTATGAAAATAGCTGTCACGTACTTACTATTATAATACGTCACCGTAACGCAGTGTTATAATGCACTTGACCTGGATAATTATTTCAAGCTAACTTAATCTGGAATACAACGAAATTAAAATATAATAAAATAATAATAATAATGCTTTATTGCACATAAAAATAAAAGAATAAATTAAAAAAATACAAAATAAATACAGTGAGTTTATTTAATAAGTATTTATTACTAATTCATTAGTAATTGTAAGGAAATTAAATTTAAGCATCGCAGTCAATTTTGTTCATTCATTATTTGCTCTATATAGCAATCGCAAGCGACGTTCTACATAATGTAAGGCAAGATATATGATGGTGATGATTCTATACTTTAAAAAAAAAATATCTCGTTTAGGTAAAATTCAAATATGGCTATCCGTCTAAATTTAGGTACGCCTAAGTACACATCCAAATAGAAGATATATTCTTAACAAAATATTTACGGCAAACCAAATTCAATACAAGCCTAATTTTAGACAATCTTTAGTCCTATTGTTATATAATTTGTGTGTATTATTATAATAAAAACGTTATATCACCGATATTCATTATTACATAATTAAAAGTGACATAAAAAATAAAATTGAGTGATCAGTCACTTAGCTCTATTTAAATCAATTTCTAAGCATATCTACGGATGAGTAAATGTAAATATATATTAATACAGATGTAAACAAAAGCGTAATACAATTGTTAAACGTCAAAGGTTTTTACATTGTTTCCACATAATTTTTTCAATTATGTCTCGTGACGCTCGCTAACTTAGACACACTCGACCTCTTGATTTGATCTCTGCACTGTTCTACGAATTGAAATGTTTACGTAAACGACAAGAGTATTGTGACAATAATGATTTATTTATTTTAAACGTGTAGGAAAATTGTCTACATTTTACGTAACAGAGGTATATGTATTTTTTTAGCTTCAAGCTTCATCCCGCACATGGCAGGTTGGGCAGAGGGAACTGCAGGAACCATACGAACCTAGTGTTAAGACACTCCGTTGCTTAGTCCATGTTTTTTTTCGTCCCCGCTTTCCGCCTTTTTCGAGGCATTGCGTGTTGAGTGGCGGAACTCAACGCCGCGCTTTGCCTAGTTGCCAGAGCGAAGAAAATGGAAAGAGAAAAGTCCATCTTCCTCGAGTGGGAATCGAACCCAGAAACCGTCGCGTTTACAGGCAGACGCTTACGCCTCTGCGCCACAACGGTCCTATATTAACTATGTGAAAAATCCAAATCCTATTATTATTTTTGCTTCATTTGTTTTGGTCAATTGGTAGACAATAATAAAACATTGATTTTAAAAACGATGGATACAGTTTCGATCCCTACTCAGGAAAATGACTGTATCATTTTCACTATCAAATATTATTGTAAATTGGTATGTACTCCAGTCCTTTAAACACAAACACAGACGCAAAATATCGATTTCTTTTTTAATTTTTATATATCAATCCACACAAAGGATAGAAAATAATAGAAGCGTATCCGTATAAAACTTTATTTTCAAATATTAAATTCCGTTAGTTTTATACTATATTGAATGTATTAAAACTCACTTTAAATTTTCCCACACAAATTTGTTAATGTACTCTTTACTTTGTATTGTATGCTTGTACATATTTAACATATTACATATAGATTTAGATAAGATAACATAACAATGGCAAGAACATTTAACATATATGTGAAAAAATACTTAATAAATATAAAAACAATAAAAATCATGACATAAGTAGTAACTATTGTTCACTGCAAGTCAGTTGATGCTTGATGATGAACACAATCATTGTTGTATTAATATCCACTTAAGCGAGAGATAGAATTTTGTTTATTATGTTTTGAGTCATAATTTGCAAATGTATAGAAAGCGGAGAAAAAAGTGCCCTGACACGTTTTTGTGTCAAAATATAGTATAATAATTTCTCATTATTAGAGCCTTTAATTTTATATGATTTTATAAACATTCGGTTTCGGATATAACTATGTTAAATATAGTAAATTTAGTTGATTAAATCAATAATCAATTCACGTTATTATAGTAATATCTATATATGAATTTAATATTTATATATATTTAATTTTTATATTAAATAAAATTTTTTTTTGAGGACCGTCGTGGCGCAGAGGCGTAAGCGTCTGCCTGTTAACGCGACGGTTTGTGGGTTCGATTCCCACTAAGGGAAGATGGATTTTGCCATTTCCATTTTCTTCGCTCTGGAAAGCAGGCAAAGTGCGGCGTTTAATTCCGCTACTCAACACGTAATGCCTCGAAAAACGGCGGAAAACGGGGACGGAGAAAGCAGGGACTAAAGTAACGGAGTGTCTTAACACTAGGTTCTTATGGTTCCTGCAGTTCCCTCTGCCTACCCTGTCATGTGCGGGATAAAGCGTGAAGGTAAAAAAATATATATTTTTCAATGAACTTCATCATTTCGTAATACATTCGTGTACAAAATTGTTGAATAATAATACAAAGACAAAAATAAAACTCATGTTAAGACAAAAAATTCACGACTTTACAAAAAAAATGTTATTAGTATTTAGTTGTTTTAGTTATCTTAGCGAAACATCTCCAAATAGGCTAACAAATATAAAAGTAAATGACAAATAAGTCTATCTCACGTGCAAATCTTTCAGTTGAAGGGCACTCCCATATTAGGTTTTATCTGTGGCAAAAAATATTTTGTCGTGTATTCCCATGGTCGAATGAGACATCTTTATCTTTACATACTATATAAATTTTAATAATTCTTGAGTTTTAATTGGTGTATAGGAACTAGGTCGAATAAGCTTTGTTTTAATAAAGCATCATAATTTAAGGTTTGTAATTTAATTCATAAATCATATCATTATATTAAAATTATTTATGTCTTTATCTATACTAATATTATAAAGAGGTAAAATTAGTTTGGTTGTAATGAATAGGATCAAAAACTACTGGACCGATTTTAAAAGTTTTTTATTTTAGAAAAAATAGGGTTCCGTAACATATTTGGGTTTTTCGGGAAGAAGCTGTAAAAATCACCAAGAAAAATTACTTATTTTGCTTACGCTTCCTAAGCTATAAAAGATAGAACCATAAAACGTGAATAAAATAAACTCACGTTAATAATCCTTATTAGTTTACAAACATACTAGTGGAAAACATAAGTAAAATTAATCAAATTAAACTACACTGTACTTAGAATATTGTAACATAAATAAACTGTTTAATTCATTTAAGTTTCGCAAGTGCAAAGTTGAATTACAAGATAACTTTTAACCCATTGATGTACAAAATTGCTTCATAGTCGGATCCCTTATACGCTTAAAGGTCGCTTATAGACATTTTACAGTCATTATTCGGTGGTCATATCCAATTTGTTATAGTGTAAATATTTCTATGGAGTGTAGTTTTTGATATAAGAAATTACAGAGAGTAGAGTCAAAACTCTCTGCTTTAAAGTTCTTTACCTCAAAAAATTCTGACCTATAACAAATAAATTCCATCTATCCATCTGTGTAAATGATTTTTCATAAGAATACATATCAAGTTAAGATTTGTGTTGAATATCCAGATCTATTGTCTTTAGGACTACTCAAAATCAATCAAAAGATAGTAACGGAGCATGTGAATGCTTCGTTCGTGTACAAACTTTGCGACGTAATCAAGCCTATATGAACCTCTCATGGACTTAGAATTATGAAATTCGATAGCAATTTAAAAAATAATTCTTATAGTACTACAAAGAAAGAATAATTTCATATATATATAAAGTTTTTTACTGTAATAAACAAAGCTACGCTAAGCAAAATAGTAAAATATTGTGACTGTAATATGAATATTTTTAACGCAAAAAATATATATAAAAATTTGAAAACATTCGTATGAATACATAATTAATTAAGCATATATATTTAAATTGTTTTTCATCTATTTCTTTACTAGAGAAACTGCAATGAAAATTATTTTTTTTAATACTTAAATATTAAAAGAAAAATTTATTGATTTTTTTTGACGGTTGCCATCTCCAAGCGCTCTGAAGCAGCATTCATTACGCTGCGTCCAATTCATTATATGCTTATTCAATTTATTACGTTTTTAGCATCTCCATAGAGAGGATCTATCAAAAAGAATGATGTTGTATTAACTATTATAAAGTTCATATATAATTATAAAGATGTCACATACAAGCAGGCATAATTTACTATGCAGACTGGCACACTAAAAGATGATCATAGTACGAGGGTCAAACTGAAAGTTTTTAGAACTGGCAACTTAAAAGCATTATATTAAAAAAATAAGTTTAAATTTTGAAAATAGAACTCTTTACCAATAATATTAAGTATATATTTCATTCATTTGTCATTTGTTTTACGATTTGGCGCCAAATTGAAAATTGTCTGTGCACGTCAGAATGAATTTAAACCGAGAAAATTTTCGTGCAATGATTTTTTATGACTTTCGATGTCATATAAGTCAACAAAACAGTTATGATAGACTTCGATTGGCTTTTCACGATGAAGCCCCATCTCGTGCCACAGTTTACAACTGGTTTAATGAATTCAAACGTGGTCGAACTAATCTCACCGATGATTTGCGTGAGGGACGGCCTTCTACAGCGACGACTGAAGATAATATCAGTGTTGTGCGGCGTATGATAGAGACTGACAAAAGAGTGACCTATCAGCAGATTCGGACAAGTCTAGGCATAGGTATGAGTCAAGTGCACAAAATCCTCCATGAACATTTAGCGGTCAGGAAGCTTTGTGCCCGGTGGATATCGCATAATTTGACCGAGGCTTAAAAACTCCGCCGTGTTGATTGGTGCCGAGAAATGATCCAAAAATTTAACGGAGGTGACTCAAATGCTGTGTTCGACATACTAACGGGTGACGAAAGCTGGATTTACTGTTATGATCCGGAAACCACAAGACAGTCTGCTCAGTGGGTGTTTCCTTCCGAAGAGTTGCCAACTAAAGTGAAGAGAGGTCGAAATGTTGGAAAAAAGATGGTGGCCTCGTTCTTCGGAAAGACAGGTCATTACGCGACAGTTGTCTTAGAGGATCAGAAAACGGTTAATGCAGAGTGGTACACTAACGACTGTTTGCCACTTGTCTTGGAAAAAGTTCGAGAGAAACAACCTCGCAGCAGGATCCTCCTTCTCCATCCTTCATCACGACAATGCCTCGTCGCACACCGCCAGACAAACGATCGACAAACTTCGAGGAAAACATTTTATGGACGCCGAAGAAGCAGTGGCTGCGTTTCAAAACGCCGTTGAAGAGACCCCTAAGGCCGAGTGGGCAAGGTGCTTTTCTCAATGGTTCCATCGAATGCAGCGATGTATTGATGTAAATGGACGCTATTTTGAAAAATTATAATAAAACTAATAACTTGCTAGAATGCTTAGTTTTTGATTTTCTAAGAACTTTCAGTTTGACCCTCGTACAGTGCACCTGAAAACCTAAAAAAAAATTAAAATTATAAATAATTGAAATTTAGTAAAAATTGTTTATTTGAGCAGCATTAACTTTTTGATATATAAAAATCTAAAGTCTGAAACAATTATATTGTTAAGATTTAACATTGGTTATGTGATAACCGCATTATATAAGAGAAGTCATCAAAAAAATTAAAAAATTGTTAAGTTTTTAAATGAATGAGCATAGTTAGGATCATAAAATCCACAACGATGAAGTATAATAGTTGTTTATAAGAAGATTAAGCTTTTTGTCCTAAACTGAGTGTACGTAAAATTTATTTATTTATTAACGGTAATTATTATGTTCGTTTACAGAAGTTCGAGAACGAAGTTGGACACAGTACTTAACACATTTTGACGGTGAGAATTGATTTCTTTATTAAAATATAAATTTAATATTCAATTTGATCATTAACTCAAACACTATTACAACGCATAAACAGCTTCACGCTTTGTCTCGCTCATAGCAGGTTAGGCAGAGTACACTGCAGGTAACGTGGGAACATAGTGTTAAGACACTCCGTTCTCCGCTTTCCGCCTTTCCGGCTCATTGCGCATTAGGTGACGAAATTCAGCGCCACTTTTAGCCTAGGTGCCAGGACGAAGAAAATGGAAATGAAAAAATCAGTCTTCCCCGAGTGGGAATCGAACCCACGTATCGAACTGTCGCGCTTACAGGCAGAAGCTACGGCTTACTCAGTGTATTTTCTTCAATTTCAGGCTTTTGCCTCCTTTTTTAGATAATAAAGTGATTGTTTTAAAGTCTCATTTTTTTGTCTTTAAGGTGCGTACGTAATCCTAATAACATTTTGTAATCAAACGAAAATCCGCTTCGAAACAAAAAGGCAATAATGACAACGGCTTACAAAATGTACACATACCTCAAACATTGTCGATTCAATATCAAAAATAGAAATTGAATCGATAAATAAACATAAAATATATATACGGAAAATTAAATAAAAACAACATTTTTTTTACTCTTTATCCCTTCACGCTTTATCCCGCACATGGCAGGGTAGGCAGAGGGAACTGAACCTAGGGTTAAGACACTCCATTGCTTAGTCCCTGCTTTCTCCGTTCCCGTTTTACCATAAAAAATTATTTCATAGCGACGTCACATAACTTTACCAGTAAATATTTATTTCACAGCGACGACGTGTCTATGAACACTAGTTATAAATAAGTAATATTTTTTGCTGTTAAATTAATTAAATCTTTTAACAATTTTTGTTTATTAATGTTGGGTTCAAATCTCAACAGAATAAATTTGATACCAATACGTGGTGGGAGATAAATCTCAATTTCGAAATAAAATCCAGATCAGCAAAATTATATGTATATTAAAATATATGTATATTATAAATAGTAAATAAAGCTTTTTTTAAATATACATCTTACTAATACTAACATTATGTGTAACGTAATGTTTTAAATGGAATAAATAAAGTTAGGGAGAGCTAACTTCGTATACTTAATATTTTCCTTAACGTATAGAAATATAAATAAAATGAAGAACCGTTAAGATTAATCACAAATTTATTAAGACTGTCGTGGTGCAGAGACAGCCTGTGCCTGTAAGCGCGACGATTTGTAGGTTCAATTACTATTTCTAAATAAGAGACGTAAGAAAAAAACTGAAATAGTTTTCATTATGGTAAAAAGGCAAAGCGCGGCGTAGAGCCACTCCACACACATGTCTCGAATGATGGTAATTTAAGAACGGAGTGTCTTAGCACAAGGTGACTTCTGTATATAGGTTTCTCCTACCTGCTGCTCTGCTATGTGCAGGATAAAACGTGAAGCTAAAAAATATATATAATACAAATACAAAATTACTAGTTTAATATTAACGGTTGCGTGTTAACTCAGGAAAGCCCATCATTCGTGTTTTCCTCTTGCATCAACTTCATTGAATAACGTTCTCACCTTGATTTGTGAACCTACAATATTTGAATTAGACTGTATGTCTTTGTTTGTTTTATAAAGCGTTATAAATGGTTAATGAATGGTTGGTTAATAAAGTCTGCGGCATTGAGAATTGATAGAAAATATAGCAAAATCCGTTTAATATATTTTAATTGTATAAATTTTAATCACACACATAAATTTTAATGTAATATATCAAAATCATGAGCATGATGGCATTTTAAGCGGGTTTAATAAAATATAAATTGTATTAAACGTGACATATATGATATGTCTGAAGGTACACGGGCTGATGTAAAATGGCGTTTATGCAAGAAATATATTAAGTTTACAAAGGTTTTAGCATTAATAATAGTTAATTTTTGGTACAACCTTTGGGTAAGAATGTAGAAATTACCTATTGAAGTACTTTTCACTATCTGCCTACCGTTAGATTGATATACACTCGGGAAGGATGGATAATTTCATTTCCATTTTCTTCGCTCTGGCAAGTGCGGCGCTGAATTCCGCCACTCAATGCCTCGAAAGGCGGAACACAGGGAACAGAGTGTCTTAAAACTAGGTTTCTTCGATTCCTAACGGTCCCTCTGCCTACATGAAGCGAAAAAACTAAAACAACTTAAGTGATTTTTCAAATTAATTAAATGCTATAAGCGAGTAACTCTGTCTTATCACACTGGATTATGCCAACTCTACCAAATATAGGAATAAAGCGTTTTAATATTTTTTCAACTAAAATTATACCGGACTACAAATTTTACGATGTTTTATTATTTATTTCATAATTCAACAAAGCTGTAACTATTTACATTTACGTATATAGATTTAATTTGGTCACTTAACAAGCATCGCGCGTACTGCTTTATGTACTAGAGCCGTTGTCAAGGATCATTTGTAAATCATATTTCTGTGTACAACTCAAAATGGTTTTGGCAAATAATGTTTTGTTGACATATTTTGTGAGTAGTGACAATACAAGGTCATACAATTTAACCTTAAGTTAAACTGAGGTAAGACGTGTCTACGGCTTGAGCAATATTCTTTTTACGTATTTATTTATTATACTTAAGAGGACTCCAAACTCTAATATGTTACTAAATTAAATATTAAAGATTTTGATTTTATAGTTCTTAAATTTTTAATAATTTGTTTAAAAATATAAACATAACATAAGATATTGTAATAATATAAAATACTAAATATATAAGCAGATGTAGACATATCTTTTAGTATCACAGATAGGTTTTTTCAAAGAAACCACTGGTCATCTATAAGTGTATACATTTTTTTAATTTGAGCACATGAAATTTTTAAGAAAGTAAAATTTAAAATTTAAATATTTTTGTGCTAAATCTTACTATAATTAAGCAATTATTCATTAAAATTCATACATATTTATAATTTCTTAATTTCATCTAGTTAAAAAGATTTTAAAAAGTGTATAGTTACTTTAAGTATTGTATACGTAAGTTATCCTGTACGTTTGTTACACTGGACACTACATCAGTATACATTCCGCGTCGACACTATACGATCATGTGAGTTATATGTTTACATTCTTGAGAGTAACATCTTTTAATATATAGCTATATAACATATAATATATGTATTTACACATATAGTAGATATTTATATATGTTTTTTTATTTATTACACTTAAAAGATATCTTTTTTATTGTATTACACAAACAAAAGTCTAAAATTATATTTTTTTTCACAGACATTTGGGAATTTCAACAGAAAATTCCAGCGATGTTGTTCACAATTCTACTCTATATGGTATATTGCATGGTTTACACGATACTACTTGCTATTGCTGGCCTCTGGTGCTTTGAAGAATGTACTCTGACTGAGGAAGAAGAATATGAATTCATACATCATCATCGTGCTATGCCATATTGAAGGGTCTACATCAGCTGAGAGTTGGACTACTGAAAGCAGCCTATTCTACTCATAAAACTGTAAGTACATAGAGTAGTAGTAAAATATTTAATATTTAAAAATAGAGCAAAATAAGTGCTTTCCTTGTTTCTTTTTAATATTATTTTTATTTATATTAAATGGAAAGGATAATGAAACAAAGATAAGGATTCAGTATGTTCGTCGGTTTTCATACGTGGGTTTATGTACCTTGAAATAATTATTTTTACGTATACAATGCAATTATGCATATCCGTTCAAGATTGCAATGATTTAAATTACGCATGACCGATGATTTATGTATTAAGTAAATAGAGTATATGCCAAAGCAAATATTATTTACTCGACCTAGATCTTTACTTTAGGTACTTTTCATAGAGACCCATATTCACTGTAGCGCTTTAATGAGACAAGTTAACTTTGCCAACTAATACCTAATATCTCGAATTCGAAAAACAAAGACCAGAGTGTGTACAGTCCTTTAATAAGGATTAAGATATAGATACAAAACTAGATTATATATTTTTTCTTCATTCATTTTCTTCGCTATTATAACTAGTCAAGCGCGGCGTTGAGTTTTGCTACTCGACACGCAATGCCTCGAAAAAACGAAACGCAGCCAACGGAATGTCTTAACACTAGGTTCCCAAGGTTCCTGTGGTTCCCTCTGTCTACCCTGCTGTAAGCGGTATAATAATAATATTTTCATTATTTTGTATGTAAAGATAAAATCAAAATAGTAAGCCGTTAATTTAACCGAGTTGCAAACTTATAACACGCCATATAGCTCCAATATAATTTACGACATAAACAATATGAAATAGTAAAAGTTGCGTATTTTTTGACAGTAAATCTTCTTTTTGCCAATATTTGATTGCAAACGCGTTAATGATCAGTAAAACGTAACATAATAACGTAACTATAAATCTAATATGACATTTTCACTTAGATAAAAATTTCGGTATACATTATAATTTTTTAAATCTTAATCTACACTAACGGCACAAAAATACTAAAATAAAATAGACAAATTTGAACGCATCCGGATTTGAACCTATGCCTTTGGCGGTTTCCATGAGGCGCTAAATTCCGCTGCGTTCGAATTATCAAGTAATTTCTGCAACTACAACAAACTAAATTTACTATATATTGGATACTGTGCTCTACATCTGCCTCTCTTATTCTGTTGCTCATTTTCTAAACTTGCCCAAAAACCATGAGCGTAATTTTCTTCTTCTTTGACGTGCTTAATGAATGAAAATAAAAAATAATCTGTTCTTACTAAGTCAAAACTAATGGCGGTCGCAAACTATTTTTTGACCCAATACATGTTCATTTAATAGTTTTGTAATGTATAATTTTAATTACAGAACAAAGTTCTTATTAATCTTTAATAAATAGAACAGAATGTTTCTATGTATATAAAAAATAGTGGCAACAGCCATGTGTTGGATAAAGCGTACATCTAAAAAAAGAAAAACGACCAATGAGCATATTTTTATATAAAAAATGTTCAAATTTCTTAAGTTATTTATTTTAGAACATTTTACGTTTTATATGCCTTTTCTGAGTTTTCTAAGTTTAAATGCACTAAAATTGTGTATGTATATCTATTTGTTCGTATGTATACGTATTTACATAAATGTATATATGTATATATATATGTGTATATATAATTATACTTATTTGTATTTCGTTAAATTGCACTTGCTTCACCACAACCACAGGTTGGCTGGAAGTCAAACTCAAAGTCAGTCAATAGTGATACCTAGAAATACCGTAGAATCGACGGGTTCCACAGTTTCACCATTCAAAAGTACATCGGCTTTAACAGTTTTTGTATTTGGCGTTCTGAATAATACACATTTAGTTTTTTTACTATTCAATAGTAAGTTAATACACTAAACCAATGTACTATTTTTGAGAGAGCATTGTTTACATCGTCATACGCGTTTAGTCGTCTTTTGATTTTAAAAATCAATGAAGTATCATTAGCAAACAATACAATCACATGGTCCCTTCGAACTAATTAAGGCAGATCATTTACATAGATTAGAAATAGGAAAGGACCAAGAATAGATCCTTGTGGGACCCCCATACTGATTAGTGAGCCAGGAGATTTCTTGCCATTCACCTCAACCCTCTGAACTCTGTTAGCTAAATAAGAGGTCAGAAGATCGAGTGCACGTCAAAAGATCTCTTGAGAAGAAGAAGAGATCTCTTGTAGAGATAAGTCCACCTTTGTGTACTAAATTTACTGTAATACTTTAATTTTACCCATGTATCTTAGTGCAATAAAGAATATTATAATCAGGAATATTATAAAGTTTACAGGGTGCATTGACGCCCGCGGATGGCGTTACCGACCTCAGTTCTAGAACATACAAATTAATATCAATTATCTCAAGGAAATGACATCGCGTGTTTGTCAAACACACTTGACGTATCTATCTGAAAATATGGGAAAATACGTAATATATGCAAAAAACAATGTTACTGAACGCATAGCCTACAGAGTAGCTTAAATAGTAAATTCTGTGCATACATTTTGTTACATATTGTTGTATTACGGCATTAGGCTTACACAGTTAATAATACTTAAATTAAATTAAGGAATACTCGCGTTTGCTTCACCCACTTGAGTATTATCAAAAATACTGGAAACGGTAAATATGCAAACCCATGTTCTGAACGCATAGCCAATAGTACTTAAAAGTAATGTTTGCATGATTTTGTACAATTTTGTATTCTGCTTATTAGGCTTACAAATTAAATAATACTTTAATTAATTAAGCGATAGTAATTCACGCTCAAAGAATTAGTCAAAATACATGAAAGTAAAAATAGGAGGACCCACTGTCTTCCATTTACTCACTTAGTTGTAACACGAATTTTTGCATGTATTTGACATTGTGCTGCATTTTTCTATACATATATACAAAAAAACAATCAAAAATTTGTGTCTTTGAAAGAATGTATTTCATATATTAATAATAAATTTAAATGAAGACGACATCTACTGTGTATTGACTGCACTTCATTGTAATGTACAGTGTCAGATCTGACATTTGCGTCGTAAACTTATATACTAATATAAAACAAACAATCGACAAATGTTCTTAGGGAAGTCTTTTATTATTTGTTTATTAATTAATAATATATTGAAATTATTTATGATTATTTATATGTAAGTCGTCATATTTGGTTCGTATAATATTCTAACTTAATATAAAATGAAGGATTATAATAGATTAGTTTTGTTATATTATATATATATATATATATATATATATATATATATATATATATATATATATATATATATATATATATATATATATATATATATATATATATATATATATATATATATATATATATATATATATATATAATTTTTTTTTAATACATATATATTTTTTTTATTTTATGAAATTATATTTGTACAGATATTGCTTATAATATGTTTTAATTTATTTTTTTTTCATTGTTGACACATTTTATACAATTACTATATATTTTTTTTTATTTATTACTACATTTCAGTATTTTTTATACTCATTTTTTATAAAATAAAAAAATTTAATATCATACATGTAAATTTATGTCCCATTTTAATTATTTATTCATTGTAATATACCAAGGAAATATAAATTATAATTCTGTTAATTTTTTTTTCATCATTCATCATCAACAAAAAGATAAAGCAATTCTAATTTTAAGACATTCCATTCTTGTTTTTGACTAAATTCAACATACAGCTGTTAAGTAGCGAAACTCAACGCCGTTCTGTATGTTAACTAGATTTTCCTATTAATCACTATATCCAAATCATTAAATATAAGTCTGAAGTATCTCACTTACCAATATATTAAAACAAAATAAACGCAGGAAAAACACAGAAAATTGGCTGACGTTGCTATTACATACAATTAAATAACAAGGCTGTATAATGTTCTTGACTTTGAAGTATAGTGTATAATTGTGTTGAAATTAATGTTAATATCGGTATATATAATACTTAGAATTATAATTATGATTTATTATAATATTTTAGAAATATATATTTATAAATGTTTTACCTTTTTTATTCTCTACACAATGTTCAATTACGCTGGAAAGTGTACTCTGTTCTCTTGCACCTCCCAAGCTTCAGATTATAAGGTAGGTTTTTTATACGTCAAATCTTCTTATGTATATATGTACGTATATATTATATAGATTTTGATATATTAACATATATCTAGATGGTCGTTTTTCAGACGCACATTTTGCAATAAAAAGTTGTTATCGTAAAATAGCCACATACAACAAAAAGCTTTATTTTGCTCATGCTTAATGCTTAATAAAAAAATATTTTGACATTTTTGAGTATCAAATCGAAAGAATATATGTTCTAATACAGCTACGCCTAAACACAATATCTACAATGGTTAAAATAATTTATGTTATTATCATCCAAAATATATATACCATTATGTCAAGTCCAATTAGAAGTAAAATTTCACAATTAGCCTCTTGACAACCTCCCCGATGAATACTTAGGAGAATAAAGTAACTAAACTATCTAATCTGAAATCTTGAATAATATCTTGAATGTATGAGTTTTCTGCGATATTAATCGTGCAGTGTTAAACGCCGCTCTTAGTTCAACTTAAACGCAAATGTAAACGTATATGTAACATAACTTTTTTTTTAGCTTTTCTTATTCTCTTCAGAGAAGAAACAACTTAGCGTTCCATGGATTCACCGAGCGGGTGCCGGGCCCATAGTGTTGTAGGAACAGGAGCTCCGAGCAGCGCTTGGGACTTGCAACCCAAGTGTAGGTTTAAAGGGCCCCTTTAAAACGTATTAATGCTCACTTTCACTGTCCGATCTCCTCCCACTACTTAACCAATTTTTAAATGATTCTACCAAAGCCGCCTTCGAAGTGCGTTCTAGAAATGAATTTGTGATAGTTCTAGACAGGCCGAGATCTTTTAGTAAACTATAAAGAGATTTCGCTGTTATACCTCTCGTTCCTACTTCAACCGCATGTAAGCTAACTCTAAACCTATTCCTGGTCAGTTCGTTTGTAAGATCGAAATAGTTATTGAGTTTAAGGTGGTGACTTTTCGGGATATTTGTTTCCCACGGAATTGTAAGTTCTACCAGTACTACGCGATTTAGGCTTCGAGAATAAAAAAAATATCCGGTCTGAATGACGAAATACAAATATCCTCAGGGATTCTATATTGTTACAAGCAGCTGAAAGAAACTAGACATTAATTTCTCCATTTTCCGTTTTCTATACGAATTTTATGCGAAGCATAGTGACTAGCAGAACTCTACGCCAATTTAGTTTATTCTATAAAAAACATAAATAAATTCTCCACAGTATCATTGCTCTAACATTGTTTCAAATTTTAATTAGTAATTATATATGAAATTAACCACAATACAAGAATGTACTTCATTTGTACGTCAATTAGTGAATATTGTGCAAATGCAAGCAAATGCTCGCGTTACGGGATGTTGCAGCAAGGACTTATAAATCACTACTTTCGGTACTTCTATATGGAACTGACCTGGTTCAATTTAATAATAATACTTTTGTATCAATTAACTTTTATGAATAATTTTGTATTAACTAAGTTTGAGGAAGAATATCGTTTAATCTTATTACTAGTTTCTGCTATTGATATGCCTTTGTTTTGAGGGTTTTACATAGTGATATATAAAATAATTCAAAATGAGATATAATACAGCCTAGATACGCCATATATATATATATATATATATATATATATATATATATATATATATATATATATATATATATATATATATATATATATATATATATATATATATATATATATATATATATATATATATATATATATATATATATATATATATATATATATATATATATATATATATATATATATATATATATATATATATATATATATATATATATATATATATATATATATATATATATATATATCAGGTGAAGATCCTACAATCAACGAGTGGGTGTACTTCTGAACTGCGCCACAACAAAGTCTATAAACATGTATGTATGCTAGCATTTGAACATGACATTGCTAGTAACAACGATATGGGAAAAAAATAATGAATATACCGAAAACAATGCAATTGGAACAAAAAATACGTGTGTTTAGCAAAATGATTATTTAATAATAAATACGGTAGTAATACGGTACTCGCCTTTTTTTTGCGGTATTTATATATTTACATTGTATATATATATATATATATATATATATATATATATATATATATATATATATATATATATATATATATATATATATATATATATATATATATATATATATATATATATATATATATATATATATATATATATATATATATATATATATATATATATATATATATACATATATACATAAGCGTACAGCCTATATATACATACATACCAACTACACCTTCATTGTAAATGTGGCAATTTCTTAAGACGTAAATTACTATTGTGAATATACACGAGATGCATTTGTTTTCGCTAATTAACTGCAAAGAACTACAAATTTGCAACATATAAAGACGAAATAATTAAATAAATCATTCTGCATATGGAACATTGCTTTATATTTCTTACCTAAGATTATTTTTAGAATTTGAATGCAACTAAAAAATTTCGTATGTGGTAACCAAATTAATACCAATATCGCTTATTTGTGATATTTGTGTGATATTATTTAGATAAGACAATGATAACTTCTTAATATGTTTAGCTTCGCTTTCTGTCACGGGTATAGCAGGTTCGACAGAAGGATCCGTTGTCTATTTTCCGCCTTTCGATATTTACGAAACTCATGGCTGCGTTTTACCCTATTACCAAACAAGGGAAGTAATTTACTTTCCCTAAATGGGAATCGAACCCACAATCGTAGTACGATACGACCGTTTACAGGCATACAACTCCTTTCTACAAATAGGGTAGATGCATCTACCGATCATTCAAATATTTATAAATCATTTAAAAATGACCCTAACCTAGATAATAATTAATAAGCAAAGTTGACATTACACAATATTGACCAAAGGCGACCTTAAATCTATCATTTGTGGATGGACATATATATATATATATATATATATATATATATATATATATATATATATATATATATATATATATATATATATATATATATATATATATATATATATATATATATATATATATATATATATATATATATATATATATATATATATATATATATATATATATATATATATATATATATATATAATATATATATATATATATATATATAATATATATATATATATATATATATATATATATATATATATATATATATATATATATATATATATATATATATATATATATATATATATATATATATATATATATATATATATATATATATATATATCTTTAGTATTTTTTAAATTGCATACTTTATGATTATTAGAATATTAATTATATTTTATCGTGCCCTAAACGCGATCTTGACACGCACTTACTGAAACGTAAATTACTGTTGTACTACTAAATAGTAGAACTGGCTTAGATTTTTTATCATTTTAAATAATAATATTATGCATTTAGTTCAAAGGTTTGCTAAGTATGCTAGTTTCACTTAATGATTCATCCCAATTTCAGACGAGTTTCAAGGTCAGAATGTGATTAAGAATGTACGAATTTCATATAACACAATATGGCCTTCATTGTGGTATTTTTTTAAAGCGGAGGGAATCGTAGAAGAAACTTAGTGTTAAGACACTCTGTTACTTAGGAATTGAGTGGCGGAACTCTACGTCATGTTTGTACCTTGTTGTAAGAGTGAAGTGAAAATATTAAATTCTCTTCGACTGGAAATCGAACTGTTAAGTTCTCTCGTTGATACTGCTGCTGTACCTCTGCGCTACGTCTTGTAAGAACACAAAGCGAGGCGATGATACATTATGTCTAGAATTAACGCGGAAAGCGGAGAAAAGAGTGTTGGGTAGCAATGATTTTCTGACTAAGAACTGGTTCACCAAATTGAATGGCTGTTTTAGAAAATTTAATGTTTAAGCGGGTATCTTTTTTATTTCAATAATGTGATTTGAATTCGAACTTGACTTTCATTACTCTAATATATGCAGAATGAAGCTTGAAGTTAAAAAAATAAAAAGAAATACTAATAATATTATCAATACAATATATATGTAGGTGACAATTGGCACGGTTTCTAGAATTAAAGACAAAATAAATTTCGATGGAATCAAGAAATATGAAAGCTTATGTAGACCGTTTTTTCAACATATTATGAGAAATTCTTTATAAAAAAAAATACACAAAACAAAATAAAATAACAATTTCAGATAATAAACTTACACGTCTTGGGGTCCAAGATTGTGTTTGTTAATAAACGTAAAAATATACCAGTGGCGCCATCTCTTGTTAAACTTAAGAACTATGGCAAAAACATAGCATATTACATAAACAAAAAGATATATATTTTAATTAAATTAAATCAAAGAAATACTTAAGTCAATTATTATATCGAGGTTATCATAGATAATTTAAAAAGCGTGTGATTGCAAACACGATTGTTACGCGATTGATTTCTCGTAAGAAATTAGTATTAGTAAGTATAGTATAATTAAAAGAATTTAAAAGTTTTTCGGCAACAAAGCTTTAAAAAATTAAAAAACCTACCTACTACCCAAAACGTAGGTACTAGAAAAGTAAAACGTACCTACTTTTGGGTACTAGGGTACGGTTTAAGTAATGGGTATGTGTTTCCGACGAAGCAGAAATTTCTAAAAAGTTTACATTTAGGGAACTTGGCGAATAATATAAGGGGGCACTAAAACAGTATTTCCTGAAATTCCAAATAAAACTGTAAAAAAATTATTTACATTTTATATCCGCGAAAATCTACCAACTAGTCACAGTTCGCCTATTAACGTATATAATAACCGCATCTTCACTCCAAGATAACACTTAACAAACACTCGAAAAAGTTGCAATAGAGTACTTAATGAAATACATGCGAAAATTAGAAACCTATGAAGGCCAACAGTATTTGGAGACATTGACCGACAAATTAGTTCTACACGTTCACATTTAGGACAATTTAAATAAACAAATAATTAGCTGTCGGTCGTGACGCAAAGGTACAAGGTCTGTTTATTAAAGGAACAGTTAGTGGGCTCAATTCCCATTTAGAGGGGATGGACCAGTTCATTTTCGTTTTTTTTGTTGCAAGTAGGCAAGCGCGGCGTTGAGTTCCGCCATTCAATACGCAATATCTCAATAGGTGAAAAGCGGAGATCGGAGAGGCTTAACACTAGATTTCTTTGATTCCTGCGCTCCCCTCTAGTCAGTCTAGTCTGCCATAAAGGAAATGAAGCGTGCGCGCGAACATTTCGTATTGAATTTACACTATATGTATGAAATTACTATCAATTTCGACTATTTCAATCATATATGTGATTTTTCAATGTATGGAGTAATTTATGAAATAATAAATTTCTTCATACATATACATAAACATATATATATGTTGAAACTGATGTTATATTGATTATGATGATAGATAGTTTTGTAGTATTGCATCCATATTTATGCTAAACTTACTAGAGTCGTGCAGTTTTTAAGTTATAAAGTACTAAATTTTTACCAGCTTTGACTGATTTCCAATATTTCAATGTGAGCTTGTTATTATTAATGTTGTTATAGTTTATATTTTTATAGGATTATGTTTTTTTAAGAGAACCTTTTTCTTTATTCGCTTGTCCGTTTATATCTAGCCTACAGTTACATAATAATTTTTCTTAGCTTCACGCTTTATCCCGCATATGGCAGGGTAGGCAGAGGGAACTGCAGGAACTATACGAACCTAGTGTTAAGACACTCTGTTACTTAGTCCCTGCGTACTCCGTCTCCGCTTACCGCCGTTTTCGAGGCATTGCGTGTTGAATGGTGGAACTCAACGCCGCGCTTTGCCTTAGTTGCCAGAGCGAACCCACAAACCAACCAGAAACCGTCGCGTTACAGGACAGACGTTGCGCCTCTGCGCCACGACGGTCCTTAATTTAAACGCAATCAAAAGCATACTATATAAAATTAAAGCATATTTTATAAAATTCTTAAAAAAAATTGAAAGGCACACATGGTAAGATAGGCAGAGGGAACTGCAGGAACCTAGACACTCCGTTGTTTTGTCCCTGTTTTCTCCGTCACTTCTTTCCGCCTTTATCGAGGCATTGTGTGTTGAGTGATGAAACTCAAGTCCATCTTCCATCTTCCAGAAGTCCATCTTCCATCTTCCCTGAATGGAAATCGATCCCACAAACAATCGCGTTTGTAGGTAAACGCTACGCCTCTGCGTCTGCCACGACGGTCCTAGTAGTATTGTTAAACTAGAAATATGAAATTGACAAGAACAAAGTTGTCATTATAAAGTTATACATGTTATTTAATTAATACAAAATTAGTGCCTGCAAATTTTAGTGTAACAGCTTTTATAACTACTTATTCTCGTTGAAATTAATTCCTACAGAACCATTGGTTCGACGCGATTTTAATTCGCACTTAAGTAATATTTTTAATTCCTAAAGTCAAAGTCATTATTATATTAAGTATAGAGATGCCGCTACAATGCCATTATATCTTAGACTACACTGATGTGACAGATTTTATTAATTACTATTATTAATTTAATTATATATATATATATATATATATATATATATATATATATATATATATATATATATATATATATATATATATATATATATATAGTATATATATATGTATATGTATATGTATATATATATATATATATATATATATATATATATATATATATATATATATATATATATATATATATATATATATATATATATATATATATATATATATATATATATATATATATATATATATATATATATATATATATATATATATATATATATATATATATATATATATATACGAAAGAAAACATATTTTAAGTAATAATATGTTAATATATTTTAAAGCACAGATTTACTATTAGAAAAGACTACTGTTCAAATAAATAATTCATTAAATTACTTAATTAATTTGGACGTTGTTAAGATTTTTAACTAGCACAACATATATGCTAACGACATCACTTTCTCCGAAGTATGAGTGGTTAGATCACACACTGTATAACATAATATATATATATATATATATATATATATATATATATATATATATATATATATATATATATATATATATATATATATATATATATATATATATATATATATATATATATATATATATATATATATATATATATATATATATATATATATATATATATATATATATATATATATATATATATATATATATATATATATATATATATATATATATATATATATATATATATATATATATATATATATATATATATATATATATATATATATATATATATATATATATATATATATATATATATATATATATATATATATATATATATATATATATACACAAAGAAGTGCAAAAAGTAAAGTTTAAATTACTTATGGAAGTGTTCACCTCAATGTAAAGAATGAAAAAATAACGCAATACGTGAATAAAAATCAAAAGTATCTCACATATAGCATAGTACTAAGTATATTGAGCTCAAATTTGAGTCATAACGAAGCATAACTCTACGTCGAGATTTCTAAAGATTTGAGTCATTGCGGCGCATAATTTAACGCCGCTGACCATTGAAATATAACCTCAAATCGGAATCAAATCAGCAACTTTCATGGAATCGCCATCCCACTGCGCCGCGACGGCCTCGTAACGCAACAAGTACTTACGTCTTTATGTTTGTGGGGGTTAGATTGTAGTCTCAATTGCTCTTCGGTTATCACAGCGTTAACACTTTCCAAGCTTTCGCTCTCTGAACATTTTTTTGTATATATTTATGTGAAATGAACAGAGATTTTTGTTTTGCTTTATTAAGATGACGTGTTTTTGTGGTTTTCGGTATGTATATATATATATATATATAATATATATATATATATATATATATATATATATATATATATATATATATATATATATATATATATATATATATATATATATATATATATATATATATATATATATATATATATATATATATATATATATATATATATATATATATATATATATATATATATATATATATATATTAATTTTATTATTTGACATATAATATTATAGTATTTTATTTAAATTTATTTACAATTATTTAGTTTAAATAAATATATTTAATATAATTTTTATTAATTATTTCACAGGTGACAGCTTACGATGAGCAAATTGTTACTGTGAAAAGAAAGTGACTAGAAAGTAAAAACACAGTGCTAAAGTGTATGTGACTTAAGTGTTGAAGTGTTAATTCTTTCAAAATGTCGGGTTTCGTAAAAATCGCCATAGATGACTATTATTCCGATAACAACTGGACTGAGATCATCAATAAATATTGGATGCTGGCGGAAAGGGTTTCAGGTAAAAATATTTATATATATTATTTTAATATATAAGCTAATTTTACTTTATTATATATGTTTGTGGATAATAATTGTATAAAAAATAAAACAATTTAAAAGCTTAAAATATACGAAAATTTATGGATTTTTCGTAGTACTCAACACACTTTATATAGTTTTTAGGTCAGGGAAATGAACTAGTTTCTTCCACCAAACCAAAAGACGCTGCGCCACGTTAGCTTTTATATTATTATTTTATAATAATGTGAAGGCTATAGTGCAAATGGATAAGGCTATAGTGCAGATTTTCACTCATTTCAATAAGTTCTCTAATTCGTTTATACAGCCATTTCTAAATTATATTAAAAATAATAAAAAAGTAGATTAATATAATATATTGGATACCAGGACATTGTTTTATATTTTATTACGATATATCTTATAATATTAATAATAGAATACATGTAGAGGACCGTCGTGGCGCAGAGGCGTAAGCGTCTACCTATAAACGCGACAGTTTGTGGGTTCGATCCACACACAAGACGGATTTTTCTATTTCCAATTTCTTCGCTCTGGAAAACTAGGCAAAGCGCAGCATTGAGTTCCTCCACTCAACACGCAATGCCTCGAAAAAGGCGGAAAGCGGGGACGGAAAAAGCAGGGACTAAGCAACGGAGTGTCTTAACACTAGGTTCCATGGTTCCTGCAGTTCCCTCTGCCTACCCTGCCAAGTGCGGGATAAAGCGTAAAGCTATGAAAAAAAATGATATATATATATATATATATATATATATATATATATATATATATATATATATATATATATATATATATATATATATATATATATATATATATATATATATATATATATATATATATATATCACGGAGAATTAAAACGCGGCGTTGAGTTCCGCCAATCAAAGTGAAGAATATATTGTATTATCACTATATTGGATTACCACATACACCAAAAGCTGTGAAGCTAAATTTCAATTTTAAGTATTCTGCATTTCATTTAAAAGTATTTTTTTAAGTGTTCCCAAAATATATTAACTTTTACGCTGTATACGAATATTTATGGCCGCCACAATGCCTTTCAATTTCTATTCAAACTAACAGCTAAGCGAAAGTTGTAAATAGAAATTTTTACTATAAGAACATATTAAATAATGTGTAAATTAAATCAATACGTATCACAAATCAACTGGTTAGAAAAGCAATTGATTTTTTAGTTTTCGATGTCATAGTACTATTTCTATGTACACGAATAAAGTTCGTTACTTAGCATCTAATTCAATTTTATTTAGAACTGAACGTAATATATGGACAGCAACTTAATTAATTAATTTAAAACCAATTCAATTTAATTTAATTAAATTCAATTCAATTCAATATACAATTGCTTGCTGCACGATATGCTGAGATTTGATTATATATGAAAATATTAATGCTTTTTTTGCTATTTGTTATTTAATCTCTAGAACTTCCGGAAAAAAGTTTTGTAAAGTCAAGATAAATTTAAGACCAGTCAAAGTTTAGAGTCAAAATAAAAATTAAAAACCTAAACTAGTGCTACTTGTTAAATTATGGTGATCAATAAATACGTATTTTACTGCTTAGAAAAGCATACATATGTTCAAAAACAAGATAATTATAAACGTATAAATGCAATTACTTACTAATATATTACGTAATAATATTTATTACATAGTATTAACATAAATCAGTATAAAAATTATTTAATTATTATCATTTTGTGATCAGAGGATCGTCGCAGCATCGGCGCAAAGGTGTAGCGTCTGTCTGTAAACGCTAAGGGTTTGTGGGTTCGGTTCCCACACGACGAAGATGGATTTTTCCATTTCCATTTTCATCGCTCTGACAACTAGGAAACGCGTGGCGTTAAATTTCGCCACTCAACACGTCAGGAGAATATAGTTTTATTACAAATGTTTCAACCGTTTGCATTATTACATATATTTTCCATATTTTGTCATTAATATATTATTAAAAAAATAAATTAAATTAAATTAAAATAGTTCATTAACTAAAAAAGGAATTACATACGTATGAAATGGAATTAATCAAAAAAAAATTAAAATTTATAATTTTTAATTTTAAATAACGTATTATTTTCTTTAATACTCGATATTCTTCGATAAACGAATAAGAACATAACATCTGAGAATATCACGAAAAATTATTACCTTTTTAAACTCTTCTTTAAGGTGCAAAGTTTTGAAAAGCCAAGAAATAACCATTTGTTTTTAAAATTTTCACCTGACCTAAAAAAAGGTAATTGTGTATAACACGTAGACGCTCAAGGCTACCCTATTAATTAAAAATATTGTTTTATTTATTATTATTATTATTATTTAGATTCACGCTTTATCCCGCATATTGCAGGGTAAACAGAGGGAACCGCAGGAACCATACGAATCTAGTGTTAAAACACTGCGTTGCTTTTTAGTCCCTGCTTTTTTCCGTCCCCGCTTTCCACCTTTTTCGAGGCATTACGTGTGAGTGGCGGAACTCAGCGCCGCGCTTTTCCTAGTTGCCACAGCGAAGAAAATGGAAATAGAAAAAATCATCTTCCTCGCGTGGGAATCGAACCCAGAAACTGTACATCTGCGCCACAACGGTCCTCATTGTTAATATTACTTATATTTATTTAACTATTTTAAATTAGCCTCATAAAAATATTAATATTATAAATTGGAGAGTTTGTTTCGTTGTATGCGTTAATCTCAGGAACTGTATGGAGTTGTAAAAACTATTTGGGTTACTTTGAGAGGGACATGTTATTCTTATATATTCCTCTTCTATATTCGTCTTCTTACTCTCTATTGTTGATCTCACTTTTATTATATCTTCTCCATACTCTATAAGCCCATCTTGCTCTAACTTAAAAACCAAATACAATTTGTTCATACACTTTCTTCGATCATTTCTTATAAATAATACCCAATTCACGATAAATTGCTTGTAGCAGTGATTATTAAATTTTTAAATAACCCAAAATGGAAAGTTCAGAACGTATAAGTTTGACATAAGTGAGGTCTTGTGATGTGTTGAAGTGAAATGTCATCGACATACATTCCTTAGTTTCCGCTTGATGGTAGAATGAACTGAAAGGCACTAACAACCGTAAACAATAGCTTTAGGCTATTTCCTGCAGATAGTCATTTTGATTTGTTTAATAAAATAAAATTAGCTTCACGATTTATCCCGTAGTGGGAACAGTAGTGGGTACAGGGAACAGCAGGAACCGTGATAACGTAGTGTTAAGACACTCTGTGTTCTCATTTAAATATTAATTTTCTAAGACACTTTTTAACTATTATTAATTAGTGCTCTTATTATAAATATTATTTTTATTACTATTAATACCTATATAAAATTATAGCAATTGAAATATATAATACATTGTGTGTTGACGGATCTTAACGCCGCGCTCTATCTAGTTAAAAGGATAAAAATAAAATTAAAATTATCCATACTGATCAAAAATTAATTGACCACAGCTGTTGTGTATTCAGACTCTGAGTTAATCTACGTTGGTCTGAACTAGTCAGAAAAAACTAAAAACGTTTCTACGACGTATGTACACGTTAGTTGATTGGTTGAGTTCGAAAATTATTCACGGGATTGAATTATTTTCGTTTCAATATTTCAAAAATGTCGCGCGGCGTTGAATTCCGCTACGGTACATGTAATGTATCAATTTGAATGAAATGTAGGAAACGGTGTATCTTAAAAATTATTTTTTGATTATTTTTATGATTTTTAAAGTGTTAATCCACACTGAGGATAGAAAAAATACTTAAAGTAAACATATAAAAATTTGAACGCAGCGGGACTCGAACCCGCGCCCTCCTGCGAACCGTGCAGGCGCTCTCACCACTGAGCCATGCGTTCTACATCACGCGGCGTTGAAATTCTTATATGCTTTTATACAACTTATATCGTTGTTAGCATCTCTGTAGGGAGATTTTTACAAATTTCCGCTACCCAAAGACCATTACAAAGAACAATCGTTTGGCGAGAGAGAATGCTATTTTTATTAAATATTTTTATGATTTTTAAAGTGTTAATCCACACTGAGGATAGAAAAAATACTTAAAGAAAACATATAAAAATTTGAACGCAGCGGGACTCGAACCCGCGCCCTCCTGCGAACCGTGCAGGCGCTCTCACCACTGAGCCATGCGTTCTACATCACGCCGCGTTGAAATTCTTATATGCTTTTATACAACTTATATCGTTGTTAGCATCTCTGTAGGGAGATTTTTACAAATTTCCGCTACCCAAAGACCATTACAAAGAACAATCGTTTGGCGAGAGAGAATGCTATTTTTATTAAATATTTTTATGATTTTTAAAGTGTTAATCCACACTGAGGATAGAAAAAATACTTAAAGTAAACATATAAAAATTTGAACGCAGCGGGACTCGAACCCGCGCCCTCCTGCGAACCGTGCAGGCGCTCTCACCACTGAGCCATGCGTTCTACATCACGCCGCGTTGAAATTCTTATATGCTTTTATACAACTTATATCGTTGTTAGCATCTCTGTAGGGAGATTTTTACAAATTTCCGCTACCCAAAGACCATTACAAAGAACAATCGTTTGGCGAGAGAGAATGCTATTTTTATTAAATATTTTTATGATTTTTAAAGTGTTAATCCACACTGAGGATAGAAAAAATACTTAAAGTAAACATATAAAAATTTGAACGCAGCGGGACTCGAACCCGCGCCCTCCTGCGAACCGTGCAGGCGCTCTCACCACTGAGCCATGCGTTCTACATCACGCCGCGTTGAAATTCTTATATGCTTTTATACAACTTATATCGTTGTTAGCATCTCTGTAGGGAGATTTTTACAAATTTCCGCTACCCAAAGACCATTACAAAGAACAATCGTTTGGCGAGAGAGAATGCTATTTTTATTAAATATTTTTATGATTTTTAAAGTGTTAATCCACACTGAGGATAGAAAAAATACTTAAAGTAAACATATAAAAATTTGAACGCAGCGGGACTCGAACCCGCGCCCTCCTGCGAACCGTGCAGGCGCTCTCACCACTGAGCCATGCGTTCTACATCACGCCGCGTTGAAATTCTTATATGCTTTTATACAACTTATATCGTTGTTAGCATCTCTGTAGGGAGATTTTTACAAATTTCCGCTACCCAAAGACCATTACAAAGAACAATCGTTTGGCGAGAGAGAATGCTATTTTTATTAAATATTTTTATGATTTTTAAAGCGTTAATCCACACTGAGGATAGAAAAAATACTTAAAGTAAACATATAAAAATTTGAACGCAGCGGGACTCGAACCCGCGCCCTCCTGCGAACCGTGCAGGCGCTCTCACCACTGAGCCATGCGTTCTACATCACGCGTTCAAATTTTTATATGTTTACTTTAAGTATTTTTTCTATCCTCAGTGTGGATTAACACTTTAAAAATCATAAAAATATTTAATAAAAATAGCATTCTCTCTCGCCAAACGATTGTTCTTTGTAATGGTCTTTGGGTAGCGGAAATTTGTAAAAATCTCCCTACAGAGATGCTAACAACGATATAAGTTGTATAAAAGCATATAAGAATTTCAACGCGGCGTGATGTAGAACGCATGGCTCAGCGGTGAGAGCGCCTGCACGGTTCGCAGGAGGGCGCGGGTTCGAGTCCCGCTGCGTTCAAATTTTTATATGTTTTCTTTAAGTATTTTTTCTATCCTCAGTGTGGATTAACACTTTAAAAATCATAAAAATATTTAATAAAAATAGCATTCTCTCTCGCCAAACGATTGTTCTTTGTAATGGTCTTTGGGTAGCGGAAATTTGTAAAAATCTCCCTACAGAGATGCTAACAACGATATAAGTTGTATAAAAGCATATAAGAATTTCAACGCGGCGTGATGTAGAACGCATGGCTCAGTGGTGAGAGCGCCTGCACGGTTCGCAGGAGGGCGCGGGTTCGAGTCCCGCTGCGTTCAAATTTTTATATGTTTACTTTAAGTATTTTTTCTATCCTCAGTGTGGATTAACACTTTAAAAATCATAAAAATATTTAATAAAAATAGCATTCTCTCTCGCCAAACGATTGTTCTTTGTAATGGTCTTTGGGTAGCGGAAATTTGTAAAAATCTCCCTACAGAGATGCTAACAACGATATAAGTTGTATAAAAGCATATAAGAATTTCAACGCGGCGTGATGTAGAACGCATGGCTCAGTGGTGAGAGCGCCTGCACGGTTCGCAGGAGGGCGCGGGTTCGAGTCCCGCTGCGTTCAAATTTTTATATGTTTACTTTAAGTATTTTTTCTATCCTCAGTGTGGATTAACACTTTAAAAATCATAAAAATATTTAATAAAAATAGCATTCTCTCTCGCCAAACGATTGTTCTTTGTAATGGTCTTTGGGTAGCGGAAATTTGTAAAAATCTCCCTACAGAGATGCTAACAACGATATAAGTTGTATAAAAGCATATAAGAATTTCAACGCGGCGTGATGTAGAACGCATGGCTCAGTGGTGAGAGCGCCTGCACGGTTCGCAGGAGGGCGCGGGTTCGAGTCCCGCTGCGTTCAAATTTTTATATGTTTACTTTAAGTATTTTTTCTATCCTCAGTGTGGATTAACACTTTAAAAATCATAAAAATATTTAATAAAAATAGCATTCTCTCTCGCCAAACGATTGTTCTTTGTAATGGTCTTTGGGTAGCGGAAATTTGTAAAAATCTCCCTACAGAGATGCTAACAACGATATAAGTTGTATAAAAGCATATAAGAATTTCAACGCGGCGTGATGTAGAACGCATGGCTCAGTGGTGAGAGCGCCTGCACGGTTCGCAGGAGGGCGCGGGTTCGAGTCCCGCTGCGTTCAAATTTTTATATGTTTACTTTAAGTATTTTATACAACTTCAGTGTGGATTAACACTTTAAAAACCATAAAAATATTTAATAAAATAGCATTCTCTCTCGCCAAACGATTGTTCTTTGTAATGGTCTTTGGGTAGCGGAAATTTGTAAAAATCTCCCTACAGAGATGCTAACAACGATATAAGTTGTATAAAAGCATATAAGAATTTCAACGCGGCGTGATGTAGAACGCATGGCTCAGCGGTGAGAGCGCCTGCACGGTTCGCAGGAGGGCGCGGGTTCGAGTCCCGCTGCGTTCAAATTTTTATATGTTTACTTTAAGTATTTTTTGATTTCTCTGAATATTCTGCTACTATAGTACAAGTTACGCTTTGTACCAGCAGTTTTCTTTCCGAATTATATATATATATATATATATATATATATATATATATATATATATATATATATATATATATATATATATATATATATATATATATATATATATATATATATATATATATATACATATATATATATATATATATATATATATATATATATATATATATATATATATATATATATATATATATATATATATATATATATATATATATATATATATATATATATATATATATATATATATATATATATATATATATATATATATATATATATATATATATATATATATATATATATATATATATATATATATATATATATATATATATATATATATATATAATATATATATATATATATATATATATATATATATATATATATATATATATATATATATATATATATATATATATATATATATATATATATATATATATATATATATATATATATATATATATATATATATATATATATATATATATATATATATATATATATATATATATATATATATATATATATATATATATATATATATATATATATATATATATATAGAAATTGTAAAACGCATTTTTATTAGACTTTATTTAAAGATATCACGACACCTCACTTACGGTAACCTTGTACATTCGATTCATACATTCCGTTCTCCGCTCTCCGATTTTTCTCTATAAATATAATTCTCCATATTCCTCCATACATTACAAGCATATGTACTAGTAATTTAATACAATTCTTATGAACACAAATTGACTTTCACATTTCATAGTTTCTAACATATTAACACTTGTAATATTTTCAAAATGTTAAAAGTTTTTTGCTTTCTTTCTATACCGGTTTTGAGTTAACTAAAATGCGAAAGCTTAAGTCAATACACTCAAGTCCTTGAACCTAAATATTTAATATTAGTACACAGATTGCTATAATTTTACAGCCTCTGTATTTAATCCAAGTGCAATACAAATGTAAGACAACACACAAAAGAAAATATTTTACTATAAATTAAAGAAAATTTCCTAATACTGGTAACAAGACATATCGTGGCGTTGAGTTCCGCCACTCTACGCCTGATGTCTAAAAATTGGACGATAGTGGGTTACGCAATGTCTTTTAGATCCTTTCAGTCCATTCCTTGTTATATGCCATAATAACAACGTGAAGCTATTAAAATAATTCAAATATATTAAATTTAATACTAGAAATCACGTAAACGGGTAGAAAATAAGGGAGGGAGGTATCTTTAGCGATAAAGCTTTAAGGTTATTAAAATTTATTTCATATTAGAAATTAATCATATTGAGAAGCTTTAAATATACGTAACTAGTTAGGTAATACGTTACCTCGGCCTTGCCAATGAATATTGATCTTGACCTCTTCAGTACTATATTTACATATATTATATTCCATTGTTTAAACATAAATGTTTTTTTTTTCTAGCTTCACGCTTTATCCCGCATATTGCAGGGTAGGCAGAGGGAACTGCAGGAACCATTTGAAACTAGTTTTAAGACACTCCGTTGCTTAGTTCCTGCTTGCTCCGTCCCTACTTTCCGCCTTTTTCGAGGCATTGCGTGTTAAGTGGCGGAACTCAACGCCGCGCTTTGCCTAGTTGCCAGAGCGAAGAAAATGGAAATATAAAAATCCACCTTCCCCGAGTGGGAGTGGCGTTTACAGGCAGACGCTTACGCCTCTGCGCCAAGACGGTCCTCTACGGTCGACGACACAAACGTTGAAATATCTAAAAAGTAGAGATAATAGAACCAAATGTAGCGACTAAAATCTCCACAAGCAAATAATGTTACTAATAAATTAAAAGTTAGAACGCAAAGTGACAAGTCACTACCAAGTTAAAAGATAAGTAAAAAATCACTAAACTCAATATTATGTATACATTTCTTAATAAATTTTAACTCAGTGTTTAAATTATTTATTCTTATTAGTGATAAAATATATTATATATAATGAATAGAAAGTAACATTACTAAAAACAGCTATTAATATAACATAATTTATAAAACTATTGGAGATACGTCATGGCGCGTCTGTTTGTAAACACGATAGATTATGGGTTCGATCCCCACTCGGGGAGAATAGTTTTATTTCCATTTTCTTCACTCGGGCAATTTCGCCTACGCACGCAATGCCTTGAAAGGCGGAAAACGGGAAACGGAGTGTCTTAACACTAGTTTCCCACGGTTCCTGTAGATCCATCTGCCTAACCTGCTATCTAGGGGATAAATTGTGAAAGTAAATTAAGTTATCCTGCTAAATTAAGAATACAAAGTACCTAAATCTAATAAAAAATTATAATTTCTAATTTTATTCATAGATCCTCGTGTACAAGGATGGTTTCTCTTCGACACGCCTATCGCGACACTCGCGATAGTCATAGTGTACCTGAGTTTCGTTATGGTGGCGGGCCCACTATGGATGGCGAACAGAAAACCTTTTAAACTCAAAAATATATTAGTCGGTTACAACGCGGGACAAGTTTTGCTATCGTCGTATATGTTTTATGAGGTAAGCTGCTAATTAAATATACTTTTTAGATGCTTTGTAAATGCTATGTTTTTTATAATAATATATATATATCGTTAGGATTTTTTTTAAAAAAGAGGGTAGTCCTAGATGATAAAAATATATCAAGCAACGTTGCTCATTGGAAGAGTACTCTGAAAGTGATTTATGTAGTACAATTACATAGAATCTCTGTCCCAATACCCTCGAAACATATGCTATACATGTGTTTCAATATTATTATTTAAATAAAACTAATCACTTCTGTTTTCTAACATTGTGTTCATTATAATATCACTGGTAAGTTATTAAATATCGTATGAAATCGCAATTGGGACACGTGATTTTTTTAATTGATTTAGGACCATACCATAGGAGAGATTGGGAACCCCTGGATCAGATGAATTACAGCCTTTTGTCATAATGCTGTTGTTTCGATACAATGTATAATGAAACAACAGCATTATTAAAAAAATAAAACGTTTTGGTTCTTTCATTATAGCGTTCAATGTTCTTTTATAATATATGGTGTTCTTAAGTATTAAAACTTTTTTTATTTTTTTTCTTATACATAACTAGACCGTAGTTTTGTTTAGTTCAGTGTTTGGGAAAATCAGTGAAATACAAGCCTCAATAGTTATAACTCGTTGTAATTTCAAAAAAGTTTGCTTCAATATACACATATTTCTAACTTGTTTTATTACTACAATTTTGAACAGTACAAAAAACATACAAAAACATGGAATTAATCGCTCAATTCATATTTTTTTTGGCTGTCATATTTTCGTGTCACGGGTGCATAGCTTCACAAATTGGCTAATGTATAAGCACCTTGACATAAGTCTTTCCGACATCATCATATAAACCACAGTAAAATATTACAAAGTCAACTTGCGGTACTATACCCTTGTTACAATGTTTTAAACACCATGATGGCCCTTACGACCTTCATTTAAAATCTTGGTTTGAGAACAAAATAAGTAAATTAGGTTTTTTGTAAGGTTATTTATGTAATTGTTATTATGATTTTCTGCTAGCGGTTTCAGTCCTTGGACTATACGATTAGGCGAATTTTGGTGGGTAATTTTAGAATTAGATGATAATTTTAAGAGTTCTATTTTAATATAAAATGCAACAATTCTATGAGTCATATGAAAGAGAGTTGGGTTTATGGAAAGTAAAAAACATAAAATAAAATAGGAAAGATGTTTAAAAACGTGACTTAACAAGTCCAAAGTCCAACCAAATTTCATATTTTGAACTATAAATTTTACCTTATATAGTAGTTAGAAAATATATATATATATATATATATATATATATATATATATATATATATATATATATATATATATATATATATATATATATATATATATATATATATATATATATATATATATATATATATATATATATATATATATATATATATATATATATATATATATATATATATATATATATATATATATATATATATATATATATATATATATATATATAATTTTACATTTTGTACATCTTGACATTCTTTTAAATAAGCACATACATAGGTGAGTAGCGAGTTTCTGTACCACATTTTCAGACATTCATCTATTTGACATTTTTCTTATATTTTAAAGATTGAAATCTGTGACCGATTTTACTGATACATTTTTTCCTGTTTCGTTTCTTACTTACTTTTCTAACTGCTTGCAATTGTGGAGGCAACATTTGTCAATGTTACCTTAAGAAAGTGGATTTTTTAAATTTTTATTGATATTGACTTCTTTCTGAAAATATTACATTTAGGCATAAGTTTAAATCTAACTGACATAATTTATTTATTTCCAGCACTTAATGTCAGGATGGTGGGACGACTACAGCCTTACTTGCCAACCGGTCGATTACAGTGACAGTGAAAAGGCTAGACGGGTGAGAATTACATTTTTTTTATTTTTTTGTTCCGGGACAGTTCTACCATTTTCTGGAAACACACATAAAAAATTATGTTCCTTTTTGGAAGATCAATAACAAATTTTCTTTTACAAGTCCCAGATAGAAATATTAATATTTACTGAAACTTAATCTGTAACAGGTGACTATTATGAAAATTATATACAAACTAAAAATCTTAAATCATTCTTTCTTTTAGCGGAACCCGTATTAAAAGAGGTATTGTGGATTATAAGATTTAAATATTAATCGATGAGTGGCGACTTTTTTTAAGCTTCTTATTATATATTCTCTATATATTCTCTCCACTATCTATATAATCATATTATAATTAATAAGAGATAATTATATTTCGGGAATAAAAAAAAACACTTAGGGAAGGGTGAAAGGAACCCCGTTTAACCCTGCCTGCTATAATTATGAGTAATCCTTTGAAATTGTATTGAAAATTGAACAACCTCCTAATACGATCTAAATGCCTCAACTGTGCCAGTGTAGTGAATTTAATCAACAAACCTACCATACAAGTTATACATAACAAGGCAGATGTAAAATTACAAAGATAGCAAGACGCGAACTCATTACTCATAGAAAGCGGAGACGAAACATACCGGTTACTGGCAGAGAAAGATTTAAAGAGTTACAAAACAATAGACCATTAATTGACATTCTTTGTTTCTTTTTATATGTCTTCACGCTATATCGCGCACATGGTAGGGTAGGCAGAGGGAACTGCAGGAACCATAGGAACCTAATCTTAAGTCACTCTATAGCTTAGTACTTGCCTTCTCCATCTCCGCTTTCTGCCTTTTTTGAGGCATTGCGTGTTAAGTGGCGGAACTTAAAGCCACGTTTTTCATAGTTTCCAGAGCGAAGAAAATGGAAATAGAAAAATCCATCTTTCCCGAGTGGGAATCGAACCCATATATCGTCGCGTTTATAGGCAGATGTCCTCTAATTGACACTCGACTCCAAGTGATTCATTTTTATAAAAAAATATTTTTTTTACTATTCAGAATCCAAATCTAGAAAGTTTTCTGGGAGCAGAGTGATTTGGCAATAAATATTCTACTTAATTTACTCTATGCGGGATAAAGTATCGAAACAAAATGAATCCTGGGTATAATAGAATTTTGGGTTCAAACTCTTCATGCTTTACGAAGTTTGAAAGTTTCAGATTACAGTAATAATATACAATGTCATTACTGTTTACTATACGCTTGTATACATATTATTATTGTGCTTAGAATTGTCATATTGTATAATATTTTTCGTATAATTTCATAATTAAAAGTTAATATTATAAAATATAACTGTTTTTGTTTAATATTTGAGTTTATCTCTAAATAGGCATGTATCGAATAAAATTATGAAAAAATGTGTTGTAAAAAATACAAAATTATGAAAAAATCACTCTACAAAAGCAAAAACGTAAATAAAAAAATTATCGTATTTTCTAACAATACAAAACATATATCTTTTTCTTAAAAGCCATGTCTAACGGTTTATGACTCTTCACATGTCGGTCAAGTTCATGCAGACTCGTTTGCACGCGTACTTTCGAATAATTATTTATTTTTTGTACTCAACAAAAGAGATATTTGGACAGGTGTAGTCGAAAATGTTATTTTATCTCACGCTTTTCCTGCATTGTAGAGATTAAAGAGGATTTAGTGCTCAGACATTTCATTCTCCACTTTTTAAGTGACGCAACACTATGCTTAACTTTGTGTTAAAAGTTAAGTTGCCATGTTTTTAAATGGATATTAAATTTCTATTTTGCTTTAACCAGATACTAACCAGTTTGTTACATATCAGTATGTATTTCTTTAAAAAAATAATTATAATAGCAGAGTGTAGAGATACGCTCTAGAATAACCTAGTCTATAAGTTATATCTGTTAGTTATGCCATATCTATTAGTTATCTCTGCCTACATTAAAATATAAAAAATAGGATATATATCAATAAGATATATAATAGATATATCAATAAGATAAAATATGTGAACTGCATCAAACTGCAGTATCCAGTTAGCCGCAACCTTTGCGTGACGCAAACTTTCACTGTTCATTGGACTGAATGATTGCGTCACTACAAAAGTGAAATTAGAGGTTGGGTTTAAATATAAGTGCAGTGTATTTTGATATTGACCTTCAAAGGAATTCTGAATATATAATGGTAGCTAATATTTCTATATGTACACATTTTGGCTTTATATAATATTTTTTTAGCTTCTCGCTATATATCACATACTGTAGGCTATGCAAAGGCTACTTAGTGTAAAGTCACTCAATTCTCCAGTTCTGTTTCTTTTTTTATTTCTCTCCGTTCAGCTGAAAGTTAAAAAATGAATTTAAAAAAAGGTTAACCCAATAGTCAAACTTACAACCACCTCGTTAGTTGTAAAATCGGACGTCGGAGGTTAGCATTTAGCAATCATTTTGTTATTTTATTTAATTAAACGCTTAAGATACAATGGAATTGTTAGCTAATTACATATTCATACAGAATAAATTATGTTAATTTACCTTTTTTTATATATTTAAGAATTATAGGATATTCAAACATTTGTACCTACTTCATAGACAATTAACTTTTAAACTGTTAACTGATAGTTAAAATGTGATAACTTTGTGTATAATTCAAAATGTATAATTGGACGTAAATTATTTCTCTTTTATTAATATTTATTTCATTTAAAGGAATATTTAATAATAGATTTATATTTGAGGACCATCGTGGTTCAGAGGCGCAACGACTGCCTGCGAGGCAGCTCGTGGGTTCAATTCGCACTCGGAGTAGATAGACTTATCATTTTCATTTTCTTCGCTCTACAAACAAGGCTAAGTGTGATGTTGAGTTGAAGGCAGAAAGCGGTAAACGGAGTATCTTAACACTAGGTTCCCACGATTCCTGCGATTCTCTCTGCCTGCTCTACTATAATAATATTTATAAATTAATATAAGTTAAGTTATATTTATAAAGTTGTCATACAATTGGTACTTATTGAAATTATTGAATAATATAAAAGTATAGCTTCACACTTCATCCAGTACATAGCAGGGTAGGTAGAAAGAACAGGACAGCAGGATGTTCCGTCTTTCAAGTACTGTGTGTCGAGTGCAGAGCTCAGCGCCGCACTTATATGTAGTAAATATATAATATAATATTTTTTTTCCATAACAGTCAGTAAATCCCAGTGTTAAACTCTGCCACTGTATTCTCTCATTCCAAATCAACATTTGCTTCTTTAAATATTTTTATGATTTTTAAAGTGTTAATCCACACTGAGGGTACATATAAAAATTAAAACGCAAGTTTTTGTATGTTTTAATTAAGTATATATTTATTTTGTTTATTTCCTACAGATGCTACATTTATGCTGGGTGTACTATTTCTCAAAGCTTTCGGAGTTCGCGGATACTGTATTCTTCGTTCTTAGGAAAAAGAAGAGTCAGATCACGTGGTTACATCTCTATCATCATTCCTTGACGCCGTTTGAAGCTTGGCTGCTAGTGAAGTTTATTGCAGGTAAT
Source organism: Dione vanillae (assembly GCA_037178615.1). Classification (NCBI taxonomy): domain Eukaryota; kingdom Metazoa; phylum Arthropoda; class Insecta; order Lepidoptera; family Nymphalidae; genus Dione; species Dione vanillae. The sequence continues at coordinate 1,060,525 of JAZFAU010000112.1, forward strand.
ATACAACAGATAATGTTTATGTATATATATATATATATATATATATATATATATATATATATATATATATATATATATATATAATATATATATATATATATATATATATAAATATATATATATATATATATATATATATATATATATATATATATATATATATATATATATATATATATATATATATATATATATATATATATATATATATATATATATATATATATATATATATATATATATATATATATATATATATATATATATATATATATATATATATATATATATATATATGTATATATATATATATATATATATATATATATATATATATATATATATATATATATATATATATATATATATATATATATATATATATATATATATATATATATATATAAGAGTGAGTGGTAAGAGAGGTAATGGTAGACCTCAGTTGGATTTCGAAAACACAGAATCGAATATACTGGAGGAATGGATGTAGAGGCTAAAGACAGGTGGATGAGCCGGAAGAGGTATGCAGGGACCGCAGCGTAAAGCGCTCCGTTTACTCTGGTTACCTCGCTAGGGATGAAGCGTGTAGATGTGTAACACGATAAATAATTAAATTATTAAATTAATTTATTTAAAAGCATACAAAATTACAATGCGTTTAAATGCTATATACTTGTCGTTCTTTTCTTAGGTGGCCACGGAACATTCTCGAATATAATCAACAATCTAGTGCATGTTATAATGTATAGCTATTACATGATGGCAGCCATGGGGCCTCAGTACCAGCAATACTTGTGGTGGAAGAAGCATTTGACGTCATTGCAATTAGTAAGTGGATATAGTATAATTATTTATTTACATGTATAAACCTAAGACAGGATTTAAAAATATATATATTTAAAATTATGTAGGGTTGCTTAAAATTATACACCGATGGGTTTCCCAACTAAACAAATGAAATAATCACGTAGGCATATATACGTTGTAACGTATTTATATATGTACTGTACAATAAATAATTAAAATTAATACTAGATTTTTACAATTGTATAAAACATAAATATGGCAAATTAGGTGGAAAAATGTATTATTTCAATATTTAGCAACGATAACCGAATTTAAATCCAACGAAATTATAAAAAAATAAATGAAAATAACCAAATTTGTACCAAATCACAACATCGTATCTTAACAACAACTATCCCTTTTACAAATATAAAATTATTATATGCGACTCATAATTTAAGCAAATTATACATAGAAATTAAAGTAATTTTAGAAATAGCTAATGCAACACATCCGGAGCTAAAAGAATTTTGCACATTCTAGTCCTATTAGGGCCTTTCGTACCGCACCTAGAATTCCTATTGATTGCAGCACTTACTACTGTGTATTTAACATTGGAAATTATCATAACAAAGTAGTTTAAATGTTATTTCGTCATTTTTCAAAAAGATAAATAGGATGTAGTGCTTAGACACTATTTTACAGTTTTTGGTTATTTTAGCATTTTGTTTTAAATTTTTTAACACTATACTTGTATACTTGTATAATCTATGGTATTTTTGTTCTTTATTTTTATAAATATATTATATTTAAAAAGAATAATATTCACTTAATCAAAAAAGAACGTCGCTTTCATGAGTAAGAAAAAAATATAAGTAGTAATTAATTCAATTCATGAAGTTTATCACAATTATTTAGAATCCTGAAATAACCTAATATTTAGAACCCTGAAATATTTACAATTATAATATTAACATTACTGAATAATCAACTGAGTTTGAATTTATTACTAGATATTCGAACGTTGTATATTATGATTCTAGTTAATTTTCTAAAAGTTATTTTATTCTGGCCATCACAGTACGACTCTGCAAAATGATCTAAATCAATTCCACTGCGTTAGTTGGAAATATGAAAGTGCTGTATTAAGCCTTAAATTTATACCTAATAATGTGGCGGATAAAGAATATAAATAACTTTTTTATCAAGACATATTGGATAAAAGGCAATGTCAAAAGAACCATTGATTTCAATAGTTTTGGAGAAACAAATGAAATACTTCCCATGACCTTGTAACAATATGCTACGATGAAGGTTGTAGAGGCTGAAATGTTCATTGTCACTAAAAACTAATTTTCATTTCCTAACTATGATGACAAGACAAAGAGCGGTATAAAGTTCCGCCACTCAACACGCAATATTTCGACAATTGGACGCAAAGTGAAGGATTTAGTGTCTTAACACTACCGTGGTATATGCAGAATATAAGCCCACATATAAAACAGTTGTGTTAAAACCCTATACTAGCACGGTAGGCATAAAAAATCAAAAAATGAGAGCGTCATATAAATAATAAATGAAATTTAGTGAAACATATCAATTTATATCACGGCCATTGAAATAAAAAGAAAGATTTTGTACAAGTGTGAACAAAAGACAAATACTAGAACGAGGTCACTAGATGGCTTAGGAAATTATAATTATGACCAAAGTAGCTACGCTGATTACTCAATACGATTATTAACTTTTTTTACTCCACATTGTAATGCGTATATTGGCAGAAAGTACAAAGAAGACACTGTTTTTCGATTTTCAATAATTCGAGACTCTGGATATTGCATATCTTAGACCAGACCAGACCTGACTAGACTAGACCAGACCAGGCCAGATTAAATTAGACCAGATCAAACCAGATCAGGGATCAGAAAAAAAAATAATTTCTTCAAAATGAGAATAGAACCCTATTAGTTAGAACAAGTCGCGTTTACAGTTAAATACTGTTCAACTGTTCTACAGTGGTATCTTCAGTTAGCTGGTTATTATTTTGGAACAATTATATGTTAAAAAAAATAAATCTAGTCATTTTTCTTATCTACAGTACTTCAGTAAAATAACAAATGATTTACTATCTTAACACCTATTATATGCAGATATGCCTATTTAATGTGAGTTAAACAATTAATCACCATCTCTGAGTGTAAATTAAAGCAAGTTCTACATTCCTGTATAGATTATTTTTATATTTGTAAAGATTTACCAATAATAATTACTTCTTAAATTAAATTTAACCAAACACTCAGCTACCTGATACTATCATAGAAGGAACGGCCGATTTCAACACATCGACAGCGGAACGCCATATCCTTTCTCTGTTTGGTTTGCGTTACTACGACTTTTAGAGAACGTACAGACCTTCGGATGTAGGAAAAATTGCAATTGCATTATATATTACACACGATTCTTCGAGTTCCTATAATTAAATGGTATATTTTATAAGTTAATCGGAAGTACTTTTATGCGTACATCTCTATACATCTACCCTAAAGAGAATTTTGTTAAGACGCTCTTTTAACTGTTGTGTAGACTTATCTACGCTATACATATATACATACTGTAATATATGTAATATAGTTTATATTGATATTATTTTTGTTTTATCTATGACATTTTTAATAAGGTTACATTTTAATATGTATATAAAAAATGTTAGAACTTGGTAGGAAAAAAATATACGAGAGAAACAAATTTGAACAATAATATTTAAATAATAATAATAACGTAGTTATTAACTACTAAAATTATTTTAATATTATTTTTTACGTCAAAAAATAATTAAAAAAAACTATTTAAAAATGTGTACTAGAATACCAATTGCAAATATTTTCACTTGGAATAATTTGTTGAATCTTTTAAAATGTCAAACATAAATCTACCGAAAATCTGTCATAAATATAACATAAATCTACCGAAAATATGTCATAAATATATGCGTAAAAAATAGCATCATATGGATTACAAGTATATATAATTAGGTATATCAGTAAAGAAATATCGAATCGCATACGAATAGCGATGTAATAGCGAATAAAAGGTGTCTTTAAACGAAAGTAAATTTAGTGAAAGTTCGAAAGCTCGATTCTATGACCATTTTGAAGCCCTATCACGTTATTTGTGATATAGAACTAGGCTACTTAAATTGATAATGTTTAAGGACGATAGAGGAATACAAAATATATAAATATATAGGAAAATTCAATAAATACATGTACATACAAATAGATTTTTTCCATAGATATTTCTTACTAATGGAAGCAAGAACTACGTTGCTAACTATTTTTTGTATGATAAAAATAGTTGCAAGAGGTGTTCTATGTCGAATTAAAAGTACACATTACAAATCAGTGATATACTGCTTAAATTTAACGACATTGCATGAATGTAATGCTTGTTGAGATTGGTTTTGGCCAGAAAGTAGGTAACAGAGTATCGTATAATATATATATATATATATATATATATATATATATATATATATATATATATATATATATATATATATATATATATATATATATATATATATATATATATATATATATATATATATATATATATATATATATATATATATATTCTGTTACCTACTTACCCGTCATCTTCGTTTTGCCAAAAAAACTCTAGAAGACAGAAGAAATATCTGTATCATCTATGTAATGTAAAAAACCGTTTTGCAATCACACTGTCGGTAACAGTTAAACAGCTATACTTCATATTAGTTAAATTTGAATTTTAGATAACTTCAGCCTTGGAGTTAGTTTTGCAATATATTTAACGGAACGGTTACTTTAACTGGTAACTGTTGCTAATAGTAACTATATTACAGTACATTTGTGTTAAATACTTTATAGTTTTAATTGCAATTTTTAATTATTATTGATATTATTGGCTTGGGTCGGTAAAATTTAATAATTTAAATAATCTAGGCAACTCATTAAGAAACTTTCAACATTGAGTTATATTGAAAATAAAGTTTACAATATATAAACAATAAAGTTGTTGTAATAGTCTACAGCTCAACTTATAGCCTCCGTAAAAAAATGGATACCACAAAAATCGCTAGTGACGCCTAAAACTATTTTACGCATAATGCTACTATTGCACCTAACACTATTCTTTAGCATCACGCTGAAATCCGCTGATTGTAAAGTTAGCAGAGAGAATATAGTATAAAATTGCTCCGTTCTCCGCTTTCTGCCATTCGAAAAATTGCGTGTTGTGTGGCGGAACTCAACGCCGCGCTTTCTCTCATGACCTAAGTAATGAAAATGACTGGAAATCGTCAAGGGAATCGTTACGACATAGAAACTTGTCCGTAGAATAAAGTTTAAAACTGCAAATTAATAAAATAATGTTAAATTAATGCTAATAATCAATTATTAAGATATTTTAGAAATTATTTAAATGGTGTCTTAGAATTTGTTAAGTAGAAGGACAATAGTGTTGTTTCATAGCACGCAATCAGAGAACAAAAGGTAATATAAATATAATAAATATGAATCGATTTTTATAGCAACACTTGTTTCTTTGTTAGTTCATAGAGTTCATATATATATATATATATATATATATATATATATATATATATATATATATATATATATATATATATATATATATATATATATATATATGCGTGTGTGTTTCGTAAAAGTAAGGTGACATGTTAGGAATTTTCTCTCAGCAATGTAGGTTAGTAAGGGCTGGTATAAAAACCAACTGCGCTTGTTTAATGCAATATCACCACAGAATCGTTTACGTACAGGTTTAGAAAAACTGGTTGACAGTATAATTTTGATATATTCAAAATGAGATCAATGACCAATGAAAGTTAAGAGGATGTATTGGAGATTAATTTAACTTATCTTTTTTTCTTTATACTAAGCAATCAGTTAATTGTGAGATAAACAATGAAAAACGTTGATAAATTTTCTTTGATCTATCTATTTTTTTTAAATTACACTCATTGTTTACGGGAAATTGTGTGAAACTAAAATATTAAAAAGTATATTAAGATTAAAAACCAGTCACGTTAATATGTTTTTCTGTTGAAATTTAAATATATGTTGTTTAAAGGTACACTATACCCCGCATTACCAGATACGAAAGGTAGATGGGTTCTACTGTCTAAGACACTCAGTTCCCTTCACATATTCAAGACATTGTGTGTAGAGTAAACTAGTAGGAGTTACAAAATAAAAATAATATATTTTATATTTTTGTTATTTTTAGAAGTATTAATCCATACTAAGTACAAAAAAATGTAACAGTATAAAAAAATAATATAAGCATATAAAAACGCAGCCGAATTTGAACCCGTGTCTTATGAAAATCGAATCCACAAGCCACGCATATTAACGGACACTATGCCACTACGCCATGACGGCCTCATTGTCGTCGAGAATAAACTAAAATATTTTCTAGTTCTCACGTTTAGCGATCAAGGCCCCAAAGTTTCGTTATGAAGTAATCAATTTAGAAACTAAATTTATTGCATTCATCACGTTATAAACAATTAAGTAATTCCTTATGTCAAGACTATAATTGATTGTATTTGCTATTAATTTTTAAATAATTATTTTTTTATTGGAAACTTCATATAAGCAAGGTTTTAGGAAATCATTTATAATAACTGTTTCACATTAGATACTATTATGTAAATTTAGACATTTGTTCTTTGAATTTATGTCATGTTTGTGGGTTCGATTCCCACTCGGGTAGGATGAATTGTCTCATTTTCATTTTCTTTTAAAACACTAGCGCGGCGTTGAGTTACACCACTAAAACTCAATGTCAGCGAAAGGTGAAAACCTGGAAAGGAGGTGTCTTAACACTAAGCTCCCACATTTCCTGCGTCTCCCTCTGTCTCCCCTACTAAAACGGGATAAGGCTTGATAGTAGTAACATATAACATAGATAAGAATGCAAATCTACAGGAGCAAATATTCAAAAAGTTCTTTAAATAAATATCATCAATAGTGCTGATCTACATAATATGTTAATTATAATAAATTACGCTGAAAATAAAGCGGAATTCAAACTGGCTTCTGAATACCAAGTAAGACAATTTAAACTAAGCCAATTGAACCACACGACCTTATGTACAAAAATCGGACGATTTATTTTTTAATACATATATGTTAAAATCTATAACGTATAATAGGTTAAGGTGGAAACAATAGAAAAATTGTTTTTTTTTAAATTTCCTAAAAAAATAACACATAGACATAATATATATATATATATATATATATATATATATATATATATATATATATATATATATATATATATATATATATATATATATATATATATATATATATATATATATATATATATATATATATATATATATATATATATATATAATATATATATATATATATATATATATATATATAAATATATATATAAATATAAATATATATATATATATATATATATATATATATATATTATATATATATATATATATATATATATATATATATATATATATATATATATATTATATATATATATATATATATATATATATATATATATATATATATATATATATATATATATATAAATATATATATAAATATAAATATATATATATATATATATATATATATATATATATATATATATATATATATATATATATATATATATATATATATATATATATATATATATATAATATATATATATATATATATATATATATATATATATATATATATATATATATATATATATATATATATATATATATATATATATATATATATATATATATATATATATATATATATATATAAGCTAGATGTCATAAGTAGCTTTGTAAGTATCAGGGATGAGTACAATTCCATAATGAACAAGACAATAGCTAGAATGGATTTATTCCTATTACTTTAGAACGCAATGTATCTAAAAGGTTATCTAAAACTGCTAGAATACCAGCTAATACTTGCGAAAGATTAAAGTCATTGGCCTGGCACTATATATATATATATATATATATATATATATATATATATATATATATATATATATATATATATATATATATATATATATATATATATATATATATATATATATATATATATATATATATATATATATATATATATATATATATATATAATATATATATATATATATATATATATATATATATATATATATATATATATATATATATTATATATATATATATATATATATATATATATATATATATATATATATATATATATAGTGCCAGGCCAATGACTTTAATCTTTCGCAAGTATTAGCTGGTATTCTAGCAGTTTTAGATAACCTTTTAGATACATTGCGTTCTAAAGTAATAGGAATAAATCCATTCTAGCTATTGTCTTGTTCATTATGGAATTGTACTCATCCCTGATACTTACAAAGCTACTTATGACATCTAGCTTTAAGAGATAAAAGCTCTTTTCTTATTACACTTTATGTTGTGTATATGTAATTTGTAATAAACATGTAATTGTTTTTCTTCACAGGTACAATTCTTCATGGTGCTGTTCCATCAATTAGCGCGCTCGTATACGATTGTGGTTACCCTAAGTAAGTATTACTCTCATATATGTAGAGAGGTGAATAGTATGCGGAGAGGTGAATAGTTGTTTTCCAAACTCATAAGTGTGTCTATATAATTTTTTTCACATTCACCTCGAATGACTCACTGCTATAAATAAAATGTCATTTTAAATTATTATACATAACTCTGATCACGCTTGTTACCTTTGTTTTCATATTCCATATTTCATATTAATGTCTTTAAGCATTTCACTCGATACAATGTTTATTTTTATCACATTTTTGAGATAATAACTTAAGTAAATTACATTTATACATTTAGGTTTCAATCTATACAACATATTTTATAAATTTCCATTACTTAATAATTTCTGATTTTATTTTCTGATAAAGTCCTAGATAAGAAATATGTGCCTAGTCTGGAAGATATACAACAAATTTTGATTTGACAAGTCTCGAAATGTGACTATCTAACAGATGAATTCATGTTTAATGTATTAGCCTTTATTTATTAGACAATATTAACTAACAGCTTATCTACTATCTAAAACTTTATCCGTGACCGGTGAAATTTGTCCTTATATTTTAAAACATATCAAACTGTTAGCTATTACGTTTACTCAAAACGTAACAAAGATAAGTTTTGTGTTTATTATTACAAGTAAACAGAAGCCGTCTTAGAGCAGGTACATAGTTTCTGATTTTCATTAAAACGATTCAAATTCCACTGGTGTAAAATGAATTCTTTTCATTTTACTCGCTGAACGCGGCGTTAAGTTCCGCTTCTCAATGCATATTGTTTCGGTAGATGGAAAGTGGTATACAGAGTGTCTTATCACTGAGTTCCTTCAAGCTACTACTCTCAGATGTAAAAAAAATTACACGAAATAATTGTACTTACTTTCAATATTAGTTGTCTTTACATATGTATAAGTACATTAATATGTACATTTAATTTTTCCAGAATAATTGCTTGCGGCCTCATACTACACTCAACGATATTCATAGTCCTCTTCATGAATTTCTATAGAAAGGCATACAACAAACACAAGCCAAAAGTGACTGTAGACGCTTGTAACAACAACACCAATGGTTACGTTGCTAACGGTCACGTGAAACCAAACGGTCATATAAATGGAAGTACTGTTAGTAAGTTTACAAGTGAATTAGGCACTATATGCCCAGAAAATGGTGCCATTCATTGTATCAAGGAGGTAGCGGATTCAAATCTTAAAGAAGTAAATAGCTGTGGGGTAAGCGGCGTAAATGGATATGCAAATGGTCATCTCAAAGTGCAATAATATGGTTGTAAAATTGTATGTATATACATAGGATACGGTACAAACGTTATGTAAATATAAATTTGCTCAATTTTTATAAATATTTGGTGTAGCTTATTTAGTGATCATTATTATGAAATTTTCGAATTTTTGTCTAACAAATTACTTAGATTTTAAAAAAAAATATTTGGGTTAAATTCCAACGATTCATAGATAGTGGAGATTTCAACAGTGTCTGAGACTTGCTAGCTTACAAGAGTAAATTTATTACACTTTGGCTTGCAAATCCCAAGCAAATTATGATGTCACTCACTACATAAAACATGAAATAGAGCTTTTAAAATATAAGTTATATAAAAAATGTACTTATCCTAGATATTAAAAGTCCATTTAGATTTTAATTTTATCACAATTTCTGTTGAAAAAAACAACACAAGCGTAAGTTTTAAGAATAAGTATTTCTATACAATTCTGTAAATAATAATCAAATAGAAATAAATATGTTATCAATTATTATCTTCTGAGAGTAAGTATTGAGCTTTTATTGAATCAATAAAAGCTATTACTTCAATAATAATAGAGCTTAGTTTTCTAAAGGAAAGCTTTTGTATTTGTCTTTTGTTTCACGATGTCATTTATATATGTTAGAGGAGACAGAAATAATATAGTGTCACGACTCTCCGGTCTCTACTCTAGTCGAATTCCATAAATTGTATCTTGAGGGATCTAATAATGGAAGGAGAAATTTTGTGTTTTGGCTTTGTATTTTGGAAAACGGAGAATTATGTATGTAGATTACATTACATTAAATTGATGTAGATAAAAATGTGCATTGTAACGTATTTTTCATACATTTTTTAATCTCTTATTCTATGAAAAGCTTATTATTAAAGTAAGATATTTTTCTTCGCATATATATATATATATATATATATATATATATATATATATATATATATATATATATATATATATATATATATATATATATATATATATATATATATATATATATATATATATATATATATATATATATATATATATATATATATATATATATATATATATATATATATATATATATATATATATATATATTATTTTTTATTATTGTTGTTATATTTATATACATATTTCTTATTTTCCTTATCAATCTTTGTAAATATATCTGTCATATAACTTTTACAGTGGATCAAAAAGCTACCTCATATTCTTCCGTCCATACATATTCGTTCAATAAAGCTTTATTTAATAGTAGGTTTGATATAAGATAATTATAGTCAACATATCAAATATATTGCAAAATAATCTAACACTTTTAGATAGTAAGAAAATATAAGTATTTGCAAGAATTATCCTACAGAATTTCTATTTTTTCTTCAGCTGTATTCCCTGCACATGACAGAGGAAAGCTTTGATTTCCTGCACATGGCAGGGTAGGCAGAAGACAATATACAATTAAGACACTCTGCTCCCTCCAAATATGATAACAACAAATTAAGTTGTAACAAGCGTACAACTTTTTTTATACGTTATTTCTACAAAAGTTTCTTTATTACTTCTACAGTGGTGAAATTGTTACCTAAAAAATTAAATTGAATTTCTTCTATGATTTTGTGAAACAGTATTAACATATGATATTAATATGAGTTTACAAATTAAAATGATATAGAATAAGTATTGTATATTTTACATATTATAGCTACCGGTGTATGTAAGCTTTATTTGTGAAGGTCAATGTACCAGTCATTTATTCTGTAACGACATAGTATTGTAATTTATAGATGTAAGGATGAAATTTTGTAGCTACATTACTGTACAACGATTTTTTTATATAAATAAAAAATGTATTCAAATAATATTTGGTTTTGTTTTTTTCTTAATAATTATATTCATAAATACTAAAACAACATGTGACTTACATTATGCGAGACTTACATTATTAGGCGAGATTAAGTAAAGTATTAAACAACGCAGCTAAATATTCAGTGGTGTAAATAGCAGAAATACTAGATTCCCTTTATCGATGGCTTTTTGAGGTGCAGCATTTTTAATGTACCTACTCATAAGCACTGTAATCATCTCAGCCGTTGCTAGGCCCACTGCTAGACATAGGTCTCCACCAAAAATTGCTTCCACCCCCCGCTTTCTTATATATATATATATATATATATATATATATATATATATATATATATATATATATATATATATATATATATAAATATATATATAAATATAAATATATATATATATATATATATATATATATATATATATATATATATATATATATATATATATATATATATATATATATATATATATATATATAATATATATATAATATAAATATATATATATATATATATATATATATATATATATATATATATATATATATATATATATATATATATATATATATATATATATATATATATATATATATATATTGTCGCGCATCCGGTGAAGTATAGTAGTACCTGCGTAAATAGTGCCAGGCCAATGACTTTAATCTTTCGCAAGTATTAGCTGGTATTCTAGCAGTTTTAGATAACCTTTTAGATACATTGCGTTCTAAAGTAATAGGAATAAATCCATTCTAGCTATTGTCTTGTTCATTATGGAATTGTACTCATCCCTGATACTTACAAAGCTACTTATGACATCTAGCTTTAAGAGATAAAAGCTCTTTTCTTATTACACTTTATGTTGTGTATATGTAATTTGTAATAAACATGTAATTGTTTTTCTTCACAGGTACAATTCTTCATGGTGCTGTTCCATTCAATTAGCGCGCTCGTATACGATTGTGGTTACCCTAAGTAAGTATTACTCTCATATATGTAGAGAGGTGAATAGTATGCGGAGAGGTGAATAGTTGTTTTCCAAACCCATAAGTGTGTCTATATAATTTTTTTCACATTCACCTCGAATGACTCACTGCTATAAATAAAATGTCATTTTAAATTATTATACATAACTCTGATCACGCTTGTTACCTTTGTTTTCATATTCCATATTTCATATTAATGTCTTTAAGCATTTCACTCGATACAATGTTTATTTTTATCACATTTTTGAGATAATAACTTAAGTAAATTACATTTATACATTTAGGTTTCAATCTATACAACATATTTTATAAATTTCCATTACTTAATAATTTCTGATTTTATTTTCTGATAAAGTCCTAGATAAGAAATATGTGCCTAGTCTGGAAGATATGCAACAAATTTTGATTTGACAAGTCTCGAAATGTGACTATCTAACAGATGAATTCATGTTTAATGTATTAGCCTTTATTTATTAGACAATATTAACTAACAGCTTATCTACTATCTAAAACTTTATCCGTGACCGGTGAAATTTGTCCTTATATTTTAAAACATATCAAACTGTTAGCTATTACGTTTACTCAAGACGTAACAAAGATAAGTTTTGTGTTTATTATTACAAGTAAACAGAAGCCGTCTTAGAGCAGGTACATAGTTTCTGATCTTCATTAAAACGATTCAAATCCCACTGGTGGAAAATGAATTATTTTCATTTTACTCGCTAAACGCGGCGTTAAGTTCCGCTTCTCAATGCATATTGTTTCGGTAGATGGAAAGTGGTATACAGAGTGTCTTATCACTGAGTTCCTTCAAGCTACTACTCTCAGATGTAAAAAAAATTACACAAAATAATTGTACTTACTTTCAATATTAGTTGTCTTTACATATGTATAAGTACATTAATATGTACATTTAATTTTTCCAGAATAATTGCTTGCGGCCTCATACTACACTCAACGATATTCATAGTCCTCTTCATGAATTTCTATAGAAAGGCATACAACAAACACAAGCCAAAAGTGACTGTAGACGCTTGTAACAACAACACCAATGGTTACGTTGCTAACGGTCACGTGAAACCAAACGGTCATATAAATGGAAGTACTGTTAGTAAGTTTACAAGTGAATTAGGCACTATATGCCCAGAAAATGGTGCCATTCATTGTATCAAGGAGGTAGCGGATTCAAATTTTAAAGAAGTAAATAGCTGTGGGGTAAGCGGCGTAAATGGATATGCAAATGGTCATCTCAAAGTGCAATAATATGGTTGTAAAATTGTATGTATATACATAGGATACGGTACAAACGTTATGTAAATATAAATTTGCTCAATTTTTATAAATATTTGTTGAATGTTTCGAATTTTTGTCTAACAAATTAGTTAGATTTAAAAAAAAAATATTTGGGTTAAATTCCAAAGATTCATAGATAGTGGAGATTTCAACAGTGTCTGAGACTTGCTAGCTTACAAGAGTAAATTTATTACACTTTGGCTTGCAAATCCCAGGCAAATTATGATGTCACTCACTACATAAAACATGAAATAGAGCTTTTAAAAATATAAGTTATATAAAAAATGTACTTATCCTAGATATTAAAAGTCCATTTAGATTTTTACAATTTTCTGTTGAAAAAAACAACACAAGCTTAAGTTTTAAGAATAAGTATTTCTATACAATTCTGTAAATAATAATCAAATAGAAATAAATATGTTATCAATTATTATCTTCTGAGAGTAAGTATTGAGCTTTTATTGAATCAATAAAAGCTATTACTTCAATAATAATAGAGCTTAGTTTTCTAAAGGAAAGCTTTTGTATTTGTCTTTTGTTTCACGATGTCATTTATATATGTTAGAGGAGAAAGAAATAATATAGTGTCACGACTCTCCGGTCTCTACTCTAGTCGAATTCCATAAATTGTATCTTGAGTGATGTAATAATGGAAGGAGAAATTTTGTGTTTTGGCTTTGTATTTTGGAAAACGGAGAATTATGTATGTAGATTACATTACATTAAATTGATGTAGATAAAATGTGCATTGTAACGTATTTTTCATACATTTTTTAATCTCTTATTCTATGAAAAACTTATTATTAAAGTAAGATATTTTTCTTCGCATATATATATATATATATATATATATATATATATATATATATATATATATATATATATATATATATATATATATATATATATATATATATATATATATATATATATATATATATATATATATATATATATATATATATATATATATATATATATATATATATATATATATATATATATATATATACTGTTATTTTTTTAATATTGTTGTTATATTTATATACATATTTCTTATTTTCCTTATCAATCTTTGTAAATATATCTGTCATATAACTTTTACAGTGGATCAAAAAGCTACCTCATGTTCTTCCGTCCATACATATTCGTTCAATAAAGCTTTATTTAATAGTAGGTTTGATATAAGATAATTATAGTCAACATATCAAATATATTGCAAAATAATCTAACACTTTTATATAGTAAGAAAATATAAGTATTTGCAAGAATTATCCTACAGAATTTCTATTTTTTCTTCAGCTGTATTCCCTGCACATGACAGAGGAAAGCTTTGATTTCCTGCACATGGCAGGGTAGGCAGAAGACAATATACAATTAAGACACTCTGCTCCCTCCAAATATGATAACAACAAATTAAGTTGTAACAAGCGTACAACTTTTTTTATACGTTATTTTACAAAAGTTTCTTTATTACTTCTATAGTGATGAAATTGTTACCTAAAAAATGAAATTGAATTTATTCTATGATTTTGTGAAACAGTATTAACATATGATATTAATATGAGTTTACAAATTAAAATGATATAGAATAAGTATTGTATATTTTACATATTATAGCTACCGGTGTATGTAAGCTTTATTTGTGAAGGTCAATGTACCAGTCATTTATTCTGTAACGACATAGTATTGTAATTTATAAATGTAAGGATGAAATTTTATAGCTACATTATTGTACAACGATTTTTTTATATAAATAAAAAATGTATTCAAATAATATTTGGTTTTGTTTTTTTCTTAATAATTATATTCATAAATACTAAAACAACATGTGACTTACATTATGCGAGACTTACATTATTAGGCGAGATTAAGTAAAGTATTAAACAACGCAGCTAAATATTCAGTGGTTTAAATAGCAGAAATACTAGATTCCCTTTATCGATGGCTTTTTGAGGTGCAGCATTTTTAATGTACCTACTCATAAGCACTGTAATCATCCCAGCCGTTGCTAGGCCCACTACTAGACATAGGTCTCCACCAAAAATTGCTTCCACCCCCCGCTTTCCGAGGATTAAAAATTATAAATTACAAAAATACTGTGTAAAGTGAAACACAAGCCTAATGGTTTTCTATTAATAATACTATCTATATATCTGTAATTTTTGTATAACATATTATATAAGTATTGTAATAACAGTAACGAATATTGAAAATTTCGAAGAGTATACAAATTAAAGCTATTTAATTTACAAGAAATGTACATTTTTTAATATTTTATCAGCATGCGGAGAAAGTTTATTGAGTAAAATTACATCGTAAATTCTGATCGCTAATGAACTCGGTAAGGAGGTACTTAAATTAAATTTAGCCTTTAAACTTAGTATTGCGGAAATGACTTGAGGTGTGGCACTTAATGGATACTTTGGTAAAAAATAAATGAAAAGCTACAAAAACTCTTACACTGATATAACATTAATATAAAGGTACTTGCTAGGCAACAAAAGTTGCAATAAAGTTTACTAGATAAATCTAATACACTGCTACTATATAGTAACGAAAGCTCCTATATAAAGCTTTTTAGGTTAAAGGCTCTTGTATTGTAGGAATAAAGAAATATTCAAATAACAACGACATCTATGTATAAAACTGTATACTAACAAGCTATGCATTAAAAAGCTCATACTTATGTGCTTACTAATAGTTACAAAAACGTCCACTAGATGTCTATAGTAAGAGTTAAACAAATTATTGAAAATCAGCTTAGTATGAAAGTAAGTTTTAAGATTTTTTTCATTTTAAGATTTTTATTTTGCTTAACGCTTTATCCCGCACAGGGTAAGCAGAGCTAACTTAGTGTTAAAACACTCCGTTGCTTAGTCCCTGCTTTCTCCATCCCCGCTTTCCGCCTTTTTCGAGGCATTGCGTCTTGAGTAGCGGAACTCAACGCCGCGCTTTTCCTAGTTCATTTTAAGATAATGGTTTCTTTTAAGTTATGGAGATAAACTTGCGATAAATTAATTTCTTAATAAAAAAAGATATGAAATGTAATTATTATTATTAAACTTACTACTCACTGAAGGCTCCAAACCAATTTTATATAGGTCTATGTAAAGTAGAAATTATGAAAATTGACGAAGATAAACTTACGAGCGTATGCACTATTTTTTTTAGCTTGATGTATTATCCTGTTCGTAGCAGGGTAGGCAGAGGGAACCACAAGAACCATGTGAACCTAGTAAGAAAATTCGTTTTTCCAGGCATTACGTGTTGTGTGGTGCGTCTCTAAACTATATGTAAGTTTATTAGATCTTAAATATCTGTAAATTGTTGCACCAATGTTCATAATTTTACGTTTATTTAATATAAGTGTACAGAAAGTCGATATCCTATACATTTAATTACACAATTAGTTCCCTACAGGGCTGTACCTAGAGTCAAATTTAAAGTAGGACACCATTGGTTGCAGGTAGGGCGGAAGTAAAAAAAATATTATAATTCTTATCTGTCCTCGAAGGACGGGCCCCTAAATCGATCACCTAAAGTGATATAGGTACATTCAAAAGCGTAGACAAATCATGTATTTTATCTTAGTTTTGGTGTTCTTGAGGAAGGGCATTGCCCCACAATGCCCTCCTTAAGTACGGCCCTGGTTCCCTAAATCACACTACGAAGAAAAAGCACCAAATGTGGTATTTTTTGATTACTTTGCCCTAAAAATTTAATATATTTGTGATTGAAGTGACTGCTATTACCGTTCACACTTGATATCAAGATATCTAAAACAATATTTTACTAATAATAAAATGAATAATAAAGTGTATCTTATAGGATCTACGACATCCATTTTGTTTATCCACGAAGTAATAGTGTACTACTTCATAAATTGTAAACGATGTCACTTAATTTGTATTCATTTCAAGAAATACCTTAATAATCGATGTTTTCCCTTATTTATTTTCAAATTATATTTAAAAATAATTTATCTTCTCTATAGTAATTTTACTTCAAAATATTTACGCAACTTAAATTAGCACAAACTCTAAAGCGAGACGCTTAATTCCTTATATTGATTTTAATTTAAACTCAAGTAATAATAATTGCATAGTTATTGACCCTAACCGACCGTAATCCCAAGGGTCCGATAACAATACGCTCAAACATTGAAAGAGAGATTTTAATGTTTGCTTTTGTTCCTAAACTCAGCTTACTAGGAAATATACGTAGAGCTACATTAGAGTTCGTGTATTGAAAATTGAAATTATCTTTGTGTTGTTATAAAATATTTAATATTAGATGGTATTTAAGACGTAATTATCCGGTCACTGACTTCTACTGTGAAGAAACAATTATTAATATTTCTCTGCTTTATCTGGCGGAGAGTGCAGAGTGTAAGTAATAGGAGCGTGAGGCAAAAAATATACACTATAACTTATAGCATAATGAAGTACAATTAAAAATAATATTTAAATAAATCTGTTATTCTATACAAGTTTTAAATAAAATTTCGTTGAAGCTGGAATTCCAACAAAATGTGTAAAAAAAATGAACTTCTTATTATATAACTTTCTATTATCATAATAATTTTAAAATATAACTAATAAAAAATTCAAAGCCACTTTTTTATGAAGTAAGTTAAGTCAAAATATTTTTAATTTATCCATAGTACCTATAATAAATATCAAAATCCATAGATTAAAACTTAGCGGGGTGCAAAGACAGAGCATTTATTATCACCAAACGCAATGTCAATAAATGCGAAACTCATTTTTCCCCTCTCTAATTTGTTAGCCCTAAAATTGTTACAATGACAGACCAATTGAAAAGAAACGCGGTTCGTAGTACTGATTCGCCATTATGTTGACGAATATTGATATTGGTAACAATAGCTAGGATCTAAATATAATGGTCGCTGTATTTGAAGGGTACGGAATGTAACACGCTATTTAAGTTTCCCAAGAAGGAAGCTAGGTGGCGTTACTAATGCAACTTTATTTAATTTCTATACAAGTTATATATTTTTTAATATTAAATAATAATGTGTTAGGTTTATTATTTTGTTTTCAATTTGTTTATAGTTTATAGTTAAATAGGTAATATTTCGAACACAATTTCATAAAATATTTATACTTATCACATTACTGCATAGATTCATCTTGGAATAATTTTAAAGTATAAATATTTCTTTTATATATAAGAATATATAATTAATATAAATATTACTAGGAAATAAAATAACCAATATAATCTTTATAAATCAATATGATTACAGTGAAACGGAACGTAATTGAAGTATTCTTGCGGCCGGGCTTCAACCTTCGGCCGGGGCTTCACAATCAGTCGTACAAAAGCGCGCGTCAAAACTACACGTATCGCGACCAAAATCATGAACAATACAAAATAAAACAAAATAATAAAAAAAATGACCATTTCCCAACATTTAAATGCAAATGTGTAAACCGTGTTCAGTGATCTAGTATAGAAATAAAGTGAATTTTGCTGAAGCTTTCAAAAAGCTCGACGCGTCCCATAATGATATAAAACATTGTGACAATAAATCGTTTGTGTATTTTAATAGATATCCCACACTGTTTGTTCGAAGGAATCTTGTACAAGTAAAGTGGTTATTATAATATTATGCTAATAATTTATCTTTAGACGTCCACACAAAAACTGCACTGCACTAGACACTGCAGTGTAATTTGTGTTGCAAATTTTTTTTTAATATTTTACATTTATTATTGTACTATTTACTGTATTATGTACATAAATATGACATATATTTTTCCTACTAACAATTTTAAATTCATTTTAATTCATAAAATTCATTTTTAACGTTTCAATATATTATTATGGTTTATATTTGTATTTATATATACGAATTAAATATCAATTTTACAAGAAATTCGCAATTTGTTATATGTTTATACAAAAGAATGTAATAAATTCGAAGAACCAGTGCAGTGTTTGAGTTGTAGCAGACTAGCTCACTGTCTGGCCGTTACCGTGCTTTTTGTTTGATAAAACAAAAGTTATATGCTCTTTTATAGTCTATCCTTGATTAGTTACTAAGGGAAAGAGGCTGCTTATTATATATATTTTTCTCATAGTTCACGTTTTATCCTGCAAATGGAGGTAGGTAGAATTATATTAAATTTAAGAATTTGTATATTGAATTTGAACTCACGGAATTTAACGCCACATTTTGTCCTGCCAGGAACAGACAAATGACAAAAATTAGTTTTAAGTCAGAATTGAACTCATAACTATCACGTTTACGTGTCAATTGACGCTAAGACGATTTCAAGTACTAAAAACACTTAGTTAATTGTATATAGCTATGATTTATATATGGTAGATAATAAATAACTTGAAATAGAAAAAAAAATAAAAATCATAATGCAGAGAGCAGAATATCTCATTTTTCTCCTCCTTTTTCTTGGAGAAGTGGCGATGAGAGTTTTTTGATTTAATATCATAATCTTAAATCGTGACACAATGTATATCATTGTGTCACGATAACTTTCATATAAATTTGAAAAATTTTCAATTAATTTAATTAAAGTTATATGTTTACACTTACATAGGTATATATTTACTGATATAATGTAAATATGTTTCTACAGGGATGCTAAAAGCTAAAGAAATATGACTTATATAACTGGGCTTTTAACCAATCCTACCTATAAATAGTGATTAGTGTGAGAGTAGTGTAGTGTCATTTGGATGCACGCTTTATTCCTTATATAGCGGGCACAATTCCCGGCCTATTCTCAAGATACTGTATACTTTTTTAAGCTCAATTCCGTGTTAGATAAATTAACATAATTCATTCCATCGTTCAGGAATCGAAG
The DNA here is from genome assembly GCA_037178615.1 of Dione vanillae. Lineage (NCBI taxonomy): Eukaryota > Metazoa > Arthropoda > Insecta > Lepidoptera > Nymphalidae > Dione > Dione vanillae. The sequence goes on from JAZFAU010000112.1 coordinate 1,081,194, forward strand.
TCGCAACCCTCACAAATATAGTCAGACACACACAGTTTTGTTTCACATTTCAATATTCAATACATTTAACAACAGCTTTACTTAATATCAAATTTCTATTCTCATTCACTCACTCTTTCTTAGGAAACAAACTAAAACTTCATCTTATGCTTTGAATTCGGTCAAATAGCCTCAGAAAGTAGCTTTACAAACTTCTATAATAGCCTGTGCCGTTAATACCGTTCCTTACATTTGATACCACTTGGGTGCAGTGGTAGAATTTTTGAACTGATGTTTGTAAGTTTGATTTACATTTTAGACGGAGAATACAGATTTATCTTAGATGGAAAATAATAACTTATTGTACATGGACAATAAGATTTATGAGGGCCGTCGTGGCGCAGAGGCGTAAGCTTTTGCCTGTAAACACGACGGTTTGAGGGTTCGATTTCCAATCGGGGAAGATGGATTTTTCTATTTCCATTTTCTTCGCTCTGGAATATTTATCGTGAACGGAGAAAATTTTTAAATGGCCAGTATATTTTGTCATTTCAAATAATTAATAATTGTATAATTTATATATAAAGTTGAAGCGTAGTTTAAGGTATGTTATCATTTTGTACTACTTATTAAACATGATAAGTATTATCACACACGGCTAAGGAGGTACAGATTTGCGTGTATAGGCTATAGAGTGAAAATTTATGTACGCTCTGTTAATTTTCAATGCGGGACAAAACAATGCGTGTATCCTCGAAATGTAAATTTGAATTTTATTTATAATAAATATTAAAAATATTTCTTTTGTAGTCTGTCGCCGTATCGTGTAGGGATTTTTGTTAATAAATTTGTATTATTTTTGTTTCCCGCATGTATATGTCTTAAATTACTCTAAGTTATCTTAAGGTAAGGTATGGTAATGTGAGTCACTCAGACAAGTCAGTCCAAAAGCGAGTTCCACCACTAATCATCCCTCCATTCTCTCTGCTTATCCTGCTGCGGGATAAAGCGTGAACTTAAAAAAACCTAAGCTAAGCTCTTCGTCTTAGGAAGAATCAAAAGCGCGCCTACATTCTTTTCACGTAAAAAATCCATTGAAAATATAATATCTTATAATGAAACACACGAAAATGACGATTCATCTTATGGTTATATTATTTATGTGTAGAGCACTTGAGATAATTGCTATGGAAGAGGCCATTTTAAAAAAATAACCCGTTCTCTCACGAATGCACGTATAACATTCAAACTTTATAAAAAAACATATCTACGATCCGTACAAATTACTCGCAGGTTGTTCAGTGGTTATCTAGCACGTATTGGCAATTTTTTGTTTCTCGCTTTAACCCGCATATAGCAAGATGAGAAGGTGGCATTTGGTATTAAAACACTCCTTTTCCCTTTCGAGGTATTGCATGACGGAACTCAACGCGGCGCTTTATTTCCATACCATAGTGAAAATAAAATTATTATATACTCCCCGTGTAGGAATCGAAGTCACGTCCGTCATATTTACTGTGTCACGATGGCATTATACTTAACGTTTTAAATTTAACTATACCAAAAACTTTCAATTGAGCCTCTTGTTATAAAAATAACTCAAGTAGTGCTTTGTAATTACAATTTCTAAGAAAAGTTAAATCAAGAATTTACGCGCATTTTTAATATGTATAAATGGTTTTTGCATATTTATTTAGTGTATAAATGTAGAAAAATTATTAATAAAATAGCAAAGTATTGGTACCGTTGAAGTGGTCTCGTTAGTTAAGCTGCGTTCCCATCCCATGATGAAATATGCTTATATAAGACTCTTGCTTTTACCATCAGTAAAAAGCGTTTTAAAACTTCTTTATGAAATTATTATATATTTTTCACTAAAAACAGGTACTTGTCCATAAGTAAATTAAAAAGCTGAAGTGTTTGTTTGTTCAAATGCTCCTATCTCTGGAATTAGTACTCTAGTTAGATGGTATTGATTGTAACTGAAGAAATCTATAATCTAGATTTACAGCACATACACTGTACCAGCTACTTCGTACAAAATTTTTAATAATTTTCATTTGTCCCTATCGATAAATTTTATTCTTGACTGTAATTATGGACTACAAAGGATATAGCCTGTAAGCCATAATATTCATAGCCTATAAGGCTATACGCTAAGCCATATTGTATTGTAAAAGCGGTCATCTTTTTAAAAAATAGATTTAAAGAAAAAAACCATTTTGCTCCATTATGTAAGACAAAATATAGGTACTTTCAAATGAGTAGCATAAATCATGGGATATCAGAAAATTGGTTCTCCGGCATCCAGTGTAGTTATTTATTGATAGTACAATTATAAGATGCCAGAAGTTCCACTCAGTTTGTGCTTAAATAAAATCTAAAAACCCAAGTAGTGTATTCGAATCCTACATTAAATACAATAAATTAAATTTCTATATACATCATTTGCTGTATATGTACTATATTTTTTTGTTCTGTTACTTAAATTTACTTATTTAGATATATATTTTATGAAGACTGTCGTGGTGTAGATGTAATTGTGTCGTAGCGTGTGTGGTCTTCCCCACCCTTAAAAAGGCGCGGTGTTAAGCTCCGGCACTAAGCACGTAATCTGGAAAATAGGTCTAAGCGTGTTCCTACCCTAAGTTTTTATTTAAATGTTTTTCATTTACCCTGTCAAGTTACTAACATATATATATATATATATATATATATATATATATATATATATATATATATATATATATATATATATATATATATATATATATATATATATATATATATATATATATATATATATATATATATATATATATATATATATATATATATATATATATATATATATATATATATATATATATATATATATATATATATATATATATATATATATATATATATATATATAATATATATATATATATATATATATATATATATATATATATATATATATATATATATATATATATATATAATATATATATATATATATATATATATATATATATATATATATATATATATATATATATATATATATATATATATATATATATAGAAGGTTGCTATCATTGGACTTAACTTTGTGACATCATATCTCATAAAATATCACCTACAAATTAAGACAATTAATGGAATTTGATGCTTTTCTATGTAAATTATTGATATATAAATTGTTGGCAACGAAAGTTGAGAGGCTTTAGAGCTATACTAATATAACTTTTCAATGACGAGTTGCTTTCTTTGGACCACCGTCACCTTGAATGGACCACTAAGTTGCTATCATTGAACTTTGAAACATCTATATTAATGGTCCAATCAAGGTGACTCAAATAAAGCACTAAATAAGAATTACTTTTTTGTTGTACTGCTCATATACATATGTGACTAAAAGAGTTGACGAAATGTCAACTAAGATAGTTGACCAAAACTTATATCTGGATGGCGTTTCATGTATGCATATTACTATTTTACCAGGAACTTCTTTGGTTTTATTAAAACGATGTTTAATTTTATTTTTTTCAGCTAATTCGAAGGCAAGCTCTCTGACATCTTTAGGAGTAATAGCAAAAAAAGAATTCTCCATTCAAAAGAACACTCCATTAACAATGTGATTGCTAAATACAGTTTCCAAAGCCTCTGGAAGATCTACTTTTGATTCCACTATTTGAATTTCTTTGACAGTTTTTTCCCATCTAATCGTCTTTTAAATATGGCTTTTATAACTCCATACATTCGACTTGCATGCATACATAATCCAATTTTTTAAAGATTCTATAGTGAGTTGCATACTAGTAACTCCTAATTTAACAGTTTCCTAATTTAATAATAATATTTAATATTCTTTCCCTAAGCTGTCGGCATAGGGAAAGAATATATAAATATAATCCCATTGTAATTAAAAGGTAGGTATCTATCTAAATGCGGTACTAAAATATTCAATTTACAATATAAAACTCATTATTTATTAACATTGATATTAGTTTCTTTGATTGGACCGATCCAATGATAGCGTCACCATTCAGGTCCATTGATGGCAACTAGGCATATAAACAGAACGAAAGCAATTATTAAAAAACGCGCAAAATTAAGTAAAAAGCTTACTCGTATTTGTAAGCTCAGATAAATTTGCTATTCAGATCTAACACAATCATTAAACATTAATTAAAACAATGTGACTTACATAAGTTTGTTGAGGACTCGATTATTACATCACGGTCACCACTAACACAAGTACACAACTCACTGCTTACCTCGCTTTGCGAGCGCACAGAGGTTTGGTGGGTAGGTATGGGGATCGGTACTGTTGCCTAGCAATGTATCAAACTTGTTGTGACATGTATAGTTTTTGAAAAAAATAAGTGGTCCAATCAAAAAGCCGGTCCAATGATCGCAATCTTCACCTATATATATATATATATATATATATATATATATATATATATATATATATATATATATATATATATATATATATATATATATATATATATATATATATATATATATATATATATATATATATATATATATATATATATATATATATATATATATATATATACATACATATATATATACATACATATATATATACATACATATATATATATATATATATATATATATATATATATATACATACATACATAATAGTGCTATATAAGATTACTTAATTTATAGCTCTTAAATTTTATCTCGGGAACAACTGTGCTTGTGTCGTAATAAACAACTGTATCTAATTTCAATCGGACTTACTATCTTTGTTCCAAGTTCCATAGAATATTATTCAGTTTACTTCGAAAGCATATTTACTACTTGAAACGTGAAATCAAGCGTTTTGTAATAAGAATTTCATAATGTTTTTAATAAATCTAGGACTTTCATTGTAATAACGTTGTGTAATTCTATAGGTGCGGCAGCTAAAATACACAAGCACACACACATGCACATACATATTTTATATAAATATCAAATTTCTATGTGAAATTACTATATATAATCAAATTACTATATGTAATAATACTTTAAAAGACACCAAATCTCAAAAACATACAAAAAATACAGACAGATATTGAAAATATATTGGAATGAAAATAATCTAACATTATACGCAACGGAAGACGCTGGGAAGTACAATGAAAAAACCGGTGAAGTACAGTTGAACTCGCGCGACGAGGGTTCCGTACCAATTTCGATTGTAGGCCAACGACAAGTACAATTTATAATAACTGACAAACTTAACTTTGAGCTATATGCATATATATATATATATATATATATATATATATATATATATATATATATATATATATATATATATATATATATATATATATATATATATATATATATATATATATATATATATATATATATATATATATATATATATATATATATATATATATATATATATATATATATATAATATATATATATATATATATATATCGTCCACTGTCATTAGCCACTTCAAAATATCCCAAGGGGATAACTTGCTTAAATTTAACTTGTTCTGAATTTCTTAAATATTTTTAAATTTTGTCCCATCAATGGCGACGAAATCAAACATCAAAATTATTGCTATAAGGACTATTTCACTTAAAGCGGGAACAAAACAGGGGGAGGAACCCTTGAAAAATCTAAATAATGACCACAAAGGCTTATTAAAGTCTTATTTCTTACGTTCCGGATGTTCGTTTTCGACCGGTTCTGATTCAAAGACAGCATGTAATCAAGATGATAATTTCAATCTACGTACCTACTAATAGCTACACGAACTCCAACGCTGGATTCAAAATTCATTTTGAATACATATTGTGTGTATATTAGTTATATCTTATATTGATTTTTTTTTTATTTTCACATTACATCACGTACATAGCAGTATAAATGAGAGGAACTGTAGACAGAAGGAATGTAGTGCTAAGATTCTCCGTTCTCTATTTCCTCCATCCGAAGTATTGTGTATTAAGTGACGGAACACAACGCTACGTTTTCGACTTGTTACCAGAGATTCAGAATAGATATCGAACCTACACCATGTCATGCTTCGTATTAAATTATGACAGAAAAAACAAATTTTCCCGTATGTAGGCTGTTGCGGATTCGTTGCAAGTTTCTTTAAGAAACTACGAAAGGTATACGAAAATCATTACTCTTAGAATAAACTCTCCATATTTAGGTCTGTGATTATTTGTCTTTAGTTTTTATTACGTAAATAAATTTAATATCATTATTAATAAAGTAATTTCAATTCACTAATAAAATCACAAAAATATATATATTAAGTACATTATGCTTTTATATTTATACTAAATATTTATTGTTTGGGCACGTCGAAAGAATGAGTGACGAAAGCATGGTAAAAAAGATATACGATGGAAAAGTGGGTGGTAAGAAAGGTAAGGGGAGACCTCGATTGACTTTAGAAAACACAGTATCGAAGATACTGGAGGAAGGTCACGGAAAAAGCATGAGGACTCCCCGGAGAGCATGCATGAAGATGTTAATGACAGTGGACGAGGCGAAAGACGGTATGCAGGGACCACATGCGTTTGGCGCTCCGTTCTCTCTGACTACCCCGCTAAGGTATAGAGCGTGAAGTTATGTATGCTATATTTATTGTTTATGTAGTATAATATTTAATAAGGTAGGGAGGAATCAGTTATAAGTCTGTCAGTCTCTCAGTAACATAAGATTTTTTTTAGCTTCACGCTTTATTTCACATTTTGCAGAGTAGGCAGAGGGAACTGCAGGAACTGTATGAACCTAGAGTTAAGACACACCATTGCTTAGTCTGTGCTTTCTCCGTCCCCGCTTTCCGCCTTTTTCGAGGCATTCGTGTTGAGTGGTGGAACTCAACGCCGCACTTTGCCTAGTTTACAATATACTCCCTTTGAAATGTGTAATTGTAATGAAATTAGGGAAAATGATATACATATAATAATAAATAATTAGAATAAAAATCTAAAGGCATGAAATTTTGGTTGTGTAAAACTAAAAATACATTAAGATTTTTTCTAATTACACACTCCATTCTTCGCTTGCCATCACATTTTAAGATATTGTGACAAATTAAACTCTGTGGCATTGAGTATGCATAGAGGGTGCTTGTCTTTTCCGAATTCAACCGAGGTCTCCCCTTATCTCTCTTACCACTCACTTTTCCATCGTATATCTTTTTTACCATTCTTTCGTCACTCATTCTTTCGACGTGCCCAAACAATAAATATTTAGTATAGATATAAAAGCATAATGTACTTAATATATAATATATTTTTGTGATTTTATTAGTGAATTGAAATTATTTTATTAATAATGATATTAAATTATTTACGTAATAAAAAACTTTATTAAGACAAATAATTCACAGACCTAAATATGGAGAGTTTACTCTTAAGAGTAATGATTTTTCGTAATACCTTTCGTAGTTTCTTAAAGAGACTTGCAAACGAAATCCAGCAACAGCCCAAATAGGGGAAAATTTATTTTTTCTGTTAAAATTTAATTCGAAGCATGACATAGTGTAGGTTCGATATCTATTCTGAATCTCTGGTAACAAGTCGAAAACGTAGCGTTGTGTTCCGTCACTTAATACACAATACTTCGAATGGAGGAAAATAGAGAACGGAGAATCTTAGCACTACATTCCTTCTGTCTACAGTTTCCTCTCATTTATACTGCTATGTACGTGATGTAATGTGAAAATAAAAAAAAATCAATATAGATACAACTAATATACACACAATATGTATTCAAAATGAATTTTGAATCCAGCATTGGAGTTCGTGTAGCTATTAGTAGGTACGTAGATTGAAATTATCATCTTGATTACATGCTGTCTTTGAATCAGAACCGGTCGAAAACGAACATCCGGAACGTAAGACTTTAATAAGCCTTTGTGGTCATTATTTAGATTTTTCAGGGCTCCTCGGCTTAAAGAAATAGGTCCTTATAGAATAATTTTGATGTTGATTCGTCTGTTGATGGGACAAATTAAAAATTATTTCATAAATTAGAAGAAGTTATTTAAGAAAGTTATCCCTGGAAGAACATGGCAGGGTACGAGCATATTTGAAGTGGTTAATGACAGTGGACGATATATATATATATATATATATATATATATATATATATATATATATATATATATATATATATATATATATATATATATATATATATATATATATATATATATATATATATATATATATATATATATATATATATATATATATATATATATATATATATATATATATATATATATATATCGTCCACTGTCATTAACCACTTCAAATATGCTCGTACCCTGCCATGTTCTTCCAGGGATAACTTTCTTAAATAACTTCTTCTAATTTCTTAAATAATTTTTAATTTGTCCCATCAATAGACGAATCAACATCAAAATTATTCTATAAGGACCTATTTCCTTAAGCCGAGGAACCCTGAAAAATCTAAATAATGACCACAAAGGCTTATTAAAGTCTTATTTCTTACGTTCCGGATGTTCGTTTTCGACCGGTTCTGATTCAAAGACAGCATGTAATCAAGATGATAATTTCAATCTACGTACCTACTAATAGCTACACGAACTCCAACGCTGGATTCAAAATTCATTTTGAATACATATTGTGTGTATATTAGTTATATCTATATTGATTTTTTTTTATTTTCACATTACATCACGTACATAGCAGTATAAATGAGAGGAAACTGTAGACAGAAGGAATGTAGTGCTAAGATTCTCCGTTCTCTATTTTCCTCCATCCGAAGTATTGTGTATTAAGTGACGGAACACAACGCTACGTTTTCGACTTGTTACCAGAGATTCAGAATAGATATCGAACCTACACCATGTCATGCTTCGTATTAAATTATGACAGAAAAAACAAATTTTCCCGTATGTAGGCTGTTGCTGGATTTCGTTTGCAAGTTTCTTTAAGAAACTACGAAAGGTATTACGAAAAATCATTACTCTTAAGAATAAACTCTCCATATTTAGGTCTGTGAATTATTTGTCTTTAAGTTTTTTATTACGTAAATAATTTAATATCATTATTAATAAAATAATTTCAATTCACTAATAAAATCACAAAAATATATTATATATTAAGTACATTATGCTTTTATATCTATACTAAATATTTATTGTTTGGGCACGTCGAAAGAATGAGTGACGAAAGAATGGTAAAAAAGATATACGATGGAAAAGTGAGTGGTAAGAGAGATAAGGGGAGACCTCGGTTGACTTTAGAAAACACAGTATCGAAGATACTGGAGGAAGGTCACGGAAAAAGCATGAGGACTCCCCGGAGAGCATGCATGAAGAGGTTAATGACAGTGGACGAGGCGAAAGAGGTATGCAGGGACCACAGCGTTTGGCGCTCCGTTCTCTCTGACTACCCCGCTAGGTATAGAGCGTGAAGTTATGTATGCATATTTATTGTTTATATGGTATAATATTTAATAAGGTAGGGAGGAATCAGTAATAAGTCTGTCAGTCTTTCAGTAACACAAGATTTTTTTTAGCTTCACGCTTTATCCCGCATTTTGCAGAGTAGGTTGAGGGAATTGCAGGAACCATATGAACCTAGAGCTAAGACACTCCATTGCTTAGTCCCTGCTTTCTCCGTCCCCGCTTTCGGCCTTTTTCGAGGCATTCGTGTTGAGTGGCGGAACTCAACGCTGCACTTTGCCTAGTTTACAATATACTCCCTTTGAAATGTGTAATTGTAATGAAATTAGAGAAAATTATATACAGATAATAATAAATAATTAGAATAAAAATTTAAAGGCATGAAATTTTGGTTGTGTAAAACTAAAAATATATTAAGATTTTTTCTAATTACACACTCCATTCTTCGCTTGCCATCACATTTTAAGATATTGTGACAAATTAAAATATCTCTGTGGCATTGAGTATGCATAGAGGGTGCTTGTCTTTTCCGAATTCCTAGAGTTGCCATTTCTATACAACAAGATAACATATCATTTCAAAATGTCTGTATATTGCTCTTGGTTTATCTAGAGGATCACCAGTTGATCAACGACCGTCAACATGGCTTTCGCGATGGTCGTTCAACTGGTGATCTTCTAATTTACCTTACTTACCGTTAGGCTGCAGCTGTCGAAAGCAAAGGCGAAGGCCATGCGTGGCATAGAGCATTCTTAGCAAAACTTCCATTGTATGGACTTCCCGAAAATTTGTGCAAGTGGGTCGCTAGCTCTCTTACCGGGCGTAACATAAAAGTTGCTGTCGACGGTTTTTGCTCTAATTATTTTCGCATAAATGCTGGCGTTCTCAAAGCTATGTGCTGCCCCCTTCGCTTTTCCTTCTGCATATCAATGACATGTTAGAAGATTCCAACATTCATTGCTATGCGGATGATAGTACTGTGGACGCCTTATACTCCGGCTGTGCAGGTCTTTCTCGGGAAAACGTCGACGATTGCCGAATGAAACTTGTGTCTTCTATTGAGACCTCTCTCAGTAACAGTCTCATTGTGGGCTGAAAGGAATCTAAGGCCGTGGGCGTCGGTGATCACTTACCATCAGGTGACCAGAACGCTCGTTTGCCTTGTCCTTCCCATAAAAAATACATAAAAGGAAACAAGTACAATAGAATTTTTTCCCACAAATATTATTCTTTTATATTATCTAAGACAGTTGCTAGCAAGATACTGATCGAAGTAATTTACCCTTAAAAACTCACTAATGGACTTTTTATGTTACATCCTCATAGTTGTTCCATACATTTTAGATGCTTTGAAAATAATTTGAAAAAGTTTCCTAAGAAAGCACTAAAAGCGGTCATAGATTAATACTGTAGAAAGAAACTAATTTACCATTGGATTACATTTATTCTGTTTTTCTTAAGAACTACTACTGTTCGAATCAATTTGCTTTTATTTCGTTTTTATTTTAAATTGTTCTGTGAGGCCAGGATGAAATAGCTTGAATTTAAGGGATTAGAAAAAAATATAAAATAAAACTGAATATTTTGAATAATTAATTATAATTGCTAAATAATTTTATGTAAAAAAACTAACTAACTAACTAACTTAGAAACATTAATAGTATTTCCCTAAACTAAAAGAAAAAGTATCTCTTTTTTAAACAAGACAACACAAACTATGACAAGTGTGTGTCAATTCACAAGAAATAAAAGCTACATAATGTACAAAGCTATTAAATACACAACTTCTGTGAAGGAATTCATTAACATTCTTTTTCTAGAACATTTCAATACTGAAGTCCTAAATCCTTTACAGACGTCAAGACACTGTCAAGTGACTTAGAAAGAATTCAGGTCATCTCAGGCTTTAGCTTGCCAGATTAACTTGGTATGAATGGCAAGCACGTTGCAAAGCGTTAAAAATAATTTTAGAATCGGTTAATTTATGTAATTGTTATTGTGAAATTGATGTACGATAATATTTAAGCGTTTTTAACATAGATAATTTATGTATTTCTGTTCAGTCCAGTTCTGTAATTGAAATAGTAATAAATAAAAAAACTCATCAATCATTCAGCTAAAACAAAAAAAAATAAATATTCCAAAACGTTAACAACCCAACTTATTTTCTACATTTTTGCACCCCACGACTCGAAAACGAGCGTTCAACCGAAAAAGTAGGACCACGCCTGGATGCTACGTCACTTGTGACTGACAGCTGACAGAAATGTTTGACATTTGACAGATTTTGTTGCTCAAACAAAAATGTGCTTTAGCACACAGTAAATACAGCCTATAAGGTGTGGAAATACAAAATTGTTCCAGCCCCGGGCAGTACGAATGTTGTACGATTAATTTATCACTCTATATATTCATGGTACTACACTCTGTGACAGACGCGCAAAAATTTATCTTTACAGCTTGTATATTTTAATCATAATTTGTACTATATGCTGTATATGAATTTTAAACAAGTTACATTGCTTGGCTTTGCTCACTTTACTTTGACATGGTATTTTAATGGATTCATCATATTAACAGATCTACCTAACGACTAAAACAAAGTTACATATTGCATAAATTGCAATACGTAGCTGACCGTTATAAGTAGATCTAGCTTTATCCATGGACTTCATAGATCGAGGGACCAACTATCCTAGTCTTATTTGACTAGGTCCTACTTCCTCCCCTCGGCTTATCATATAGACGTGTGTACACACCCTACATTTCCTCGACGTATGACCGAGCTTCTTCCATGTGACTTAAGCCAGTTTAAAGGATAAATAAAAACTTGGCTGTAATGATTAACCGCAATGTCATCGGTGTAATTGAACTACTTGTTGTACGTAAAAAGGTTGACAGTGGAAGGATATTGGTAAAAAACAGATCGTTTTTCAAATTCAAATTCAATTCAACACGGTCTTAATATTAACACTATTGAAGTACTAAAAATTCTAGGATGTATTAGGAATTTACTAAGATGTACTAGAAATTAGGCAAATATTTGTATATTAATAATATAATATCAACAAGTGACAGAACCGTACGTAATACATTATGTTTTTGAAATAAAATAAAATAATTTATTCACCCTGAGTGGGAACTGTACCCGTGACCATTATACCACACGCTTTTAATATTGCCACAGTCATTATTAATAAAAAATAATATATATAGACACTAAAAAGTAAAATAGCCTCTACGAGCTATATTTACTTTTATTCTCTAGAGCTGAAACTCAAAAATACAAGATTGTGATGAAACAATGAAAAATAAAAACATAAAACTAATCTCAACGTGGACTGCAATAAAAGTTGTGCTTAAAAGTTTTAAATAAAAATTTTACCGTTCGCCTAGATATGCCATCCCGCCTATATAGTGTGATAGTAAAAATTTAGATAACAGTTCATTCAATCACTCTTTCACTCTTTTATATATAGTGTATGGGATTTACCTGCGGCTTCGTCCGCGTGGACTGAATAAATAAACCGCAGTTGGTTATAAAATTAACCTGATATTATATAGCCTATTATATAGCCTACCTCATAAACTCGACTATATTATATGTTTATGTATATATGTTTTAAATATAAGCCAGTAGTTATTAAAATATATCATTCATGGTCTGTTGCTTCACACTGTCGTCTGCGTAGACTATGAAACGTATCGGAAATTCTTTTTCAGAATATATTTTTCTTTAAATTCTTCCCTAATTTCCCCAAATATGTATATAAATTCCAAAAATATAGGTAAAAATTTAGTATTGGGGTTGTGCGTCTGTCCGTATCATAGCAACAAGACACTCCGTTGATTAGTCCCTGCTTTCTTCGTCCCCACTTTCCGCCTTTTTCGAGGCATTGCGTGTTGAGTTGTGGAACTCACCGCCGCGCTTAGCCTAGTTTTCCAAAGCGAAAAAAATGGAAATAGAAAATTCCATCTTCCCCGAGTGGGAATCGAACCCACATCGCGATTACAGGTAGACTTACGCTTACGCTTACGCCTCTGCGCCACGACGGTCCTAACGGTCAGGATATTCCTTAATTCAAGTTGATATACGTTAAAATTCTTATACGCTTGTACAATTTCTACAATGACAGAAATTTGGGAACCATGTTACTTTAGCGGGGACGAAGAAAGCGGGGACGGAGAAAGCAGGGACTAAGCAACGAAGTGTCTTAACACTAGGTCCCTGCTGTTCCCTCTGCCTACCCTGTCATGTGCGGGATAAAGCGTGAAGCTAAAAAAAAATGTTACTTCGTTTTAGACTGTGAGTAACGATTACATGTTATGATTTTTGAGTAAACACCTTTTCCTCCGCCTGTCTTGCTATCCTGATATGTGCGGAATAAAGCGTGAAGCTACAAAAAAAATAACAAAAAAAAACTTCAATAATTTGGGTAGTCTCATCTCAACGAACTGTTATGCGATGCATGTGGTTTAAAATTCCATACAAGATACATACGCACACACAAAGTAATCTTTTGTTTATTTAGGATTAAACTCACACGCTTGATCCAATGATCCTTAACGAGAACTGCAAAATGAAAACATGTAGATTATAATACCTGGATTATATTTTATATATAAAATTTATAATATATAATATAAGTTCGTCTCACTGTTAATGTGACGGTCGCGGGTTCGATTCCTACTTGGTGAAGTAAATTATTTCCTTTTTTTAGTTAGTAAGTTAGTGAGTCAAAATGCCGTGTTAAAGTCTCTGGATGAATGCAACGTCATAACACTAGTTTGCTTCTACTTACCCTGTTATATGCGGAATAAAGCGTGATGCTATTACATTATTTATAAACTATAGTGATTTTTAGTGACTCTCTCATAAAGAAAGGTAAACTGCTTATTTATTACATATTAACTAAATTCTTCTTATATTGTTAAAATAAAATATTGAAAATCATTTATTCATAACAAATACCTAGAAACAACAATCCATTTATAAACCAGTCATAAATGAAATTACCTGCTTACATTATTCCAATACTATTCAATAGCAAACATTAGTATGAATACAGTATAAAAACTCACCGCAAAACATCTGCCGCCGTTAAATTGGTTCGAAATCACTGAGGCCTTCATAGCAATCATTTGTAACAAAGGGTTAGTTTTTTGAATAATGATATGTCACTTTTTGAGTTAAATTTATATATTAATAGATTTATAATTTTGAAGACCGGTATGGATATTTGAGGACTGTCGAGTTGCAGAGGCGTTGGCGACTGCCAGTAAACGTGACGGTTTGTGGGTTCGATTCCCACTCGAGGGAGATGGATTTTTTCACGTCCATTTCCTTCGCTCAGGCAACTAGGCAAAGCGCGGCGTTGAGTTTCGCCAATCTACATGAAATGCCTCGAAAGAAGCGAAAAGCAGGAAACGTAGTGTGTCAACCTTAGTTTTATATGGTTTCTGCAATTCCCTCTGTCTACCCTGCTCTGTGTGGGATAAAGCGTGAAGCTAAAAAAATTATATTTTTGTTGCTTTAGCATTATATGTAACGAGAAAGTAGTACAAAGACACTAAAGATACAGAAAAATGAGAATAATTTAAATCCACAACTGAAAATCGAACCCAAAGTCGTCACGTCGCCATTACAGCGAAGGCCTCTATTTATTTATTTTATGAAACGTAATATTACTATAGTATGTGGCAATAAAAAAAATAATATGAGTACTCTTAGTAATAAAAGTAATACTAAGTATAATTTGTGAATTGACTATCAACGCAGAATTTTTTAATATAAGTGTTAAGGCCGTCGTGGCGCAGAGGCGCAACATCTGCCTGTAACGCGACGGTTTCTGGGTTCGATTCCCACTAGAGCAAGATGGATTTTGCTATTTCCATTTTCTTCGTTCTGGCAACTAGGCAAAGCGCGGCGTTGAGTTCCGCCACTCAACACGCAATGCCTCGAAAAAAGGCGGAAAATGGGGACCACTAAGTTCGTATGGTTTCTGCAATTCCCTCTGCCTATCCTGCCATGTGCGGGATAAAACGTTAAGATAAAAAAATAGTCGTATTACAAAAAATGATAATAAAAAGCGCGGCGTTGAGTCCCCTACTCGATATACAGTTCACGAGCGGAGAACGGAGTAAAAATCAGTAGTTTTAGAACGGTTACACCACTTGCTGCTAAAGTCCCAGATAGGAAATAGGTAGCTTATCTGACAAATAAACAAAAAAATATATATATAATATCTAGCAGATAGTGCGCTATTTAAAATATCAACCTTTATCTAGTAGATTATTAACTACTAACTTATAATAATAATGTTTAAACGTTTTTACAACATACACATCTGGGTAACTATAGCTATTTGAGCTTTTTATTGAAAAATAAACGATATGAAATTTATTTTTGTACACAAAATACATATTTCTTTAGATTCCTTTATAAAGTAAACCTTTTATAATATTATGACATTTTGAATTGGACTATCGGACCGTGCAAGATCGAAATGCCAACGTATACTTCAATAGCCGAATAGACGCCTACAAGCCCTTTTCAAATTTATACCTGGTCACTTGAGATTCAATTTTTTTTAAATCTTTTTTGAATAGTGATTTAAAAACCAATTAAGTTGTAAA
Source organism: Dione vanillae (assembly GCA_037178615.1). Classification (NCBI taxonomy): domain Eukaryota; kingdom Metazoa; phylum Arthropoda; class Insecta; order Lepidoptera; family Nymphalidae; genus Dione; species Dione vanillae. The sequence goes on from JAZFAU010000112.1 coordinate 1,097,248, forward strand.
GGTGTACGTGAGTGGGTCGGTGGTATTCATTCACCATTTTAATACTTTGCTTTATCTAGTAGAGCTATTTTAACCAGCGGCTCTTATGCGTTATACACATAAGTGTGTACGTATTTGTGATTATATATATATATATATATATATATATATATATATATATATATATATATATATATATATATATATATATATATATATATATATATATATATATATATATATATATATATATATATATATATATATATATATATATATATATATATATATATATATATATATATATATATATATATATATATATATATATATATATATATGCGAAGCTAAATAAAAAAATATACAATATAAAATGCATATACGTTCTCGGGAGTTTAAGGGGTTTAGATTTTTAAATATTCTCATTAGAATGGGAGAAAATCGATTTTCATATTTTTTACTTTTATATTTAAGCTTACTTACCCAGCTCCACAACGTACAGCCATAACAATGCATGATAAAATGAACTTTGGTCTGTAGGTCCCTTAAAGCTCTAAAAAGACCTTTAGAAGCTCTAAGAGGATTCTCCGGAAAAAAACCATACGTGACATTTAACAAGAATGTTAAACATATTTGTGGGAAACTAAAAAAAAAAAAAAAAAAAAAAACTACTTTCAAAAAATGACGAATTTTCTCTACATTCTCGCTTTCTACTCCAGTACAAAAAATTCTAAAAGCTTGTACAATATACTATGGCAAAATTTTGATTTATTAAAAACAACTACCAACGCTTCAACTCGATGTTCGCGTGACCACTAACATTGACATAATAGTAAAATTCAACTCACTTAGATCGTGTTCCAATGGAATTAGGTTCTTTTTCTGTATATTTTTGTATTTTTTGTTTTTATACTATAGACCATAGTGTTCTCGTTATAAAGCACTGATGGAGTTCTTTATTTGACAAATATATGAACTGGAACTGAAAATATATTTTGATTTAGATATGAATGTATAACTTGATTATCAATGATACTATTAGTTTTAAGTCTATATTTATTATAAGCTAAGTTCACAACAAGATGATTTAAAGAAAAGCAAGAGGAGACCTCGGTTGACTTTCGAAGACAAATATCAAGTATATTGGAGGAGGGTCACGTAAAAAGCATGAGAGCATGTATGAAGAGGTTAATGACAGTAGACGAGGCGAGAGAGCTATGCAGGGACCGTAACGTTTGGCGCTCCGTTCTCTCTGACTACCTAGCTAGGGATAAAGCGTGAAGGTAAATTATGTCCCATCAATGGATTTGATTCTATGTATTACTACCCTGGATTTTATGAAGTTTTTGAGAATCATATGCCAACAGTTAATAATATATTAATGTGTTTTTCTTTCCTTAATTTCTTTTATAAAAACATTTCTTTAGTCAATGATCTTTGGTCAATTCTAACATTATAACATAAAACATCCATTAGTTCAAGGATTTGGGTGAAAGGAAATTATATAATCGATATTCTTTGACCGAATTTATACATATTATTCTATACAATGCCGTTCTCCGATCTTGACCCAATACCAGAACGATTTTTATCAAAGCTTACAAGTTAAAGAGTACTATAGAGAACAGTATATTCTTATAGCTAATATATACTCGCCTCGAGATAATAATAAAAGGCCTTAGTGCACAGTGGTATGCCGTTGATAGTAAACACGACGATAGTAAGCTCGATTCCCAGTCGGTGAAATAAATAATTTTCAATTCCCCTCTTTTGTATTAAGACGGGAATGGTGTTGAATTTCACCTTTAATTCCTCATTCTATTTGAAAGTAAAACAGAGTGTCCTAACACTAAGTCCCTACTCTAAATTATTTAAAAACAATGTATTGAGTCAAAATTGATTAGCGTTTATTATTTTCATATAAACAACGAATAACAGTTTCTATACTTTATTAACAAATTAGTTTCTTAAAATCATGTTTTTTGAATAAAAAAAATAATTTACAATGTTTTTAATTTTTAATTTTGTTTTTATTCTAATTTTAAAGCTACACCACAGTAGTATCTTTAACGTATCATATCTGAGTCACTATAATCGACGATTCCCAAAATAGGTTAATTGCATAGTATTTTATTGGAAATAGTCATGACTAATGTATTAAAAAGATATAATTTTGGCCTAAAAATGGTTTTTAACGGTAACTTATGTTATATAAGCATATATAGAAAATATTTCAGAACAAGATTCTTCTTTGATTCGATGATTATTGGTTCATACTCGAGGTAAGAGAAATATTTTATGAAGCGATGAAGCTCTACTGTAGACGAATTTGTGACGATTGTGTGAGCTTTATTTAACGTACATTGACTACACTATGTTACATATATAGTGTAGTCAATGTACGTGAGAAGAAACAAGTTAGCGTTCCATGGATTCACCGTGCGGGTGCCGGGCCCATCGTGTTGTAGGAAGAGGAGCTCCAAGCAGCGCTTGGGACTTGCGACCCAAGTGTAGGTTTAAAGGGGCGCCTTTAAAATGCATTAACGCTCACCTTCACTGTCCGAGCTCCTCCCACTACCTAACCAAATTTTAAATGATTCTACCAAAGCCGCCTTCGAAGTGCGTTCTAGAAATGAATTTGTGATAGTTCTAGACAGGCCGAGATCTTTAAATAAAGTTATATAATTTAGCGTAAAAATTTTGGAATTTGAGTATTAATATAATTACTACGCTCTATATATCTTGCTTTTCAAAAAAAAGTAATAAATCATAAATCTGCCTTATTGTACAATTATTTTACTAAATATTTAAATCGGTTTTTTAGAACCTCCACCCAAAAGACAAGTAATCTTTAGTGTTCAGATAGTTTGTGTTGAAAAGAATGAGTGATGACGGAATGGTGAAAATGATATATGAAGCAAAAGTGAGTAGTAAAAGAGGTAATTCGAGAGCTCAGCTGACTTACGGAAATACAGCATCGAAGATACTGGAGGAAGGTCACGTAAAAAACTTGAGGACTCCAAAGAGGGCAAGTATGGAGAGGTAAATGACAGTGGACGAGGAAAAAGAGGTACCCAGGCACCACAGCGTTAGATGCTCTGTTCTTTCTTACTAACCTGCTAGGGTTTAAGCGTAAATATATGTATAAGGTAGAAAATGAAATGTAAAATGAACTTGGAAACTAAATAACATATATTAAATATAATATTTTTTTAATATTAAACAAAACATACCCAAATTAAACACGTTTATTGTATGGTGATCCCCCTGAATTTTTTTTTTTTCATTTTTAGTATATGTTGTTATTCCAGCAACGGGAATACATAATTTGTGAATTTCACCTTTCTAGCTATCACGGTTTATGAGATATAGTCTGGAGACAAACAGAAAGACAGTGGAGGCTTTTTAGCATGCCCCGTTTTACCCTTTGGATAAGGAACCCTAAAAAACCATTTATAAACGTTTTTATCCAGTGACAAAAATATATAAATAATCAATACTTTTGATGTAAACAGAAGGAAAAATCAAGTACTCCTCAATATGAGACCCTTATTATATCGAAATCTTTAAACTTTTATATATATTACAACCATATATAATAGGCATAGCACAAAAAGGCTGATCAAAGCATTAACTGGGATTAGTAGAATTAATCACAATTCGAGAGCCTTCACCCGGTCCGTTCCATTACTACTAAAAGGCGCCTTATCGCCGATCTGTTTCACCGTTTTGATTTATTAAGGTAACCTGTATGAGAATGTCCATTAGGACTTTAAAGTGTCAGACCAATTTTTTAAGCTTAAGATTTTACATATTAATTTCAGAGGTTTTTGGTCTTTTGATGGAATGTTCAAATATAAAAAAGGAGAATAGTTGTCAAATTGAAAATTATTTAAAAACACTAATTTCAAATAATTATAAAATAAAATATAACTAGTAATAAATAGGTTTTTAGCCATGTAATAAAAGGATTTGATCGCTTAAGCATTTAAAGATATATATAAATCAAGTTTTATATTTTTATATATACAAATAAGTATAACATATATATATTATGTATAACTGAGCCATGCGTTCTACATCACGCCGCGTTGTGGTGAGAGCGCCTGCACGGTTCGCAGGAGGGCGCGGGTTCCCGCTGCGTTCAAATTTTTATATGTGTTTTCTTTAAGTATTTTTTCTATCCCCAGTGTGGATTAACACTTTAAAAAAGTTACCGCTACGTAATATTATGGACTTGTAGATTCCGTCATCATTTATCGTTATTATTTTGCACACAATTTTTCTTTCTCTCTCTCTATATATATTATATATATATATATATATATATATATATATATATATATATATATATATATATATATATATATATATATATATATATATATATATATATATATATATATATATATATATATATATATATATATATATATATATATATATATATATATATATATATATATATGTATATATATACTACAGCATTTATTTATGAATTCCCTCGTCCCACATCATGGCCACCCGAATGTTACACGAAGACCGAAGTAACCTTTCATGTTGATTTAAGATATGCTTTGATTCGACTTTTTAAACTTTAATTATTTATAACATTATACACAGTTTAAATTAAAAAGACATTTTTATTATTGTGAAATCTTATTTTATGTTATGGTGGAAAGCAGCGAACGGAGTGTCTTGACAATAGGTTACCACGATTAATATGATTCCCTCTGCCTACTCCGCTATGAGGGGGATAAAGCGTGAAGGTCAAAAAAGTGTAATTCATCATCCATACTAGGATAGGAAAAGTTTTAAACGTATCGGAATTTAAACCTGCGTTCATTCATTTCTTCACGCTTTATTTCTGGCATAGTCAGAGAGAACTTAAAAATGAATATTCTTTGATTATTTATTTATTAATAATGTTTCTTTTTTTTCACATAGCCTAACCAATATTAGGTAACCGAAAGAAATATAAGATGTTGAAGTTAATAGATAGATATAGATATAAATAAGTCGAAATTATATTTATATTTTATTACAAGTAAAGAAAATATTTTTTAAAGCTATTTGAACAAAACTAAAAGCTATTCAACAGCTTATCCGTAACTTTAGTATAAAGTTACACTAACCATTCACACCCGATTAAGTTTAAGGATGAACTTTAATACTTATATATGTGTAGTTTTGACATAGTAGCTTCAAAGAAATTAAGTGTTTTAGATGATTATTATATAGACTAAGTTAGTACATGACTAGATCTCGATAGTCGTAGATTCGTATTCGTTCAGGTGAATATTGTGCACCTAATATAATGAATTTCACAAATATTCCTTCGCCGTTGTGCCAAGACGGCCCCTGCATAAAAATATAAAAACCATCATGGCATAGTGGAACAGTGTCTAATTTTTATAATTACAATGGTTATCAATTCAATTCCTGTTCGGAGAGAGTAATTTTTGTATTTTTCCTTGGTCTCATAACGAGGCAAAGTGCGGAAACCGAGGCGTTAAGCTGCGATAGCGAAGAACGAACGACAAGTGTCTTGATTAGTGGGTGTTCTACACTAATAAATTCTACCGATTTTGCTTTAAAGTCTCATAAAATATGTTATAAAATGTCAACAATACTATTTATAAAATACATATCGATTTATGTAAGGTTTCGTCTACGCTATATCCACGGAATAGAAACATTCGTAATAACACGCGATATCTATGGCTTTTTCAGACCGAAGCGACATGTTGCTAGGTTCGCATTGCCTTTTCTATTATAGACTACAAATAATAAGATTATTGTTAAAATAAAAAGGCTAATGTTACCCTAGGTTCAATCTTCCTATTCTACTGTGCGGGATAATGATCCCGCATAGTAGGATCGTTAACACGCATTCGTGATGATATAAAAAAAGCAAAAGCAACGGTCACAGGAAGCCATTATGGCGTTAGTTAGACTGTAAACACTTGGTTTCAGAATTCGATATTCGGTCACCATAAGTGATATAGAGATTTCATTATTTTAACTTTCCCGCTGCAGTGAGACAAAGCTATAGCTAGCTTTGTAATTTAGCACGTTTTAGTATATTCTAACTTGAATATACTTCTTTCATAGTAGGGTATATCTATCTATTTCTTATATATTAATATTATTTTTTGGCCTCACGTTTCACGTTTTATCCCGCACATAGCACATAGTAGGTGGGGGGAAGTGTAAGGAGGGAAATCTAGCGTGAAGACATTTGATTTACCACTTCTGTTTTTACGAGGCATTGGGTACTGAGTAACATAACTCAATGACGTGCTTCGTTTAGTACTGTTTGTAAGATTGAAGAATATGCAAATGAACAAATGCATCATCCCTTAGTGGGAATCGAACCAACAAAACGTCGCGTTTAGAGGCAGACGCTAAGCCTCTGCACTATGACAATTTTTGATTCATTATTATTTCACTATATTATACTAATATAGGTACTTAATAAATTAATTATTTGTAAACAGTCTAGTGTATAAGATAACGTAAAGTAAAATAAAACAAATACAAAATAAATAAATCTCAAGATGAACTGAAAGTGCAAGTGCAAGTTAGTGTTAAAGTGAAGTGTCAATGATTGTTCCTACACAAATAATATGGCAAGGGATCGGCCGACGGCAAGGCATTTCCATAACCAACCGGAACTTAGGAGAGGTGGAAGATCAGGTCTTATGGTGAGATGGATCTTCTTCGTGTGGCTGGCCTGGTGTGGACCTTTGGGGAACACCGTGAAGCAAGATGGTAAGTGAGTTATGTATATTTCTATACTTATATTTTATGATAATTGTCAGAGAAAAATGACAGTGAAATGAACGACCGACAAGTTGTAAGAGTTTTACATATTTAGGTTATTTATTTGGATTACTATTTTAGATGTTATAACGAGATAAACTGCGGCGTGGAGTTTCGCCACTCAACTTGCAATATTTTGTATATATATATATATATATATATATATATATATATATATATATATATATATATATATATATATATATATATATATATATATATATATATATATATATATATATATATATATATATATATATATATATATATATATATATATATATATATATATATATATATATATATATATATATGCTAATAAATCAATACTAAACGTCATAAGTTAACAGGCTACATACATATATACATCCCTAGCGGGATATTCAAAGAGAACGGAGTACCAAACGCTGCTTTACATACAAACCTTCGTTAACAAGTTTTATTAATAACATACATCGAAGTATACAAAGAAGAAACGAGACGTATATAGATATTATATTAAAAAAACCTTACAAATTAAAGAATTATTCATTAATTAAAAACAAAAACTCAGTAACCAATTCTAATTAAGTCATATTTTTGATACATTGTAAGTAAAGTAATTAAAATATAATCTCTCGATAGAAATGACAACTGTTCCTCAACGGCTTCCTAAAATAAAACAATGTACTTACACTTGCTATATAAATATCTACCGGAAGACTGAAGACCGTTGTGGCGCAAAGGCGTAAGCGTCTGCCTGTAAACGCGACGGTTTGAGGGTTCGATTCCCTTACCGATAAAATTTTTCTATTTCCATTTTCTGGCGAAAAGTGGGGACAGAGAAAAGGCGAAAGCAGGGGCTTATCAACGGAGTGTCATAACACTAGGTGCATATGGTTCCTGCAGTTCCCTCTGCCTACCCTGCAATATGCGGGATAAAGCGAGAAGCTAAAAAAAAGAATAACTGGCAACATTTTTCCATCAAAAGCAGATCGCCCACCGTGACGGGGGGTTCTGTAGACAATAGTACCAAAAAACACGCCCTTTTGTTTCGGCAGGCCCTCTGACAGCAATTAATGTATTTTCACTGCTTACTTCGTTAAGGTCACATCACATCTTATTTCCTTATTTTTTTGGGTTTCATTATGAAATGTTATCATGTTGTAGACTTTTGGTATACGTATATAATTTATTATTTGTATTTTTTTTTTATAAATGGAAAAGGTGGAAAGCAAAGAGCAGAGTGTCTTAATACTTAATATTTTTATGATTTTTAAATCATTACTCTACACTGAGGATAGAAAAACACAGAAAAACACTTAAAGAAAACATATAGCAATTTGAACGCTTGGACTAGCGGTCAAAGAAGAAGCGGAAGAAGTGCAGGTTCAAATCCCGCAATGTCCAAATGTTCTATGTTTTCTCTAAGTATTTTGTATTAATACTAGTTTCCCACGACTCCTAGGTCTGCCTACCCTGTCCTATGTGACAATAACAATCTGTTATAGTTTAATGAATATTAGAAAAATAAAAATTTATCGATAATAATACATTATTAAAATCGATTTGTGTTTTTATCACAAAAAATAGTAACTTAACCTCGTAATCACATTATCTGTGTTCATTATATTTCATGAAACAAATTATTGAATGCAATTTCAATAAGCAAAAACAAACTCTCTTTCTCTTCTAAAAAGTTTTATCAGGTGTTACTTAGGTTTTTAATATTATATAAACACTATTCTCTTATAATAAACTATTAATATAAAAAAAATCATAAGAGTAATAAGCAACGACGGAACGGACGTCCTATGTGCTATCTTGCTAATTACTGAATGTCGACATTCGTGAATTAATGTGAATTATTGGCATTCGCACTAAAATATTATGATATTATTAAAATATACGTTGCTTTAAGCTGTATCCCGTATGAAGCAGGATAGACAGATGAGATTTAATTTTAAGGCACTTCTTATTACAGTTATGTAAAGCTTTAATTTTTGACCCAAATATATTCAATTACAAAAAGCATGAAAAAAGCTATCGCTATTTATAAAATATATCGTTACCCAGAATTTTTGCTCAGAAATAACTACAAAAAATACATTTATATCGATAATAAAGCACAATGTTGTCAAAAAATATAAAGAATATCTTTAAATTAAAATGGTTTCGTTGTAAAAAATTTACATACGTACATATAATCTCATAAAACTGTTCAACCAATTTCAAACTTCCATATTCATATAACGCTTTTATATTTTAAGTCTATATGTTAAATGGCAGCGATACAATACAAGTTCTGAATTGAGTAACGAAAGTTAGCAACGTTGGTAAAAAATGTTTAAGCTGCAGTTGCAAGGTTTTATATATATATATATATATATATATATATATATATATATATATATATATATATATATATATATATATATATATATATATATATATATATATATATATATATATATATATATATATATATATATATATATATATATATATATATATATATATATATATATATGCATACTATACTAGTCTCAGCCTAGACTTAGCAAGGCCTATCTAGGACCAAGCTAAGCATGATATACAGTGTAACAAAAAACAAGTATCATAAGAGATTATGTAAAAGAGAAAATATTGAAAATACTCTATTTCCTTTTCTATTTACTCTATTATAATAGAGTCAGTCACATGATTATCTCTGAAACATCTTTATGTAACGTTTACATATTTAATTATCAGTAACAATAATATTATTAATTAAATATATACTATTACAGAATTCATTTAAAATTCTGTACAGCGTCTGTTTAATACCACACCACTTCCGGTGACTACAAGCGATTTGTATTTAAATATATTCTTAAGACTCTTGTAAGAGCTAAATTATTTCATTTGTTTTAAACTAGTACCTGGTTGCGACTTCGCTTGCGACTTTATAAATAATAATCATAAACTTTTATTTCTACACAAAAGTAGATTCTTTTTGGTCATCAGGCAAGTCTTGTTATAGTTTGGTGTGAGTTCACCAGTTGAGGAGACAGTTCTTACTTACATATGACAGTTCTATTTCTACATATATTTGAAGAATAAAATTTATTTTCCGTCGTTGCGCAGAGGCGTAGCGTCTGCCTGTAAACGCGACGGTTTGTGGGTTCGATTTCCACTCGGGGAGGATGGATTTTTCTATTTCCATTTTCTGTGCTCTGGAAACTAGGTAAAGCGCGGCTTTGAGTTCCGCCACTTAACAAACAAAGCCTCGAAAAAAGGCGGAAAGTGGGGATGGAGAAAACAGGAACTAAGCAACGGAGTGTCTTAACACTAGGCTCATATGGTTCCTGCACTTCCCTCTCCCTACCCTGCAATATGCGGGATAAAGCGTGAAGCTGGAAAAAAACATTTTTTTTTTTTTTTTTTTTATAATATAGGTGGCAAACGAGCTGACAGATCACCTGATGGTAAGTGAATACTGCCGCCCATAGACATTTGCAACACCAGAGGAGCTACAAAATGCGTTGCCGGCCTTTTAAATGAGAATACGCTCTTTTCTTGAAGGTCTGCAGGTCGTATCTGTCCGGAAATACCGCATGCGGCAACTCATTCCACAATTTTATGGTGCGGGGCAGAAAATTTCTGTTAAAACGCACAGTAGTACTCTGCCAACTGTCAAGGTGGTGGGGGTGGTAGAGTTGTCGCATAGATCGATGACGGAAAGAGGCGGCAGGGATCAGCCCGAACAGTTCTTCAGAGCACTCCCCATGATATATGCGGTAGAGAATGCATAGCGAGGCTACATCTCTACGCAGTGCCAAGGTGTCGAGCCGACCAGAAATCTTTTCGCAATCGACAATTCGAGTCGCTCTCCTTTGAATGCGGTCTAGAGGGAGAAGCTGGTACTGGGGAGCCCCTGCCCAAAGATGTGAACAGTATTCCATGTGAGGCCGAACCTGAGCTTTATAAAGTTGCAGGCGGTGAGCCGGCGTGAAATACCGTTTCGATCTATTGAGCACACCGAGCTTCTTCGAGGCTAATTTAGCCTTACCCTCCAGATGACCACGAAACTGGACTTCGCTCGATATGTCAACGCCAAGAATTCCGATATTGGCTGTGGCAGTTAGAGGAGTGCTCTCAAAACGGAGCGATACGACAAATGGCAGCTTTTTAGCGGTGAACGCGCAAACTTGTGTCTTCTTGGGGTTAAATTGGATAAGATTTAGTTTACCCCAGTCTGATATTTTCTGAAACGAAGTTTCAATTTCAGACACAAGTTTGGTTCTGCTTTCAATGACGTTTTCCCGTGAAATGTTGGCGCGGCCGGTGTATAAAGCATCCACCGTGCTGTCATCCGCATAACAATGAATGCCACTCATTTGCAGCATATCATTAATGTGCAAGAGGAACAGCGTGGGTGATAGCACACAGCCTTGCGGGACACCAGCATTAACGGACATGAGATCAGAGCATTCGCCGTCGACTACGACCTTTATGCTTCTGTCAGTTAGGAAACTGGCGACCCATTCGCATAATTTCTCAGGAAGCCCATAGGAAGGAAGCTTTGAAAGTAGCGCTTTATGCCAAACCCGATCGAAGGCCTTCGCTATATCCAGACTAAAAGCCACAGCCTCGCCCTTACTCTCGATGGCCTGTGCCCAACGATGTGTCAGGTATACTAGGAGATCACCAGCCGAGCGACCCTGACGGAAGCCGTACTGATGGTCGCTAAGCAGCTGGTGATCCTCAAGGTACCGTAGGAGCTGGTTGTTAATAATGGATTCCATTACTTTCGAGAGCAATGAGGTTATGGCTATTGGCCTGTAATTGGCCGGATCTGAGCGGTCACCTTTTTTAGGGATCGGGTGCACTAAAGCTGTCTTCCATGAAGTCGGGACTACGCCAGAGGAATAGGAAAGCCGAAAAAGGCGCGTTATTGCCGGTGCCAACTCCGGGGCGCACGTCTTTAGAACAATGGGAGAGATTCCATCGGGCCCGCTCGATTTGTGGACATCCAGGGATAGCATTGCTGACCGCACTGCTTTTTGGTGGAAACGGATGTCCGGCATGACAAAATTGCACCGTGGTATTATTGGCGGGTCTTGACCCTTGTCATCCAGGAATGAGTTGAACGCAAAGAATTTGCCCAGGAGGTCGGCTTTCTCCTTTGCGTCGTGGACGTTTAATGTTAAGTAAATAAAAATACTTGGACAGACCAGTCCAAGTATTTTCACAGCTAAACAGCTGTTAACATTTCTAAATATGAATAAATAAACCTTAAAAAATATAAAAGCTCACAATAACTTAATAAAGCAATAATCATTTGCCCTAATAGAGTTGTGCCACCTGCTTAGGGAGAGGGGTGGTTCCGGATATTGTTCAGAATGATTAATTTTTAGGACAATACGTTAAAATAATATCATCATTCATAACGCTTCGTTCGCTCACCAAATAATAATTATCATTAATATGGAAAATTTAATATTAAATTTAATTAAATGACGAGCACTGACAGTGGGAAATGTAGCAATTTGTGTATATATATATATATATATATATATATATATATATATATATATATATATATATATATATATATATATATATATATATATATATATATATATATATATATATATATATATATATATATATATATATATATATATATAAAATAGGAGACGGAGTGTCTTAACACTAGGTTCCTAGAGTTCCAGCGGATTCCTCTACCTACTAGCTCTGCACGGGCTAAATCGTAAAGCTAAAAAAATTCTTCGTTATATTATATCACTTTTACAGCTTGACTTTGAATTTCTGAATGAATGAATGATTTGAATTTCATTGATTTGAATTTTGTTTCATCAGATCTATTATTTTAGTTTTGTTTTACACAATTGATTAGTCTGTGAATTACCGTCGTGACGCAGAGGCGTAGCCTCTACTTTAAATGCAACGGTTTGTGGGTTCCACTCGGAGGGCGAAAGCTGAGACTAAGCATCAGAGTATCTTAACACTATGTTCCTATGGTTCCTGCAGTTCCCTCTGCCTACCCTGTCACGTGCTGGACAACGCGTGTAGACAAAAAAAATAAAGCCATCGTGGCGCATAAGAAAAAGGATTGACTGTAAACTTGAGGGTTGTAGGCTCGATACTAGCTGTTTCAAATTTAACTAGAAGCCTACATTTCAAATTGTCCTAATCAAAGTCAAAGTCAAATAATTTTATTCAAAATAAAAAGTTACATGCTTAATTTTTTGTACATCATGTTTTTTTTATTTACTACAAGTTCGCTAAAGTTATTGCCTCAGACCTGAAAAGAAGCCGCGCAAGAAATACAGCGGGACTTTCTTTATTTATTTATTTGTCAAATTTTTGTTAATTATTAAATAAATTTATTTGTCAAAAATTAAATTCAACAATTCTTAATAGTGAGAATGATATTCTTAAAAAAGACTGAAGGGGGCATTTTATTCCCAAGGCGTGATGTCATTTATGAAATCATTAATATGGTAATAACCTTTAACACACAAACGTCGTTTTATAACTTTTTTGAATTGTGTTTGACACAAAAATACATGATTTAACACAAAAATGGCCTTAAAATGTTTTCAGTCAGCTCAAGTAAAAAAATTGAATTACAACTAAAAGCGTAAACAATGAGCACAAGAATGAGTTGTTATCGGAAAAATATCGAAACGTCATATTTTTTCGAGTGGTTCAAGTGAATGTAGCACTTCCCAACTTTATAGACGCTGGAGTCTTAACTAACTTGAAAGCTATTTCAGACGTTAAGTAAAATAAAAACTACTTGTTAATAATAAATGTTATAACGTATTATTTTTTTATTTTCTTGGTGAAATAATTTTTTTGGCTGTCCATATAATGTCTTAGTCACTTTAATTTTAGGATGATATATTAGTGTCTAAGCTCTCCGCAAAATGGGAGATAGAGAATAGAGTAAAATATAGTTTCATATATGTCGTTTTAAATAGTCGAACCCACGTCTTTGAAATATATTTAACTATTTATAAAAATCTCCTTACAGTGATACTATGAACCAAATTAAATTTTATGTTTACTTTATGGTTATTAAGAACTTATATTGATGGCCTATAATAATAATTACAACCTGTTCAAAACATATTAAAATATATAACTTTTAGTACAATTAAAGTAACAATTTACAACGACCTTTTTACCAATTTTTACACAAAATTACAGTCACCACAAAATTTCAGAGAAAATTAAAATATAAAAAAATAAAAAGAGTTCTTTTATATAACCACACAACATTTTATATTAATTCATATGAAAAATTACTTTCTCTACAGCACGGTCTTATTAATTACGAAGTTGGTATTTAAAAAAACCCTTAATTTATATATGAAAGGAGTACTTAACACAGATTTTTTTTATTCATTATATACGATCTTGTATTACAGTGAAGTCTAGTGAAAATCCAGTATAAATAGGTTACCGAGGTCGCTCAATTAAAATTAACGTTGAAGAAAAATCACGTTCCAGTCCATTTAAGAAATTAACTACACTGCAAGGATTTCTTAGCTAACTTAGTACAGTTTTATATTGCTTCCTTTGGACAGGTAAAGCGATTAGGTAAGATTAAGAGTGGAAAGGTAAAGGTAAAGTTATTTGACTATTATTAATTTCGTATGATAATGTATAGAAGAGGTAAGAATGGTAGAGTGCTAAAATGGTTTTGGGTTCGATTCCTTATTGGAGAACATTATTTATTTATTTATTTATAACTTTTCCACTTAGAATCGTTAAGATGATCACATGTGTACGTCTGATAGAGCGAACCGAGGAGCCCAATTTAGTTATTGTAAGCACCTTCGCTCTGCTATAAAGACAAAGCGCGCCGTTGAGTTTCGCCGTTCAACTCGCATTGTCTCCAAAAGTGGAAAGCGGAGACTAAAATATTTTAACACTACAATCTCTCTACCTACTCACCTATATGTTGGTTATAGTAATCAATGAAGTAAGAAATATCTGACTATAAACACGATTATCAATGATTCGATTCCCACAAAAGAGTTAAATATTGCCGCAATACGCAGCCTCTCGAATTCGGACAAAAGACGGAGAAAAGAGGCTCTTGATATTATTTTTTCTCTTTCTATTTTACCAAAATATATATGTAGGATGAATCTGGAATACAATTTTATCTTTTTTCCTCTAATTAAGAATTGGCTTTAACTTTATTATAATATTTGCACCCAGTATGCCCGTACCAAAATATATTATATTTGTACCAAAGAAAATCCTTTATAAAATATTTAAAGTGTTATACTCATAATTAATTTTACTTGTAATCAAAATAATCGAATATTTTAATTTCCATTAATATGTAGACAGTTTCGTTTACAATTTATTTTCACAGAGATGCATATATGCATATATTATTTTTCACAAAAAAGGTTGTATATTCCGTATAAGTGGTAATTAAGCTTTTTAAGTTCAATCGAACTTAATTATACGTAAAGGTACATGGAGAAGTTTTTAATAAAATTAAAAATAATATTGATAATAAATATGACAAAAAAATAAAAAAATGTATTAAAAATGTACTTAAAGCTTACTAGCGTTGAGTTCTGTCACTTTATCTTTTTTAAATTATGTGTAAAGCGAGAAACGGAGTGTCTCAACACGCAGTTTAACCCGCTATATGCGGGATAGAACGTGATATTTTACAAATTACAAAACAATTACTTGGTCATTTACTACATATAGCTAGATTTAGACTCTGACTTTAAATAACAAAGATGCTATAACAGAGTTGGTCCTAATATCGATGTATGGCTCCTTCGGGATCACCTTTCACATTTCCTAAACTTTAGTATTTAGACATGGAACTATATTACCTTGATGTTTGTAAAGCTGATTAATATTGTCTATATATTATAACTTTTTATTAGCTTCTTTAAGTGAATTGTATAAAAATAGTTCTTTTCACAGTTACATAGATCTTCTAAAATCACTTTATCACAAACTTATTTGAAATAAAGAAAATGATAATGATATATGCGGTTCTCAATCAGATTGTGACACAAAAACAATGTATTATCTAATTCTAAATAGTTATCAATACAAAATGTTTGCCAATACAAATTGTTTAATAATAATTAACACGCAGTGGTCTACCATACTGATAAGCTATATGAATGGAATGTATGGAAAATCTGTTTGTGAATAATTGAGATTATTATCTGTAATATGTTGAGGCATTAGGACAGGAGGTACATCCATACATATCTTCACGCTCTATCACTAGCGGGGTAGTCAGAGAGAACAGAGCAAATGCTGCGGTTCCTGCATACCTCTTTCGCCTCGTCCACTGTCATTAACCTCTTCATACAAGCTCTCCGGGGAGTACTCATGCTTTTTACGTGACCTTCCTCCAGTATCTTCGATACTGTGTTTTCGAAAGTCAACAGAGGTCTCCCCTTACCTCTCTTACCATTCACTTTTCCATCGTATATCTTTTTTACCATTCTTTCGTCACTCATTCTTTCGACGTGCCCAAACCACCTAGGACAGGAGGTGTAAACGGTTCAATTCCCACTTGTGGGATCAATAGATGAATTAATTTAATTCCTAAATGTAGAACACTATCACTATCCGATATAATTTTGATGCATTGTGTTTTAAATGGCGGAACTCAACGTCGCGATTTATTTTGTGAACAGCGGGGAAGTAATATTTTTGCTTTCCCTTAATGGGAATGGTACCGATTAGCATCATAATTACACACACACACACATATATATATATATATATATATATATATATATATATATATATATATATATATATATATATATATATATATATATATATATATATATATATATATATATATATATATATATATATATATATACGTACATCCATACAAAAAGAATTTATTAAACAATCTCTCACGTTTTCTTATTATTAATTTAGACTTTAATATTGTAATCTCTCTAAAAACGTGATTAATACTACGATAAAAGTAAATAGAAAATATTCCCCATGTATTTTTCTTTTAAAGAAAGTTTAAAATGTAATTTTATAATAATCAATTTTCCTAGAATCTAAGCCGTAAAGCCAAGAATATTGTAATACAAAGTAATTTTATGTAGAAATACTTTTGAGGTATTTAGGTTAAGAAGTAATAAAACCTACAGAGTCACTATTTATAAGTAAATCGTTATTTTTTTATTCATTGCTGATGAAAAACAGTATGTAGCTTTTATTGACTTTTTTTAAATTATTTCGTTATTTATTTCTTTAGCAGGTGTCACAACTGAAGTGCTTGAGACATTAAGTGGTTATTGTTATAAATCAAATTAACTTTTTTAATGTTTGTCTGTCACCGGGCTGTATCTCGTAAACCATGATTGCTAGAAAGCTGAAATTTATATATATCCTTTATATCGCGTATATCCTTTGCCACTATAACAAAAGATACCTTCTCATAGGATATAGAGGCCTTTGCCACTATAACAAAAGATACCTTCTCATAGGATATACCTTCTCATAGGATCCTCATACGTTAAAAGTGTGTTTTGTTCTTGTTTCTTTCGTCATATAATATAGCCTTATTTGATTCGTCTATTCGGTTATTGTGTTCACTTAAAATTTTTAAATAAACAACTTAACTAAAAGATAAGTACCATTTATTTATACACACCTAAAACTACTGTACATAGTAATTTGAAATTCGGTACATCCATGATGTAAGTGCACACTAAGAAAATATGTATGAAAATAGATACATAAGTATTGGATTATGTTTAAAAATGATCTGAATGAGTAAAATGCACAAAATTGTCCAGCAAAAGTGGCAAAATCGAGAGATAATCTCTCGAATGATGAGAAGACGTGGACGAAGTCGCCGGCCAGTACTAAATATACACACACGCCTATCTCAATACCATAGGGACAAAACCGTATGCAAAAGCTATTACATAAATGAGGGAAATTCCTACGAATACATCAATTTGCAAGGAAAGTTGGTGATCAATGAGCTTGTTTATCAATTAGGGATGTCAGGTGTAACGAAGTTCTTATGGGGGAATATCGTTCGGTGTCTTAAAAATATGCCTATATATCATATTAAAAATAATAGTATAGAATAAATAAAATAAGGTTTTATATGTTTATATGCCTCTTCGTTCTTTGTCATAAGGTAACTGAAAATCATTTTCAACATACAATATTTACATAGTTATGACTAAATATATCTAACTTTATATTGTGATATAAAATTACATATATTAACAGATAATAGTTAAATACATGTATGTTGCCTATTTTCCAGAGCGAATAAAATGGAAATAGAAAAATCCATCTTCCCCGAGTGGGAATCGAACCCTCAAACCGTCGCGTTTACAGGCAGACGCTTACGCCTCTGCGCCACGACGACCCGCTCTATATCTACTCTTTGACATATATCATACGTACCTACCTACACTGTCAAGTTACTATCATCAAATTTTGTTTTACAAAATGGCACCATCCAGTACAGTGCGGCGTCAAGAGACTGTCTATTGGTATACAGTATAATGGCTTCACTCCGTCCTTTGTGTTGCACTGACACTTCAGGCAAATATTTTATTTGCTATTTGTCCTTGCTGGAATATACTATTTACCTTGCAAATTTTTGAAGTAGGAAATATTAGTAATAATGAAGGTGGTTAAAAATAGCCCTAAAAGCAAGAAATTAAAGAACAAAACATACCTTCCACTTTAATTTTTGTTATTAATATACAAAATAATCGGAAGAAGATAAAAATGATGTGATCATAAATTTTTGGTCAAAAAATAATTAATTAATTGTTGTAGAAAGTGCTTGTAAACTTTTTAGTATACTAAATTAAACCGCATACGGTAAAAAATAACTTTTAGGTAACAAGGCTCTCACGGCGTTCGCTCGAATGTAAATTCGAATTATTTTTTTTTTTTTTTTTTTTTTTTTTTTTTTTTTTAGCTTCACGCTTTATCCCGCACATGGCAGGGTAGGCAGAGGGAACTGCAGGAACCATAAGAACCTAGTGTTAAGACACTCCGTTACTTAGACCCTGCTTACTCCGTCCATGTATATGCATGTGTATATATATATATATATATATATATATATATATATATATATATATATATATATATATATATATATATATATATATATATATATATATATATATACAGACTATATATACTCTATTATCAAATTCAATATATTCAAAAGATAAATGTCCAAAAATATAAATATAACACAATAAATTTATCTATATACATTATAACCACTTAAACACCCCCGAGGACTACCCTGCTGAGTACAGAGGGTGAAGTCGAGGGTGACATAGAATCCAGTTCGTTGACCACTGACTCTGATATTATATTCCGATACGTAATTTTGTATAAATATATTTACTTAATGTATTATTATATTTTTCGCGACGCGTATTTATCGCGGCGGCTTGTGGGTTCGATTCCTATTCAGGAGAGATGGATTTTTCTATTTCCATTTTTTTCGCTCTGCAAACTAGGCAAAGCGCGGCGTTGAGTTTCGCCACTCAGCACGCAATGCCTCGAAAAAGGTGGAGAGCGGGGACGAGAAAAGCAGGAACTAAGCAACGGAGTGTCTTAGCACTAGGTTCGTATAGTTCCTGCAGTTCCCTTTACCTACTCTGCAACATGCGGGATAAAGTGTGAAGCTAAAAAAAATAGTATTTTGGTATTTTTCTTGACGGCTCTTCTTAGAGTATATGAAACTTCTATAGTTTTATATTAGATAATTACTGATAGTTTAAATGGTCTATTTTAATATAGAATATCTTGAGTTTGACTTGACTACTTGCTTGTCAATTTTTTTGTAAAGTTTTGTTAGACTGTTCATAAACGCACTGCATTCGTATATGAAAAGCTAATTAAAATTAGAAATAGTTTAGTAATTATTTACATTTCATTTTTTTTTTTTAGCTTCACGCTTTATCCCGCAAATTTTCAGGAAGGCAGAGGGAACCGCGGGAACTCATTTATTTGCTAACAAATCTATTAATGTTTCTATATCAGCTTTACCTAGTAAGTCTTCAATATTTTATCTTACACTGCTTTACTTTAATTGGTAAAATCAGCGAAACGTACGTTTCGCTTGTAGATACTGTTGAGAGTTTATTGGTATATTAACTTATATTATAAATATTTATAGACATAGTGTCTGCTCAACAGTAGTGGGTTCGATTCCCACTCGGAGTGATGAATGAAACGAAAGTTTCTCTGTTCTGGTATCACCGATTCTCTTATGTTATGTCATCTTTCATAATAAACTAAGTAAAATAAGACAAAATTTCTAAGAATAAAGTGTATTTATATAAATAAATTTCAATGTTTAGAAGTGAATTGGTGCTTCTCTATAAATAATGGTTGTTAAAGGTTTGATTCCTGCTTGGGGGATTTATTTTTATTTGCACACTCTGCTTTTTTATATTTGCAAAGAGAAAGTGAGACTCAAAAATATTTTAATACCTATATTTTTTTTTTTTTGAATGATCGGTAACATCAGGAAAACAACAATTAACATTACTAATACTAAATTGATCCAACAATTTAATGTCAATTAAACACTAATAGTCATCTCTAAGTACTAAAGTAACTTTTTATTTTCTCTTTATAAAATAGTATAAAATATTACAAATATTTGAATAGTCTAACACAATACGGTAGACATGCGATAAAAATCGGGCCCTAAAGTTTGGCGTGACGCCAATACGAATAGACGTAGAAAAAATAAAAGTGCCTATTTTGGCTTCACAAGAACGTTTGACGAGTCACCCTAAATAGAATACAATATCTATTTCAAAAAGAGCTATTTATTAAATATTTAATTTATAACACATGCAATGCATATATATATATATATATATATATATATATATATATATATATATATATATATATATATATATATATATATATATATATATATATATATATATATATATATATATATATATATATATATATATATATATATATATATATATATATATATATATATATATATATATATATATATATATATATATATATATATATCGTCGTTTGCCAAATCATATTAGTCTATAGAAATACTCTTGTATTTCTGACGACGACTGAAAATTATGTATGGATGTTTGTCTCAAGTTTGTTATTATAATAAACTAACCTCTTGTATGTTGGTAACGTAGATAGACCTTGACATACAAATGGTGAACAAAAAATGTGACAAGAATATGATAGAAGAGAGGTAATATAAACAATTTAATTATAGGAGAAATTTCTTTAAATATTACATAGAAAAACTTCATAATAAGTAATAACTTCATCGTCGAAATTAGCATCGTGGCTTAGTGGATAGTCAATAGTCACAGTTGTTACTGTTATTTGGGTCATTCTCTAACTTAAACATTTATGTAACAATTTGATTAGTACGAAGGTGAATTTAAACCCGCGTCTCTTGAAAGTATTCTTAGTACTCTGAGCACTAAACTCAAAAATTACGACATAGCTTTCGTCTAAATTCTTCGTACATATAAAATATTTTGTAATACTAACTAACTAAGCTAACAAGCTATTACTTAAACGAAGTAGATTTCTACATTTAATATTCTGGATTTATAGTTGTAATATGTTATTTTAAATAACTTTTGCTCTGGCGCCAATCGTATGATAACTTCACCTCAAATGTTTAGTCTTAGATATTTGTATGTCAGCATAAAATGCATCAAGAATTGCTTTTGCTAAGGACATCTTATCTATTGTCCTATCCAGACAGAAAGATTACAGTAATAAAATCTTCTAATCGCCAAAGACGTACATCCTCTATGAATACATCCTTGTCATATTATTTTATTAATTTTTTAGTATCTGCTTTCCAAATTTGTTTCTGCAATATAAACCTAAATTTCGAGACAATGTATGAATCAATAGTGGAACTTAACATCGGCCTTTGTTTTAGCAGAGCCAGTAAAATAAAAATAATTCAATACGTTAAGACGAATTCGAATCCACGACCACTAGGACTGTATCAAGAATAAAAAAATAATTTAAGTACAATTTTTTAGTTATAGTTTTAAAGTATTACCAACACGGTGCCAAGTGAACTGACGTGACTCAAGAGAGCGATTCCCGATAAGATACACGGCCAATGTCGCTATGTTTCTTTTGTTTTGCAGTTTAGCGATGTTTTACTATGAATTATGGATGTAATATTTAAATTTTGAAATTAAATTGTATTTTATTTTTTGTTCGTAGACAGATTTGCAATAAAATGCTTATGCGGCAGACGCATGTAAACACGATGATTTGTGGGTTCGATTCCCACTCAGGGAGGGTGGATTATTATGTTCATTTTCTCCGCTCAGGCAACTAAGAAAGGCGTGGCGTTGAGTACCGTTACCTTACACACAATTCCTTGAAAGGCGTAAATCGGAGAGCGGAGAGTCTTAACACTAGGTTCCCACGGTTCCTGCGGTTTCCTTTGCCTATCCTGATATGAGCCTGATAAAACGTGAACTAAAAAAACATAATTGTTTCTTAGATTCATGCTAAGAAGGAAATCTAAAAATGCGTATGTAGTAAATACTATGTTAAAAATAATTAAAATTTTCAATCCAACTTAGCTTTATAATATATATATATATATATATATATATATATATATATATATATATATATATATATATATATATATATATATATATATATATATATATATATATATATATATATATATATATATATATATATATATATATATATATATATATATATATATATATATATATATATATATATATATATATATATATATATATATATATATATATATATATATATATATATATATATATATATATATATATATATATATATATATATATATATATATATATATATATATATATATATATACTTAGTCTTGCCATAAATATTGTTATAAAGAAAAGCACGATTTTTTTTTTATACGTAACATTTATTCCTTTCATAGTGAGTTAGTTTAATACATCAATATATAACTATTAAAAATATACAATGTTTATTCGAAGTGGTCCCCATTGGCTGCAATACAGTCTTTTAAACGTTGAGGCCAGTTATCAATAGCAGCACGAACTCTTTCTAGAGGAAAATTCTACACTGCCAACCGAATGGATCGTTTTAGGGACTCCAAATTATCATGGCGTTTAGAACAAGCCTTACTCTCTAAAACTGACCATAAATCATAATCCAATGGATTTAGGTCAGGACTTGACGACGGCCAGTTTTCAGTGCTGATAAAGTCCGGAACGTTAGTTTTCAACCAAGATTGGGTGGATCGAGCTCTATGACCCGGTGCCGAGTCTTGTTGAAAGCACCATTCTTTGTTATTGAACATGGTGTTAGTTAAAGACTTAACTACCGTCTCAAAAATGGTATTTTGATAAACTTGTGCCGACGTTTTAATACCTTTTTCACAAAAATATGGCTCAGTCACCCCTTCATAGCTAACACCCCACCAAACCATCACTGAAGTGGGATAATGCCCACGTTGTACTCTGTTTACTAATTGCGAAGCTTCTTTAGAGCTTCCAGCATAAATACGGTCATTTTGTTTATTAAAATACTGCTCAATTGTAAAAATTTTCTCATCCGTAAACAAAATTTTTTTGTGACCTCCCTTTGCGTACCGCTTAAGTAGTTGTTTGGATTTTACCACCCTATTCTTCTTTAAATTATCAGTTAAGAAGTGACCAGTACGTCTCTTATAGGCTGCAAGTCCTAAGTCATCTTTTAATATACGCGACATGGTTCTAGGAGCTATCTTCATCTCCCGAGATAAAATCTTTTGCTTACGGACAGGATTTCTTCGAATTCTTTCCCTAACTGCTTTAATCACCTTTTTCACACGAACGGTACGTGGACGGCCAGATCTTTTTCTGTCACAAACAGAGGAGGTATCATTGTACCTATCAATAGCCCGGTAAACAAACATTTGACTAATACCAAGCGGGTGGAGGGTTTTAAAAATTGCACTTTTCTCCATACCTACTTTATGTAAGGCAATCACAGCGATTCGGTTCTCTTTATCACCCCACTCCATTTTAATATAACAAAATATTTAACAATATAATGGCGCGAAAATAAGAAAACACATCAAGCAATCATATAAAAATGACAGATTCCAAATTCAAACGTAATATTTTCTTTTTTTGAATAGTAACAGTATTTATGGCCAGACTAAGTATATATATATATCCACATGCAAATACGTCTCAATTAAGTTAACTAAACGACCCTAAGAATAATAATAGAGCTGTTTGCCACAAAGTGCTTTGCTATGTCTCCATTCATCATCTTTCAACTACGGGTACATTAATATTATGACGAATAGCTCTTGCTCTCTCTTTCGTGACATTTCGTTATCTTCTCACACTTGACAGTTGGGGTTGTTTTTTTTAATAAGGCCTAGTAATTAGACGTTAACTGTGGAATATACATATTTATCAGTTGCTTTATAGTTTATATCGTTTACACTTTGTGTTAACACACTCCATTTTATACTTTCTGTTAAAATTTCTATTACGTCATAAGTGGTGGATAATAATCAATGCGCTTTATCTATCAGAATGGCGACAAACAAATATTTACTTTAACCATGCCCTTGAGTAAGCATGAAAATCACACCTACCGCGTTAAGTTGTCCCAATGCAATGGATGAGTAGTTAATATATTTTTATTAATGTACCTATATCTATATAATAAAGGTAATATTTAGATATGCTTATTTATATTTATATACGTCTTGTTACTATTTACTCTTAAGGACTAGACAATTTATACTTATATTTAACTAGATTCTCACAAAGTTCTTTCATGGGACTTCAAGCCGTTAAGGCGCTACATTGGTTATAGTGGTACAGCGCGGCGACCAATGTTGGTGCTAGTTACCGATTCGCCTATACTAGATTACAGAGCAACTGATTAGCTTTTAATTGCATTTTAGTTTTCTAAGTAAAGTCTCATAATATAAGTAATTTTCAGACAAAAAAGAAAAAAATTCAGGCTAATTTGGTCAAATTTCAAATTATAAAATTATATTTTTTCTATATGAAGAATAAGAAATATTTATTGTAGTAAAATTCAATTAAAAAGCTGATTTTATGGATATATTCCACTATCTTATATTATATCGACATATATATTGAATAAGTACGCTAGCCCTTCACGACTTTGAACGCGTGTAATTCCTAAACTAAACGATATAATACAAAAAATTATATGCAAATGTATTAAGAACATATATGTAGGTCCAACATATTAAAAAAATTAAAATCGGTGACTATGACCATTTTGTACCTGTCCGCTTGTCGTGGAATGCTCCATATGGTTTAAAGTAAAGCAAGTATATTATTTCATAATTTAAAAATTATTATAAAAATGTAGAAAATTTAAAAAATATTCTCACTTAATAAATATTTGACTATGATTTAGAAAAGTTAAGATGAGCCTCTTTTCAATCCAAATTAAGACTAAACATAAAATAGCAGACCTTAAATGCATCAGTCTCATCAGAAGAAAAAAATAATAAAAAATATATTAATTTTTCCTACTACAAATTTGGGAACGTCATGGCGCAGAGGCGTAGCGTCTGCCTGTAAACGCGACGGTTTGTGGGTTCGATTCGAGTGCGGCGTTGAGTTCCGCCACTCAACACGAAATGCCTCGAAAAACCGCGGAAAGCGGGGACGGAGACAGCAGAGACTAAAGCAACGGAGTGTCTTAACACTAGGTTCGTATGGTTCCTGCAGTTCCCTCTGCATACCCTACCATGTGCGGGATTAAGCGTGAAGTTAAAAAAAAATAAATATTTACTTGTGTAAATTACAATTTTTATTATAATAACTAAATAATCGGATGTTATTCCTAAAACTTCCATACAACAGGTCGTTCGCTCCCTGCTTACCTAATGTAAGGGGACGTCTCGAGATAACTAAACGAAGCTATTTAAAAATTATTGATAGCTACTTCAAAGATAACTTCCTATCTTAAGTACGTATAAGGAAGTTTCAATTTTTTATCGCCAATCTCCCACATTTTAGGGAGTCAAAAATGTCGCTTCATCGCTTTCAAGTGGTTGGTGCTTATAATTTATTTTTAGGTAAAATATTTTTTAGGGAGACCTACTTAAGACACCAATGTTTCCCATTTCCACTTAACCCAATCATTAAAATAAAAAAAAATATTTTGCCCTATTGAGAATCAAAACTACAATAGTCGTGTTTACAGTTATTTTTTTTTTTATATATCCACTAAAATCATATTTTCTTATTTGTCAATGCCAACCATATTAGTATAATATTCCACTTAATAATTAAAAACTGTATTAGCTGGTTCCTCCGGTTCCCTCTGCCTACCCTGCTATGTGCGGGATAAAGAGTGAAAGTAAAAAAAATAAGGTTTAAGGTCTAATGGACTGCAATATTGTTTTATATTTCAAATTTACTTGGTTCTTCCTGCGGCTTCGCTTTCTTGAGCAAATTCAAATAACAAGCATATATATAAAGCAAATTGTTCAAACTGAAACGATTTTCGTGATGTAATACATAGCTATAGCTTTCTTTCATAAATCGACAAAACAAAACAAAAATATTTTTTCAATTTGTATCAGTAGTTTCTATGATTATTGTGTCCAAATACCCGTACAATACTAATATCACATACCTACCTACCGCGCTATAATAATAGCTACCTTACTACCTTAAAATATTTTTTAGTTACTAATAGGTACCTACTACCTATTTGTAACTAAATAAAATATTTTTTAACGTTTTCATGAACGAGATAAAGTCGCTCGGACGCGTCCCGAGCGCATCAGTATTCGTTCTGTGTGATTGTTATCACGTGGCCGGGTCCACTTGCGTTTGAAATTTATTGTTGGAGAAGTTTTGATAGAATTTTTTTTTCTTTTTATTTGTAATAAAAGCTGAGCTCCCTCTGATAATGATATAAGCCCAGAGGCGTTGTGTTCAATTCCTTATATAAATACTTATTATTGTTATAAAGCAGGTTGCAAATGTTTGAAAATTGTAATTAATTTATTATTGTATTTTTTTTAAATTTTAATCCGCTTTTAGACATCGTATTTAGGTACTAGCTTTTCCCGTGAATTTCGTTTTGCCATGATTTTAAGGTTTTCGCAGGTTAAAAAGTAGCCAATACATTATTCTAGATCATAACCTTTCGATCATAACCTTTTTTCTTAATTTTATCCCGATCCGTTCAGCTATTTTGATGTGATGAAATGACAATCATACAGACAAACTCACTCACAGTCATTCGTATTTTTATAATATTAAATAAGATTATACGACCAAAAGTGTTACCATGAGGACCGTCGTGGCGTAGAGGCGTAAGCGTCTGCCTGTAAACACAACGGTTTGAGGGTTCGATTCCCACTCGGGGAAGATGGATTTTTCTATTACCATTTTCCTCGCTCTATCAAAACTAGGCAAAGCGCGGCGTTGAGTTCCGCCACTCAACACACAATGCCTCGAAAAAGGCGGAAATCGGGTACGGGGAAAGCTGGGACTAAGCAACAGAGTGTCTTAACTCTACATTCGTATGGTTCCTGCAATTCCCTCTGCCTACCCTGTAATATGCGGGATAAAAGCGTGAAGCTTAAAAAAAATAAAAAGAAGCGTTACCAAGAACCTCTTCCTACATCCACGGAAATGTGTCAAATTGCTTATAGAAATCTATTCCTAAATTAAAGTTACTTAGTAAGACACTAAAAAATATATGTGAAGATTTTAATAAATAAGACCACTGTTGCTATAGAAGGTACGTTTATTAACATGACATTTATATAGTGACTGAGGAAGGTGCATACCTACATAAATATAATATAACCAGTTCTGTTTATAGTTTTCTTGTAGCTGTTCTCTCATTCTATGGACATAAATATTGCTCTAATATCTCCACAGGCGCATTATATCCTTTTCACTTTATATACTATCCATATTGTATCTATATGGGGACGGAGAAAGCAAGGATTAAGCAACGGAGTGTCCTAACACTTGGTTCCACGGTCTCTACAGTTCCCTCTGCCTACCCTATCATGTGAGGGATGAAGCGTGAAACTAAAAACAATGTACCTATTAAGGAATAACATTTACTTGAATGCTATTTCAAATATCAATAGATAAATATGCGCGTAGAGCAAAGGCGTCTGCCTGTAAACGTGACGGTTTATGGGTTCAATTCCCACTCGGAGATGGTTTTTTTATTTCCACTTTCTTTACTCTGGCAACTAGGCAAAACGCGGCGTTAAATTCCGCCACACTGAGTGGCAGAATGCTTCGAAAAAAGGCAAAAAGCGGGGAACGGAGTGTCTAGGTTCCCACTGTTCCTGCGGTTCCCTCAACATATCGTGCTAAAAGCGTGAACCTATAATAAAATATATAAAAATATTGAAGTATATTTGAATTTATATCCAAATCAAGTTAATGTACGTTATACAAATATATCGATCGAAACATTTTTAATGAAGGAAGGCTATATAATAGGCTCTCCCCCAGTCATTATAGTACCACACAAACTTTTTCGATACTGTGACTGTAATAGCAGATGCGTGCGAGAACGGAACTAATTAGAGCCGTGAAAATTTACTTTTGGTGATAATTTGTATAAAATATATGAAATATGTTCGACTTATATATATAGGTAGTAATATATAAATTTAGATATATTTATATGTCAATTTCAATATATATGGTTATAAAGTCAATGGTTTAAGGTTTCATTCATTCTATCAGAAGAATGAATCTTCATTTTGCTACTCTAATTTAGTGTTTTAGAATGAGGCAAAAAATGGAGAGCAAAGAAAGTGAAAAAAAAAATTCACAACATGCTACTAGGTCTACACTGTCTTAGTGTATTTAAAAGTTGGATTTAAAATTAAACAACTAATTCTATATAACATTTAAAATTATTATAAATTAAGATAAGGAGTGTCTAAACACTAATAGTTCTCACTAAAAATTTAAAAAAAGCTACAAAATAACGACGCGCTTCACGCTGTTTATTAATGAAGAGCAACATTACGTATGTGTAAAGTTTAAATCAAACAATCCTTGTCGCAAGCAGAGCAAATCCTTCCCCCCTCGTTAGTATCTAACAGTACTTTTTTCACGTCTGCTGTAGGGCGTCTCCAGTGATTCGAGGGTCTCTAAAACTCTTAAAACAATATAGTGCTTACATTCTTAGATATAAGGGTGAAGTTGTAGAAAATTTTAATTCAACAAAAACATTGTTTTTTCGTTAATGTTTGGACAGACGATTGACATGTAAGTTTGACCCTATAAAAAGAGCTTTAAAGCACAAAATGCTACTAATACTTGTATATATAGATAGGGGAAAGTGGGGGAATTGGGAACGGCGGGTAATTGGGAACACGTCAATAAGTCACACTTGTATCCTTACTATTCCATCTCACACCTATTCAAGTAACGAACCCCGTGTCCTTCAATACGCGAGTAAAAGTGGAAGTAGAATGCCGCCCGCATCTAGTCACGGTAAGCCAAACATTTTTTTCTCATTTTATGTTATAATTTTTGTGTTCTGTTTCAACAGATGTAAATGTCATACTTCTGAGTGCAATGAATCTATATTTTGTAAGTTTATTGTATGGATTATCTTCTTTTAAATGCCACGTGTTGTTAAATACATTAAAAAGGTTATGGAAAGTGGTGACCATTTTGATTGAAACTGTCGCCCGCGGGTAATTAGGAACAGTAGGTGGCGGGTAATCAGGAATGTTCCCAATTACCCGCACAACAATGAAATTAATCTAGTGTTGCTTTTATATGATCAATATAATAATTTTAATATGTTTGATGTTATATTTTAGACGCCTAGAAAATACATTCGAAATAAAGAGAGAAGGTACTTAATCGACGATCTTCGCCGAGCAATTGAAGAAGTTAAGAACAAAAGACTCACGTTGGGCAAAGAAGCTACTCAATTTTCAGTAACTAAACCAACTTTGCTTATACAGTTAAAAGAAACCATAGTCAAGACACCAAAAAAAGGAAGATATGCAGTATTTAATTATGAGCAAGAACAACAACTTGAAAAATACATTGTTCAATGTTGCGAATTGTCGTTTCATGGCATCACACCATGTTGTTTGCGCAGAATTGCTCTTCGTTTTGCTGAGGCCAATGAAACATGATTTTAAAAAAACGACTCAGCTAGCAGAGAAACATTGGTATTGCGGCTTCATGACCAGACATACATGCCACATGCCACATCACAGCTTACGTATGCTAGAAGCTACTTCTCTTAACCGAATAAGAGCTTTTAACGCTAATGAAGTAAACTTGTTTTTTGACCAACTGAAAATGATCCAAGCTAAACACAATATACCTGGTCACCGTATTTTTAATGTTGATGAGGTCGATATAAACACTGTTCTAAAAAAATTACAAGATTTCTGCTCCAAAAGGTGTTCAGCAAATAGGAAAAGCTATAAGCGGAGAACGTGGTGTCACGACATCAGTAGTGTATGCCGTTAGCGCTAGTGGTATATATGTCCCTCCCATGTTTATGTTTAAAAGAAAAAGATTGCTGATTAAAGGCTGTAATAACCCATAGCTGGTACTGACTGCTTGCTATAATAATGACATGATCGCAACGACGATAACATTTGTAAGATTTGGGTCCACAAGCAATGCACTACGGGCGACACCAGCAAAGGTTACGTGTGTGATTTTTGTTACGGAAAGTAAATAAATCTAGTTGTACCTGTTTCCTACGTTATTTCTCTTTACCCTATATCGTTCTCATTTGCCCCGCAGGCTGTTCTCAATTACCCCATAGGATGTCGGGTAAAAAGGAACGACAATGTTTTTTGTTTTCATTAATATTTTTTATAAACAGTTGATTTTTAAGATATTTTCTATCGGTTATAAGAAGATAAATAAGTAAAGTACAAGTCTAAATAAAAGTTAATTATTTTTTATATGTAAAAAACTGTTGTTTTTACAATTTAAGTTAAGTGTTCCCAATTCCCCCACTTTCCCCTATATGTATATAGATGGATGTATAAGAATTTTCCTTAGCACACTCTTGTAACTCTTCAGATGAGTGTCAGAGACTTTGGCGTCGTGAAAAGTTTTGAAAATAAAAACGACGATTCTTTTTACTTTGTATCGAACAAAAACCTCTTGTGCTCTCATTTGGGTACATAAAATCTTAAACATCCAAACGCTATGCACCCATAAAATTCGTAATTTAAACTTTTATACTTGAAAGTTTGGACGAGGATCTGTTAATTAAGCTTTTTGCTTATTTGTGACGGTATAATGACATGATATTTCCTATACAAAAAGAAATAACATCAAATACTTCTAAATGACTATAGGTGTTGTAACTTTGGAAATATTGAGAGTAAAAGTTCTTGATTGACATTTAAAAACTAAACTAAGTTTTCCTGTGGCTTCGCCTGCCCTATTTAAGTACTCATTAAAAGAAATAACGAGATGTTTTATAGTCTATACTATAGACAACATATAGACTCTACATTTTATAGATTAATGAAAATTTAGAATGGACACGAAAATACTCACAATTTAGACCAGTACTTACTGAGATTAAGTTGCTAAACCAAACATACACTTAAGCTACAAAGCACATACAATATATAAGTACAGAATTTCTTAAATTGATAAATTTATTTAATTTATTTAATTTCTTACTAACCTACCAAGGCTTAAAACTCATACTTTTTGAACAACATTATACAATTAGGCTATTTTGTTCTTAATTTTATGAATTTCCTGTAATTTCATTTATCATAATCTTTGTTTTCTTTCGTTAAAATTTCTAAAAAAATAACTTAATAATCTAATATATTTAATTGTATAGCAAAACTTCCCTGAATGGGAGTCGAACTCAAAACAACATCGCTTCATCAATACGGCTATCTATGATTTTATTTAATACGTCTTTTTCTTTTCAGGTAAGTACGCCCATCTCTAGAGGACGTCCGGAATTAACGATGCCGAAAATACTTAGGTACATCACTAAGAAAAGAAAAATTCAGATTAAAAACTATTATTTTTAAATATTACTTTCTACAGTTAGAAGTCAAAAGTATATACGCTATAATATTACAATTTGGTTAAATCGATCACTGGACGTATTAGAGAAAATAAATGTATTTAAATATTTAAGAGAGAATTTCTTTCATAATATGTGGTTGAGAACAATCATTAGGCAAAGGCGTAAACGCGACGGTTTTGAGGTTCGATTTCCATTCGGAGAAAATGGATTATTTGATTTCTAATTCACTCTGGCAAGTAGGCAAAGCACGGCGTGGTTTCCGCCACACAACACGCAATGCTCGAAAAAAGGCAGAAAACGGGGAACTGAGGGTGTTAACACCAGGTTCCCACGGTTCCTACGGTCCCCTATGTCTACCCTGCTATGTGCGGGATAAAGCGTAAAGCTAAAAAAAGAAATCTTTTGTTAAAATGGGGTGCCACAAACATAAGAAATAAGCCACATTTCTATTTTCCTAAATTTTTATATAAGTACATATTAGAATAATAAAAATATGAGAAATTTAATTTTATTATACGTCAAGACAATGCACATGGCAGACGGGCTTGCTACACGCATGGAATAAGATTTCGCTTCTTTCCAGCTACATATTTTACGGTTATTTTAACTTCCTTCCGCTTTCTGTGACTGTGAGTGAAATTAATTTTTTTTTCTACTTAAAAAATATATATTAAGCTTTATAGTTTAATCGTTTACTCAGTTGAAACTTATTGGAGTTCATCATTCGATACTTACTAAATTTATCGAATGATGAACTCCAGTCGACTTTTTCAAGTAGGTCAGTCAGTCGATCAGTCAGTTTTTCGTAGTTGAACCAAATCTCACTAAGCCATTATTGAAGTCAGATAATGCGTATATTGTGCTCTGTTGACTAATTAGAAGATTATAGAGCTTTCAACGTAAATACGTTAATTTGTTAGTTAAAAAAGTCTCAGTTGTAAAAAAAATCCCATTGTATTGTGTGTGAACTCCCCTTGCGTACCGCTGCAGTTTTGATTTTAATACTATTCTTTATTAAATTCAAAGTGAATTTCTTAGTTAATTTTTAAAAATACTCTACATGGTTTTGGGTTTAGTACTCTTCATCTTTCAAGATAATTTTTTGTTCTTGGATTTCATCAATTTTTTTCCTTTATTGTTTTGATCTTTTCAATAGAATAAGATCCAGAACTTCATTCGAAAGGAGTGAAATTTAAATTTCCCAGCTCTTTCAGCGGAGAGTGTAGAACGGAGTGTATTGACACTATGTACTCTGTGCCTACTCTGCTTTATTCAACAGCAACGTATTCTATTGCAAGATCACGTAACTAAGCGCTGTGCTCTGTGTGCGCGCGCGCTAAGAAAGTTTCTTTAGAATAACTCACTAAAATATCGAAGCACAATATGTTTACAAATTTTATATTTATGTATATGACGTAACCTTACCATTATGATGCGTAGGATGGCATTTAACGGTGGCAGGTTCGGTTCCCATTTGAGGGGTCTAATTATTTTCACTTTTCCCTGTTTATTGATATATTCTTTGTTTTAAATTCAGACCAGCTAAGTAATGTGTATGTTGACAACATGTTAATAACATGACAGGATTGGACTTCACTCTCAAACATAGTTTAGAAACAGAATATTGTTTTTTATTAGCTTCACGCTTTATCCTGCAAATAAACGTTAAACAGAGGGAACTGCGTGAACCCTGTGAATTTAGTATTAAAACTATCCGTACCCCGTAAGTATATCCCCCGTAACTATGATAAAACTAAGTGGTTTTAAGTAATTTTACAAAAAGTACTGAATAATCAGTGTTTGTCAAGGCGGTGAAAGTTGAGATCGTAATAATATTCGTACAGTAGATATGGATATTATATAAAAATTAAAGGAAATAGTGACACAGATGCACTTCGTTTCTTTAAAAGCGACGGTTTTCGATTCGATTCGTGTAGAATGAATTATGTCCTTTGGCTCTGATAATAACTATCAAACTTTACCGAAAAGTGGGAAACGGAGTGCCTTACCACTATATTCTCTCTCTCCAACGTATTATTTCAGAGAAATAACGTAAAACATTTTTATTGTGACGACGAACGCATGGCGTAGTGGAGCGCACGGACGGTTACGAAGAGATACAGGTTCAAATCCTGCGTTAAAATTTTTATTTATCCATCTTTAGTATGGATGAACTCTTTGTGCAACCTAAACTCCTTACACAAACGTAACAGATTATATATTATTTATTATATAACACCAAGATATACCAACATCTATAATATATAATCTGTTACGTACACTTACAGCATCACTAAGCTCACTATAAAGTGGCTTTACTAGTATTAAATCAATATGCACACCTGTAATCCAGACCAGTCACAAATAAAGGGAAGGGCAGAGCAGGTGAAAACACTGCGGTTGGTAATTTATTACAAAAATAAAGCCGAAGGGCTATCTGATCGTGACTTACATAGGACCTTTGAATCCTTTGGGACGTGGAAGTTTATGTAGACGTGTGTATAATGTATAGTTTAGTCAGTGAAGTGGGGTTCAAATATTAGAAAAATAAGAAGCTTTTTAAGTTTTTGGTCATTTTAAGACGGTTTTATAGTTTCACGCTTTGTCTCGCATATTGCATGTTAGGCAGAGGGATCCGCAGGAACCGTGGGTACCTAGTGTTAAGACACTCTGTACTGTACTTACCTCCTTTTTTAATAGAGTAAGTAGAGAAAACTGTTTTAATTAATCAATACTTTGTTTTTTAATCTAATAATACCTATACATAATAATATTTATTTTAAAAATAATTAAACCCCCTGCCTGGATGTCGAACCCATATTTTAATTAATTCTTGTCTAAGCTCTTCAAGATGTCATTCAGTTACGTTTTGGAACAATTGATTTCTTTTCTTTTTCAATCGTCTCTTATAACAAAGAAGCAAAACTTTTTAAGGTTTAGAATCATAAACATATATTTATATATTATTTTTGTTAATCTAAAGTACTCCCGTACATTTAAATACCTCCTAATCGAATGTAGACTACTTTCTTAAAGTGCACGGGTAAACAAATGGAAAGTTGCAAAAGGAAAATATTTGTTTGAAGTACAATATCTAATCGATAACCAAATGAGACGCCAGCTTTACAACAATCTAACAAATTATTATAAATGATTAACAGAAAGAATAAAATTGGTTTTAACAGTATATGTGTGTGTGTGTGTGTGTGTGTGTGTGTGTGTCAAACACGTCAGCAAAAAAATATGGTCAGAAAAAATATACTTTTTTTTTATTTTGTATGCTAACCCTACTCTAATAGTACCCGTTTTGGAACTGACTTGCTTACATGTCCATAGAATGGTGTTAGACATGTAATATAACGGCTTTACTCTACCATTTCTAACGTTTAAAGGTAGGTAAAGAAATGATATGGCCGACACGAAAGCCGCTTTTTATGAAGAGGTTGCTTATAAACATCATCTCGTATGCATCTTGTATGTTTTATCTGCATTCCACAGAATA
The DNA here is from genome assembly GCA_037178615.1 of Dione vanillae. Taxonomy (NCBI): domain Eukaryota; kingdom Metazoa; phylum Arthropoda; class Insecta; order Lepidoptera; family Nymphalidae; genus Dione; species Dione vanillae. Next base: position 1,132,679 of record JAZFAU010000112.1, read on the forward strand.
CAAATTCAATTAGGTTAGTCTTTAAATTAATTAACATTTAATTTAAAAACAAGTTAAAACTTAGAGCTTTGGGCTTTAATCTGTATTTGAGTACTCTTGGTAATTTTCTTAAAAGAACGAAGACGTTCTCTCAATTTTCCTCCTAAAGCGGAAAAATTGAAATAACTTTTATTTTAGTGTAATATATTACAATATAATATAATATTTTATTAATCTATATATAGCCTCACACTTGATCCCGCTCGTAAAGGAGGCAGAAGGAACCGTGGGAACCTAGTGTTGAGACATTTCGCTCCTTGCTTTCCTTCTTTCGAGTCATTGCGTGTTCGAAGGAAATGAAAATGAAATAATTCATTCAATCCAAGTGGGAATCAAACCTACACCGTCGCGATTAATTCATTTAAAAATTCGCTATATTAGTAGAATGTTGAAATTTACAATTCCTCTTTATTTGAGTTTTAAAGCAAAATTTAATAATGGCAACTGCCAAAATGCTATCTTAAGTTTTACTTCAATACAAACAATAGTATGTCGAAAGTCTTTACTTCTATATGTCAATCAGAGCTAATAGCTGAAAAAGGTAATAAATATTGGTAATGAGAAAAACGAGGCAAAAATTAAATCATCCCTATGAAACGAAATAAATTGAATCTTCATACGAATATATATTTAAAATGTCCAAAATCATCCAAATTAAGGTTTAAAAAGATTACATCGTTTAATAGAGTCGACTCATCACTTAAAATATTAATATTCTAATTAAAACATCTTATAATTATGTCGTTTCAAAATTCCTGCCCGCATGGGAATGACGCAGCTACATTTTCAATGAAGACGCCCGCCCGTATACTAATATAGTATGTTTCAAAAACATTTACTTGTCTGTAGTTGTTATAATATCTATGAATTCTACAGATTTGCCTAACATATAGGCAAAATGGGTTAAGGAGGCATTAACTTTAATTATTGGTTATAACGTATTACTTAGACCTTCTTTTCCTAAATATTGTATTTTTTCTGGCAAATCATTTATAAGGGTGTCAAAACTCTCCGTTCTCGCGTTTCCTGCTGGTTCCTAGACATTTCTTTTTAAGTGGCGGAACACAATACCATACATTATTTTGTTATAGTGCAATGATTTGACAGATTCATTTTAACGAGAATTTAAAACTTCTCTAATTTTAAGAATTCACTCATCTTTAAAAGCATTAGAGTACGGCAGAAGCTAACTCTACATTTAAGGTAACCTATAACGTAGAAATGAAAATAATTTATATGAAATCAATCCCTAAGTGGGAATTGAATCCACAGCCATCGTTTCAACAAATTGACAAACAAAATTGAAATGATGGGTAAAAATCATAGCTTACTGATTATTCCAGTTAAATGCGCCGAGATAAGTTTGTGTCGAAGTCATCTTGCTTAAACCTATTCTTCGTACTGAAGCTTTAGATTGAGATCTATGAAATTTATTGTGATTTTTTATTTAAACTGTGTATAGATTTTAATTGTTTAGAAATTGTTAAAGAGATGTTATTACGACACAAGACATTTCGTTTACAGCGCGTTCTATAAAGTATTTATTAATTCATTGTAAGATGTAAAATGGATTAAGTTAAGAGACCCTTACAGCGAAGAGGCACAGCGTCTGACTGTTAACGTGACAGCTTAAGGGTTCGATTCCCACTCCATTAGAAATAACTTTATACCTTTGCACTAGTAACAAGGTAAAGCGAGGTGTTGAGTTCCGCCACTCACTACGCTGTCTCTTAAGGCGGCATGTCAGAAACTCAGTGTCTTAACACTCGGTTCCTTCTCCCTACGTTTCCCTGTGAAGCTGATAAAAAAAATAAAAAATATACCAACTAATTCTAACGTGACATAAATCTTTCCTATAACACTTTCAAATAAGAAAAAAACACTTACGTGTAATCTTATACGCCTTGAAAAAGTCATTCGAGTGTTGCCTGAATATTTACTATGACCGGTTCTCTGAGATGTTTTAAAATTTAATCATTTATTTTCAACCTGTATAAATTACATACATTTAAAGTTATTTAAATAAAGCTTTCGCTTAAGTTAACTTTTTACTTTTCACGCTTTATATCATGTATTTTTTATAAGAAATTATTGGACTAAGTCCGAATAAATTATTGCTCAACGAAGTGTAAGTATTATCACTATCTTATATTTTTGGTCCAAACTCCTCACGTCCATATTAAGCTTAGGTATATATTCGCTAGGGAACGAGATAAAAAGCCGGGATTAGGCTATCGGTCCCGAACACTCTTCCACCAAACTATGGGCCATTCTGACTTTTATTAATTAACACCTAATGACGATAATACCACGTCACGTTAGATTGGACAGTGACCGATTCATAAGAAGCCAGATTTAGTGAGGGATTTACTTTGGAATTATAATATATTTAAATATTACACATATGTATATATGACGACTTTTAGATAGTCTAGCTTTTGGAAATAACTAAGAAAGATTTAAAACCTTCGCAGTACCACTGACACGAAATAGACTGTATTGTCAAATGTTTTTTCTCATAATATTGTTAATAATCAGAAAAAAAATGAAATATAATTTTTGTTCAAATCTGCTTTTATTTAAATTTTTACTTCTATCAAAAATTCTTCACGCTCTATCCCTAGCGGGGTCCCTCTTTCCCCTCGTCCACTGTCATTAACCTCTTCATACATGCTCTTCAGAGAATCCTCATGCTTTTTACGTGAAAAATAATGCGTGAAATACTTTTTATTTCTCGCATTGGTAGACAAATTCTACTAACAGTAGCCATGTTGTTTTATATATTATATACCAGAGTGTCTAGACACTTTCTCGGCTCTCTTTTACCATGCTATATATGAAACATAAGGAGCAGCTATAGAAAAAAAGCCACCTCTGTAATCTCAAAACACATTTAGAACAGCTAAGATTTTAATTAATTTCCACATTTTCATATAAAACATCCACTTAATTTAACTTTGTGTTTGTATCATTTTTAACACAACATTATAATCGTTGGAATAACAATCCACACCTAGAGCAAAATATTTGATGAGGCGATACTCTGCTCGTGTAAAGGAGCGCGCGTATCCATTCGCGTACGTCATCCGCGTTGTGAAATAAGAAAAAGATATTTTATAAACAACATTTTTTGTGCTATAATTATTATTGAATTCAGTTAGTTTTTTGTGTCATAATAATTATTGAATTAGAAAATTTAACTAAATTATATTTGAAGCCGAAATATTCAATTTCGTTCCAGTTTAGACGTTTCTAGGAGATCTTTCTTTTTAAATATAAGTTTGAAAAAAAAACATGACAAATTCAATATAATCTTATAAAGTCTTCGAAAACAGTGTTATAAAATAACTATGAATTAAAGTATAAAGTAGAAAATCATTAAGATATTTCTTTTGAAATTGACTGTCGTTTAACGTATAAGTCATTCAGTAATAATATGATAAAAAAAAAGAAATATAAAATACCAACTTTATATGAATAGAAAATAATAATGCGTATTTTATAAGAGTACTTTAGTGCAATAAACGTTATAATGCATTTAAATATATAAAAACTAAGCAATCAGTTGGTTGGTGTAATGTTCTCTTAGATAGCTACAGAATAACCTGTTATAAAAAGAAACTGTGCCGTATCCTTCGAGGTAGTTGAAAAGTGTTATTTTGTTATACAATATCTAAAAGAAATTAAGAGTCTCTTAGATGACCATCGCGGATTAGAAGCGCAAGCGTCTACCAGTAAACGCAAAGCGCAGCGTTGAGTTCCGCCACTCAACCGAGTACCAGATTCCTACGATTCCTGTGATTCCTCTGCCTATCCTATTACGTGCGGGATAAAGTGTAAAGCTAAAAGAAATAAAACTAACGTTGAAATCGTACGACAATGGAAACCCGCTTCCAATATTCTTGAAGGAGAGCGTATACTCGGTGCGGGATGAGATCCGACGCTATTGATATCGTCGAGAATGCATCTACAGATTTCAATCTAACGACTGTGTACCGCAAACTGCGAAGATCACTAATCTAACTTTACGGCGAGTGCACAAATAAGAGGTTTACACGTGTAGAGTTTGTGTTTCACTTGATATTATAGATCCCTTATATGTTAGTAAATTCTATATATATATATATATATATATATATATATATATATATATATATATATATATATATATATATATATATATATATATATATATATATATATATATATATATATATATATATATATATATATATATATATATATATATATATATATATATATATATATATATATATATATATATATATATATATATATATATAATTTTCATTGTTCTGTAATCATTTGGATCTAGTTTCACTCTCAACCTAATAAATATTTTTATTAACCAACGATCAACAGAACAGAAAACAATCAAGACAAAAAATAAATGCAATAAAATGAAAGTACAGACCACAGAGGTGTAATGAAAACTATCGTCAAATAACCAGACCGGTTATACTGATGGGAAGTAGAAATGCATCCCGAGATGAAATCGTGATCTTTATGAGACCCCTAATACGTGGATTTATACTTTCTGTGATGAATTTTTCTTTATATAGATATATTTTTATCGTTTTGTATTTTTGTTTATACGAAATCATGCTTTTTATATGAAATTCGAATTATTTTTTCTGCTAAATTTTGCTGAAAATTGAACAATCGGTCAATAAAACTGTATACAACAATAAACAAAACAAAAATACAACTGTGAATCTTTCACTATTATGTAATATTTACTCACGAAAAGGGATTAAAACATACGCCAATATATATATATATATATATATATATATATATATATATATATATATATATATATATATATATATATATATATATATATATATATATATATATATATATATATATATATATATATATATATATATATATATATATATATATATATATATATATATATATATATATATATATATATATATTGTAGTCTCCATATTATATCTCATGAAACAATTTCTTTATCTATACTATTATTATAAAGAGGTAAAGTTTGTGTGTTTGTAAATTGTAATGGGTAATCTCGGGATCTACTGAACCGATTTTAAAAATTCTTTCACCAATAGAAAGCTACATTATTGCTGAGTGTCATAGGCTATATAAAAAAATCAATATCTGGTGATAGGATCCTGGAAACGAGGGAACTCCTTAAATTTTATAGGCACACCTATAGTGATTTCGGTTTTTTTTTAAAGAATCTTGGTCATTTTCTCACGAAAAATAACATTTGATGAAGTGGAACTGTTGATGAAGACCACAAATGGTCATGAGAACTTAATAATAAGTAACTGTTTTACGGATTTGATTCTATTTCTTTAACATAGTCGCTAAGCAATTGATGTTAATCAACATGCATATGATGAAGTCTAGCTGATGATGGAGTTCCAGAACAACTCCTCAACAACTAACGGCTTTGCATCGGGAAAAACGATACTTTCTAATTGGTCATGAGTAGTTGATAATAGGCCATTGTAACTTAGGTAATGTAAGTTGTGGACTACAACTTACATTACCTAAGTTACAAACGCGCTGAACAGGAGTTGACTTATATTTAGAGTTGGAGGCCGTATAATGGAGTGAAACATGTATATTCTCTTATGTATTCCTATTAATTATTATATACCCATGATTACCACTGATTTACCCATACCGTTTAAAAGGCTACAATTTCCAGTGAAGATCTCTGTTGCCCTCACTATTAACAAGTTCCAAGGTCATACATTCTCTCTGGTGGGCATTTACATGAGAAAGCCGTGTCTTTCCCAGTTATATGTGGGCTTATCTCGGGTTGGATCTCCTGATAGACAATATATTTTACTTCGAAATGGTAACATTACAACCAATATAGTTTACAGAGAAGTTTTGAACAATTAAAATTACCATAACCAGAGTAATTTTTCCCGTCACTTGGTACTCATGGAATTCGTTTATTGCAAATCCCGCAGAAAAGGTGTTTTTTTTTTCTTTCGGACAGAGTTACTTTCGATTTTGTATTAACATGCAAATACAAACTATACCTACGTATAACTCACCTTTTGGCAGTTAGAAATTAAAACATAACACTCTGTACTAAAAAATGATTACTAAGATTATGCCCAACGAAGTGGGCACGGGTCAGCTAGTTGTACTATAAACAAACAAAAACAAATCTTTTCTCTCTTCAAAAAAAGCGATTTATCAATTATTACCTTGGTTTTCAATGTTTTATAATTACTACAGTAAACAAAAATTTAAATAATAATCAAACAAATTAAAATTATAAACAATTGTTTCTACGGAACGGACATCCCGAGTGCTATTTTGTAACAATTAGCATTACATTTAAAAGTATTACTGAATTTTCACATTCGCATTCGCATTTGTGAATGTTAAAAAAAATACATTCGTTACATAACTAATATATATACATTCCTTTGTATGGTCATTTGTCTATACAAGACAAGACACTGTACCGGTCCTACATCTCAACAACTACATATTTATTCCAACGTTTCCTCCAAGGAACAATAAGTACGACCGTGACCTACTTTCAGAGAGCTACGTCAATTAAAATGCAAAAATGTAGATTCACATGTGTTTTGCTAATGAGATGTTGAAGTAAGCATGTAACATAATATTTATATATATATATATATATATATATATATATATATATATATATATATATATATATATATATATATATATATATATATATATATATATATATATATATATATATATATATATATATATATATATATATATATATATATATATATATATATATATATATATATATATATATATATATATATATATATATATATATATATATATATATATATATATATATATATATTCATTATTTTAATAGTCATATATTGATGTACCACGTTATTAAAAAAAACCGAAACACATGTAGATTGTAACCACTAAATATAAGTAAAAGGGTATAAAATACAATTAAATAAAATCATCGATATCGATGTCGGTTATTTTTTATCGATTATATCGATATAAAATTATCGGTATGTATGTAAATTGTGTATGTATGTATGTCTATGTACTTAATTGAAGGTAGAGGAGTAACGCGTTTTTTTACACCTTCCCCTCTCTGTTACAATATATTGTATTGAATATAGAATTTTTATACTGCATATACAAAATTCAAGCAAGTATAACTAACTTACATGTCATAAGTAAGCACAACTATAGAGCAGCTAGCTCAATTTCAAAATAGAAAGCCAGCAAACATGGAAATTACTATAAAGCTTAAATAGAAGCATCGAATATCTCATCGAGATCAGCTCTGACGTTACACATCATGTTACAACATTCGATCTTTGCATCTGACGTACAGTAGACGATACGAACGGAAATAGTATATAGTTACACATTGCATATTGTTATTTCTGGATTTCATTTCTCACGTTTTATCCCGCATACTTTATGCGGGTTAGTAATTAGTATGAAGCTCTATATTGACATCCAGTTTCGAGGTTCTATATTGGCTTACACTTGATATACTAGGCAATTTTAAGGACCGTCGTGGCGCAGATGCGTAGCGTCTACCTGTAAACGCGATGGTTTGTGGGTTCGATTCCCACTCGGGGTAATTGGCTTCTTTGTTTCCATTTATTTCGCTCTGGAAACTATGCAAAAGCACGGCGTTGAGTTCCACCACTCAATACGTAATGCCTCGAAAAAGGCGGAAAGAAAGCAGGCACGGATAAAGTAGGGACAAAGCAACAGAGTGTGTTAACCCTAGGTTCCTACGGTTCCTGCAGTTCCCTCTGCTTAGCCTGCGGGATAAAGTGTGAAGACATAAAAAAAATGAAAAAGTTCTTCTTGTATTAATTAAATAATAATTAAATTGTCTTTACCTTATATAATAGTTCTTCTTTATAAAAATATATCAAACTTTGGCATGTAGTTACCTAAAAGAGTATTTATTGGGTAGCTCTAAGAGAGGATATAGGTACTGAAATTTTAATAAGATTGCCCCTTAGTTTTGTTACTTAATTTATATACACATATTCGTTTTTATATATACTAAATATGTATTTTATGATTTTTAGAGTGTTAATCCACACTGAAAATAGAAAAAATATTTAAAGAAAACATATAAAAAAGGATTTGAATAGGATTTGAACCTAATACAAGGATATTTTTTATCGAGACTGGTTCAGATAACACCTTTTCTACTAGAGACAGAAACCCAATACGATCTATATAACAATTGCAAGCAATTCAATCAAAATCTAACACAATTGCTTTCATTTGAGAGAAAGCTGTCGCAAACCAACTTCTACACTTCTATACAAGTTGGTACATTTTGAAACTCAATAACCGACAATTGGTGTCGTCCGGCGATCACTGCAGAGCAAGGATTGAAATCTACATAACAGCGTCAACGTTCTACGTCCGTTGTAACAAGCGTGTCTTCTAAATGCTAACAATGCCTCAATTTCGATGTTTCGAACATCGTTAGACAAATTTGATTAGAAAAAATCTTAGGGTTTTTATAGTGTAAAATAAGTGAGAGTGCATATTTCAAAATGAAAAAAGTTGCACTTGAAAAAAGTGCTATGTACTTTTTAAATAAAATTCATTTTATTATATAAAGTAAAATTAATTTTTAACTGCTGCTTTCAAATAGAAAAATAACATAAACTATTTAAGTTCCAATAATAACAAATTTAAAATAACATAAATTATTGTCAAAAAATGCACCTATCTACCTCTACCCAAAAGGCTGGCAACTCACCTGTACCACCTCTAGTATGACACAGAGTCGAGGGCATGATTATATACCAGATGACACAAACGCTTATTTGCTTTGGTAATGTCTAAAAAAAATTAAATACAGTTGCTATATTATTAACAAAATGGCTTACTTCTTCTTCTTCTTCTCTTTATTTATGGCGTTTCGAACAAAATGGCTTATTATGCATATGTCAAAATGACAGATGACATCTAAAAACTTATGCGATTGGCCACGACGCGCATACGTAGAAACCTGACAAGATGCTGCGTTAAATTACACAACCTAATTTGCCATATCTCATATATATCTTTCTGCGTTTTGCAGATACGGTGACGTTTTTTGACTATCGATAAATCATTTTTAATAACAAAATGTGTGCGTGCACTTAGTACACACGTGAAACTTCTTTAAGGCATTATTTTTCCAAAAATTATCTACTACGTACCACTTAACAGAAATTGGATAAAGAAAGCTGCATTGGATAAAGTTAAAACTACTTCTTCTTCTTCTTCTCTTTAGTAATGGCGTTTCGAGCGTGCCAGTTGAGCACAATTCACTTCGCCAATGTCACGTTGAATGGAGAACACACAAGTTAAAACTAAAGGCGTTTATTACCATAGACATAAATATACAAATAAAACAGTTGTATCATTTTATCTTATTGCCACTAAGATTATTATAGCATTCTATTAATTGTGATAGAATTATTACTATCATTGTTATCTATTTTTGTAATTATTGGCTTATGGTAACTAAAATATGAAATATATGGTGTCCATTCCACAAAACGATGATAAACATCAACGTGTACCGTAATTGCATTGGAAAGACTTATCAGAATTTTCGAATTCTGCTACCGTTGAATTAAAAAAAATTAGCGAATCAATTTACAAAAAAAAATTATAACATACTTCAGAATTTATATTTCATTACAATAAATTAAAATTCACTAAATTAACATTCATATTGATAAATACTTACTAGTTTTAATGAAACACATTACGCATTACATATATTTACCGGTAAATGCATATTTCAAAAACGGAGATAAATCATAAATAACAGAATAAACATGGCGCGTAACAGAAAAATGTGACGCGTAACCGAAAAGTGTGATGGTAAATTTTGTTCCAACGCCGATAAAGAAGGTTCACTTCAATAACAACTATTGTTTTAACATTTATATCAGTCTTAAATTATAACTTAAATATATTTTTAAGTTAAGAAATCCCAACCCTGTTTATCATTTCTTAAAAACATTGCACATAAGGTAAGGGCCAGTTCTAAAGAAGAAAGCTCGACTAATCCTCTCGAGATGAAAAAGTGGAAAAGATATAAAAGCTGGCGAGTAATCGATCCACCGGATAGAGTTAGTATGGCAAAGTGTTGTGTGGCTCAATTTATAAAAGAAAAACGATATCTTTAAAAATATATATAATTATTTGGTGTAAAATGAAAACAATATATTAAAAATAAAGGATAAAGCAAGGGGCGATAGAAGCGAGTGAAGAGCCTAGTCTAGTCTTGAAGTTAGGCGAAAGCGGAGAACAAAATGTTTTAAATACTACATCTTAATATATCTTACAAATAATACGTATGAGGGCGTGTTTTTTACCATACATATAGTGAATGAAATCTAAAGCTTTATAAATCACTTTCAACAATCATCTGTAACTTAAAAATTCAATACTTACAAACATAGAAACGAATGCATCCATTTCCAGTATATTCTATAAAAAAAAAGTTAAAGAATTGTGTTTAAGAAAAATCATCTTAATCAGGGAAACACACTGATACAATATCATTTTATGTCATTTTTTTTTCATTTTTGTATGTGCATATTCTCTCTCTCTCTCTCTCTCTCTCTCTTTGGACGGGTTTGCAAAATCTCCGCCCTTACAAATCTTCAGTCACCTTGTTTCTTCTTTTTTCTCATTTGTAAACTTGTACCACGCCCTACGAGTTAGAAGTTGAATACTCGCGGGTTTTAGGTAACAGATGGCAAGTGATGGAATTATTATCGCGGCTTATAATTTATTTCAGTCATTTATACTTAGTTAACTTACAACTTGCACTGCACTGACGCTTTGTTGAAACATATTTGTGGGAAATATAAAAGTTTTGTATATTTATTTCAATTTACTTCTCTGTTAGAATGAAAGTAATCATATATTTTATATATGTTTATTTTTTTTAAATATATATATATATATATATATATATATATATATATATATATATATATATATATATATATATATATATATATATATATATATATATATATATATATATATATATATATATATATATATATATATATATATATATATATATATATATATATATATATATATATATATATATATATATATATATATATATATATATATATATATATATATATTAATACGTATAATTGAGGTAGACTTATATATTATACTATATCGATCAAGACTATTTACAATAATATTTTCGAGTAGTACCTATTTATTAGACGAATATTTCATTTTCCTTTGTTGTTTCGTCATTCTCACATTAAATTGTAACAGTAGGTTTCCTTACCCTATAATGCTAAAAAATCCTCCAAATATATCATGAAAATATACGTATTAGGTAATTAGGTAACACATTATTATAAATATTATAACAAATTACCTGTTATAAGCATCTCAGGTTATCATACAATTAGTTTAATATATAACTGTAGCGTCTACCTGAAAACGCGATGGTTTGTAAATTCGGTTCTCATTCGGAGAAGATGAGATGGTGACGTCGGAGACCATGAAGATTTTTCTGTTTCAATTTTTTCGCTCTGGAAACTAGGCAAAGCGCGGCGTTGAGTTCCTCCACTCAACACGCAATGCCTCGAATAAGGCGGAAGGTAGCTACGGAGAAAATCAGGGACTAAGCAACGGAGTGTCCTTAACACTAGGTTTCACGGTTCCTGCAGTTCCCTCTGCCTATATACGCTCTGCCTACGGGATATAGCGTGAAGCTAAAAAATATAATGTAGTATATTTTTCTCATGTAAAATTTTAAACTGATATTAAAATTCAAATGCCAGTCATAAAATAGTGCACACAAAGAGGATACACACGTCAACGTTTTTCTATTTTCTGTTTATAGTAAAAGCTATTTGCTTTGTCAGGCTTGACCGAGTTTCAGTCATTACCGGTAGCACTGTCGCAGGAAGGGAGCGATGCAGCTTCATTCATATTACAATGGAAGTTAAATAAATAATTTTTTAAATTTTAATTGATATTTTATTGCTATCTTGGTGCTATTGCATTGTATTTAAATATGACAAGAGAAGAGGGTTCAAGTTCACGAGTTTTCGAGGTATATTGCAAACCATGTGGTTTCGACGTTTGTCGAGTATACCAGGTTCAAAATTTAGCTTAGAATGTTGATGAAGTATAATATTGAATAGATATAATTGTCTAACACTTAATACATCTCAAAAGTGATATAGTTCATAAGAGGGAGATAAACGCGGACAAAAAGAAGCGACTTTTAGAATAGATCGTTGAGCAATTTCCAAAATATTTAAATTTGATGTTACAACTCCACTCCAACTGGTTATACAGTAAGTCAGAAGGGGTTGACATAGAGCACAGTAAATTCGTTTCATAACAGAAAAATGTATAACATGACGTAAATTTTTAAATGCAAACATGAGTTTATGTATTCGTAAATACGCTTTATGTGGAACCCAAAACGCAGATTTTCGTCCAATATTATAGTGCCTAAATATTTAACACTAACCACTCGTTCTGGTTGATTATTATATTTATATATATATATATATATATATATATATATATATATATATATATATATATATATATATATATATATATATATATATATATATATATATACACGCAGAAACTTGCACACCACTCACCTCCACTTCAACACCTCCAAAGCCAACGTAACGTACCTCAAACTAAAATTGGCTCTACAATTACAAAATCCAGCCAAAATTGCAAGTCTAACTTACTTCAAGTACACACGAGGGTAGACTCAGCCATATAGGACCATCAATTAGACGCAATACTTATACAATTAAAATTCAAATTATTCTCAAAGTCATCTTAGTACTCGAATTATACTTTGACAGACGCTACACATTGGCAGCTAATTGAAGTTATTAAGTTTTACGTTCGAAATTCACTCGTGTTCGAATTAGAGTGCGAATTACGTGTAGTTTCTCCTTGTCTAAGTTTGTTAAGCGAACTTTATATGGACTTGCTGGGATAATTGGTAGACCATATGATGTAGATTATTAATATAGTTTTAAGCTTATGTATGTGTGTATATCTTTATCTATCTCTTTATGTAGAATCTATTTATAATATAATTATTATGGGCACTTTGACATAAGTTCCTGAACTAAAGCCAGAGAAGTTACTGAAATTACTGTGTAATTATGAAACTACTTATTAGGTTTATGTTTTTGTCATTAAGTATAATTATAAAATCAATATTTCAACAAAAACTTCTCTAAATTTTAACTACACTATACTAAAAATAGTAATAAGCTACAGTAAAAGCAAATTTACGATTGAAAAAACTTATTACAAACTTGTATTTGTAGTTAATTTCATAGAAAATTATTACCTATTTGAATTTATTTATAAGTACTGAAATCAGTGTCAAATTTGTACGAAACCGGTTCATACTCAAGATATATTTTTTATTGATTTTTAACATAATATCATGTCAATTGTTCTTCGCTCAAACACTGAATACTTCTGTTTCCACTCAAAAATATCTTAGCAAAAGCTTATAAATGAAAAAAAATTACATATTTAAAAACATTGCCCCTAGCAAGAATCAAACCTGCAATAATTAGGTTTATTTAACCCCGCGCCATTGCATCACAACTTGATATAGAAAAAAAAGCAATTTCTAAAGTTAAAATATAAAATTTTGATATTAATATAACGATACTTTGAAATAGCGATTTGATATTTTTAAACATAAAAATCTTAAAATTCAAACCAGCTCACCTCAAGTTTAAGTAAGAAAGTATTAAATATGAGTACCGTACTTATCTACTGCTTTAAATAACTTCAGATATATTTTAAAATTGTTTTAGCGTATTAGGATAGCATCTGACTATGGACGTTCGACGTGGGTTCGATATCTGCTCATAGAAATTAACTGTTATCATAACCAGTTGCTATTCGGACTTAATGCAGCGTTAAGTTACGCAAGTTATTATGTAATCATTGTCTTCCTTTTGTAATAATCATGTAAAAGGTTAATGTATTTAAACTATCTACAAAAGCTGCTTAAATTACACTATTATTGATTTATTTTTAACGTGAATTAGATTTGTTTTTATATTAGTTATTTTGATATATAAACTATATAAGTGAAAAATTTCATCTAAATCCCTATCGTCAAAAACTTTTACAAATATTTAAACTACTAATGTTTACAAAAAAAATAATGAGAATGTTATTTAATTAACTATTAATTAAGCTTAATTGTTTATTTCACAGTTAAAGTTGAAATCATATACAAAATATTAAAAAAAAACAAATGAATATGACAGAGCTGCAATAATTCGAAGCTTGTTTATAATTTTATAGTATTTCAATTTTAAGTCTTACATTTCAGAAAATAAGATTAACTAGTTGCTTGATGTCTTACTTGTTATACAAAACGTGGACAGGTTTTTTTATGATGTATTCAGATAACATATGCTACTTACAAAATGTTAAATGAAAACTAATGAGATAAGTGACTTAAATGCCCATTTGAATCGTTGTTTTAGCTTTTTAATGAGTTGTAATAAATACTTTGGGGTGGCATTTTTTAACTGATACAACATGTCATTATTAAAAAGGATAAATCTAAAAATGTGTTATGACTGTATATTTTTTAAACTTTAAGTTTTATACCCATATAACAGGGCAGGCAAAGGGAGCCTAGTGTTAAGACACTTTCAGTTCTCCGTTTTAGAGACTTTGCTATTTGAATGGCGGAACAGAACACCACACTGTCACCAGAAGTAATAAATTATAATATTATTTTAAATGCTGTCTAAGAAATAAAAAATAGGTATTTTGTGGAAGAATTTATAATTACAACAATTGAAGCTAATAATCGTATTCCAATAAAATAACATTTCTTTAGCATTTTCTTTATTTATGCTACCCAAAAATGCGATTTGAACTCACTATAACAATATTGTACTCACATGCAAAAGTAACCTTTATCAATAAATGGTCCATCTAACTTTCCAAAAAAAGCATTTTAACTTAGAAACATATTTCCTGAGATGAGCGTATTCAGAAACTAAACTCTTTTTGAAGCCTTTTTCCAAACAAAATTAGTATTAATGAATACTGAAACTGTTGAAATTCCACATACACAGTGCTGTGTAGACAAAACAAATGTTTTTGCTTACCGCGAGTATGTGGTTCCTTGTGAAAGCTCTTTGAAAATGAAATTGAGATTTCGCCACTTTTCATTTCAGAGTTTGCGAAATTTAGGCTTCAAAGTCCTTTGTAATGTATTCCTCTTCTATCTAAACGTCTATATACATACAGTCGGAACAAAATTAGATTTATGGCTAGATTTCTGTCTGTATGTCTGTTACTTTTGTCATATTCTTTTGTTATGTCTTGTTACCTTTAGCGAAACGATTTGGCAAACACTATGGCGACATATTTTCATTATTTTTAAAGTGTTTATTTATACTGAAGATAGAAAAATTCTTAATGAAGATATATAACAATTTGAACTACGTTAAAAGAAATCGTTTAAATTTTTATACGTTTTCTTTGAGTATTTTTCTATCCTCCGTGTGGTTTAACACTTTAAAAATCATAAAAAAATATTTAATAAAAATAGTATTCTCTCTCGCCACACCATTGTTCTTTGTAATATTCTTTGGGTAGCGGAAATTTGTAAAAATCTCCCTACAGAGATGCTAACAACGAAATGAGTTGTATAAAGCATATAGGAATTGCGACGTGGCGTGATGAAGAACGAGTGGCTGAGTGGTTAGAGCGCTTGCACGATTCGCAAGAGGGCGCAGGTTTAAATTCCACAGCGTTTAGATTTTTATTTTTTTCCTTTACGTACTTTGGCTACAACCAATATTTGATGCTATTTTAAATAATAATGTGATTAAACATAATAAAGCGAGAAATTCGTTGTGTACAAGCATTCTTCTTTGATGAACTTCTTCATGATGAAGAAGTTATGATGATGATGACGAAGATAGCTTCGTGGTCAGATAGATTGGGCTGTTTCCAAGGTATAGTGTCTTCTCTTCACGAAAACACTAATTCTATAATAATAGGCGTAAATTGTATCCTATATTAAACGGCCTTCTCTAAGTGAAATAAATATAAGTGATAATTTAAGCTCAAGAAATATCTAAACTATAAATAAACGTAAAAAAGCTACAACACTCAATGCATTTTAAAGGCAATATCGTAAAGTAAGTAAGAGGTGATTTTACGATCTTTCTATATTTAAATTAAGTACATTGTGGCGTGATGAAGCTTTAAAAATAACGACGTGGTAGAAGTAGGTTCAATTCCTAGTCGTGGAAATTCATAATTTTCATTTATTCACTCCGGTAAACGAAAGTTCGGTATCGAGTTCCGCTTGACATGCAAAATGTCTTAAATTTGGCGGCAAAAGCCAAAGTTAGTCATAAATTTAAATCTTTTAAAAATATTATTTATAACTAAACTTATATTTTACACTATATCATTAAAAGAATAAAAATTTTCGTTGTTCACACAAATATCTCAAAAATGCTCGAACTGACGAGTTTTTATTACTAGAATTATGTTTTGAAGGAATGAAAAAATCCTAGTAGTTTCGTTTTTAAATAAAATTTTTATAATCTAATTGAATAAAATGCGATTTTCGAAAATTAAGATAATATTTTAAATAATATAACTAATCGAATGAAAGTTGTGGATACGATCACCACTTGAAGAAATACATTACATACATTATATTTAATACTTTGCTCTATTAAAAAGGATACACGGGGTTAAGTTACGCCACCTAACAAAAAATGTCTTCAAAATTGAGCGGAAAATAAAATATTTTATAAGTAAATTTTCAATGACTACTCCAGCCATATTCAGAATATTGTGTGAAACTGAAAAAGAAATTGTATTTATATACATACATATAGTCGTTCATTAACACCTGTTTTAACTTCACTTAACGACGTTAAAACGAGGCATTCTGTCACGCTCTCCACATTAAGAACTGACAATAAACTAAATTATCATCCACGGTTTACAGTATTTACTTAGTACTCACATTTGCAAGATCTTGGAGCTTTATTTTAATGTATGAATATAATTTGTAGACACTTTACATGTTTTAACGGAATTGGCGTGGAGAATTCTGGAGAAAGTATTTAAAAACTTTAATAACAAAGCTGTATTGGAGAAATAAATGTGGAATAAATTTATATCTTCTCCATTTAAGATTTAATAACATAATGCAATTCACTTACTGAGAAATTAAAATTAACACTTATAAGATATACGTAAGATTTATAAGAAGAACACAGCATCCTATACTCCCATTCATTTGTAATTTTAAACCCGATGTGTATTTTAATTAAGTAATTATCTTAGATCATTCTCCTAGAAAGCTCTCTCCAATAAGCCCGAGATATTGTCTAAAATCGACCACAAACGATTTTTTTATTAAAAATAAATTAAAATTATGTTTTAAAATACATCTTACTTTAATCTTATCTTAAATTGGGTTCTCTTATTTTAAATTGGGTTTTTTTAAACACAATACAAGTTTTAAAAAGCACTTAAGTTCAAATATCGTACCGAATCGTATTCACAATAGCTTCAATACCTCGATATGACCTATCAAGCCATCTCGAGCACTGAGACCTAAAAAAACCCTCGAAACGTGCGAAATGAATGCCTATCATATAATAAACGTTTAAATATATACTGAGATTCGTTTAAATTCATTTCAAAGAGCAACGATTATTTTTAATGAAAGGCTATACAAAATGGAGCTCATAATCTGATGCATTTCTTTGTAGAACTAGTTGGAATACCAAATAAATGGTGGTGGGCTTTTTACTTTTTTAATAAACGACGCAGTGGTTGAGATGAATGTGTATTTGTTGAGCTTATTTAAAATTATTTATTCTATAGGCTTCCAGTACTTGTAGTACTATGTAAGTAGGTGTGTGTTTTGGATATACACATATATATGTGTAATTTTTTGCAGAACTTCATATGAAAACTGAACATTTTATAAGAAATCTCGTCGTTTT
This sequence comes from Dione vanillae, assembly GCA_037178615.1. NCBI lineage: Eukaryota > Metazoa > Arthropoda > Insecta > Lepidoptera > Nymphalidae > Dione > Dione vanillae. The sequence goes on from JAZFAU010000112.1 coordinate 1,150,813, forward strand.
TGTATAAAAGTTAGTAACTTTTTCGTTAAGTTAGTAACTTTTTCGTTAAGTTCATTAAAAGAAGCGGCCGTGAGTTAATACGAGTTCATAGGAGAAATATATAAGTTGGCAAATTACTGAAAACTTACACAATACATGCTGGTAATTTATATACATTTATATATATTTACGAATGTACACATGAATTTGACAGTTTTTTATTACATAGATAATAATGATAAGCGTTACCACCAAAAAGTCCGACAATTTGTAAATTTTCAAAATTTAACATTTCTTTGAATTACAAATGCAATAAAATTGTACAAAACCCTCGGTATCAGAAATCAATTAACACTTGACTGAGTTTTATTTAATTTTAACGAAACAAAACTTAATTCTTGTACCTTTTGTTTGCATAAACAATATCTTTTAAGCGCATATTCTCTTTCATAAATAACAAACGGTATTGCTTTCTATAATAATTTAATGTAAAACATGAGAGGTACGCGTTTCATCGTCAAAGCTGAAAAACGGGATACAAAAATGTTTTGCCCATATAAGCAAATCAATTTACATTGTAACACCGTGACTAAAGCTCGTATATGTATGTGTTGACATAGATATTCATAGACGCTTTTTATCAATTTGAAAGAGCTTTATACATATTAAGCTGGATAAAAACAATTTAGCACTCAAGATGCTTTATGCTTTATAGCTATATATATATATATATATATATATATATATATATATATATATATATATATATATATATATATATATATATATATATATATATATATATATATATATATATATATATATATATATGAGGGTTCGATTCCCACTCGGAGAAGATAGATTTTTCTATTTCCATTTTCTTCGCTCTGGAAACTAGGCAAAGCGCAGTGTTGAGTTCCGCCACTCAACACGCAAAGCCTCGAGTAAGGCGGAAAGCGGGGACGGAGAAACCAACGGAGTGTCTTAACACTAGGTGCATATGGTTCCTGCAGTTCCCTTTGCCTACCCTGCTATATGCGGGATAAAAACGTGAAGCTATAATGTATTTATAAGTAACATAATTTCAAACGGCAGTGCTAGTGACACAACTCTCTGTCCTCTATATTCTCTCTATTATTTCTTAAATATAATCTCATGCAAAAGTACTCCTGTACTCCTTTAGTTTCGCCTGATTTTACTGACACCGCTCCATCAATCGTAAAAGCCAAACAATACCTGATAAAAGCCGTCATATCAAAGCGATTTGTGTGGTGCCTTAAAAATTGTATTCTAGCGTTTTTAAGAAAAAAAGGATTTACTTTAAGATTTAGTAGGAAATTTAAAAAAATAGTGAGTGAAGAAAATTTTTGGATAGGAAATTTTTATGATCTCTTTATAATGGTTCTATAAAGCTACTTACTACTTATATTTTATTATGTTAGTATACAAAATGTTTTTTTATAAAATTTCAAATAGGTATAGGTAGAGCTTAAATTTGAGAGTTGTGGGTTCAATATACATTCGCTCAAATAAACTATTTAATTTCAAGCAAGAAGCATAGCGAATAATTATTTAACTTGATTAAAATCTAATTTAGGAGGAAAGAAGGACCGTCGTGGCGCAAAGTCGGCTAGTAAAAGCGACAGTTTGTGGGTTCGATTCCCACTCGGAGAAGATGGATTTTCATTTACTTCACTCTGGCAAGTAGGTAACGCGCGGCGTTGAATTCCACCAGTCAACACACAATGCCTCGAAACAGCGGAAAGGAAAACGGAGTGTCTTTAGTGAGGTTCCAACGGCTCATGCGGTTCTCTCTGCCTACACAGCTGTGCGCAGGATAAAGCGGAAACCTAAAAGAAAATTGAAGAAAAGCAAAAGACTTTTCGCGTATCCGCCGTCTATTGTGCGACAAGGCGTAAAGATAACGAAATAAAAAGCTTTACTTCAACTTATAAAAAAAATTGTTATGTTTTATTTAAAATGTTTTAATTAAAATATATTTTTTGTAAGGGGCATCAAGAAGAGAATGTAATTAAATATTATTGATTTCCATTCAAATGGACAAGTATATATCATACATACTTATATCTAAAGATTAACTAAGAAAAAATCTACAAAGCGTTCAGAGTAAGAGATGGACAACGAGCATTTGGACCATTTAAAAACAAACGAAAGTTATGTCCAATGTGTTTTTAAAAGCGTTTCAAGTTAGTGAACAGCTAAACTCTATGGAAACCGAATCCGACTGGAAACCGTTTCGTCCACAGCCAGTCGTTGTCACTGCGCCACTGGAACCCCGCAGTATGTTCTGCAAAAAAAAAATATTACTTATATTGTATCTGTTACAAAATATATTTACATTTTTTAGGCTTCACTCTTTATCCCGTCCATGGAACCGTGGAATCTAGTGTTAAGACACTCCGTTGCTTTGTCTCTGCTTTCTCCGTCCTGCTTATATATTTACATATAAATACAATTTTACTTAAAAAAAACTATGTATAGCTTTTAAGGAATATATAATAAGCTCGTAGCATATAATAAGCTCGTAGCATATAATAAGCTCGTAGCATATAATAAGCTTGTAGCATGCACCGTGTCTGTTTTGTATAAGTAAAATTCGATTGGCACGCCGACAGGCCGCTTTCGCCTGTCATTTTGCATTTTTCCGAGTGTCATCTTTATAAGATATCGAGAAGGAAATGTGGTGGATTTTTCTGTTGAATACATTGTTATGGATATTTCTTTTATTTATTTACAACTAACGTGAATATTTTTTTTTAACTTCACGCTTTATCCCGCACATGGCAGGGTAGACAGAGAGAACTGCAGAAACCGTGGGAACCTAGTGTTAAGACACGCCGTTGTTGCTTAGTCCCTGCTTTCTCCGCTTTCTTCGACTTCACTTTCCGCCTTTTTCGAGGCATTGCGTGTTGAGTGGCGGTACTCAACGCCGCGCTTTACCTAGTCTGCCAGAGCGAAGAAAATGGATATAGAAAAAACCAGTCTTCTCCGACTGGTGATTGAACTCAGTTACACGTTCCTTTTCTAGCAGTTCTTCTTCTCTAGTACTTGTATCTCTTCTCCCATTTGATATTCGTCGAAGTCGAGTCTAATCGATTTATATTAACAATATAACTTAATATTAACTTAGCAGAGCTTTTAGTTATTAAAAAACCTATAACGATTTCTTTGTGTCTGTTTTTTTTTCATATTTTAATTATAAACATATTTTGTTTCAGGTACGTTTACAATCGCAACCTTACTACTATTTTGTAAAACTTTCATAAGGTAAAGTTAGCAAAGGAGAAGAAAACTACAAATATTTTTATTTATTTTACTTACTATCGACATTATTAAAACTTTATTCATTGTGTAAGATAAAATTGTACGTAATAAATAATAAATTTCTTAATTCAATAGCTTTTACCCTCGCCTTTGCTTCCATAGTTTAATAGAAATAACTAACAGTTGTGACTCATTCGTGCCCGAGGTAACTTTTATATCGAAACTGTAAACTTGATATAATAAAAAGCCTACAGGCTATAGGACTATATATAGCTTTCCTTCATAAACGCAATCTCCGATACAACAGAAAATTTATATTTCTAATAATAGTTATTAATACTAACGTGAAACAAATTATTTTTTTAGCTTCACGCTTTTATCCTGCACATGGCAGGGTAGGCAGAGGGAACTGCAGGAACCGTGGAACCTAATGTTAAGGCACTCCGTTGCTTAGTTCTTGCTCTCTCCGTCTCCAATTTCCGCCTTTTTCGAGGCATTGCGTGTTGAGTGGCGGAACTCAACGCTGCGCTTTGCCTAGTTTTCCAGAGCGAAGAAAATAGAAATAGAAAATCCATCTTCCCCGACTGGGAATCGAACCCACAAATCGTCATGATTCCAGCTAGGCACTTACGCCTCTGCGCCACAACGGCCCTCAACAAATTATTCCGCTGCCTAATTCTATTCTAGTAATTACATGTGATATCGACTGCATGGTTAAAGGAAAATACGTTTTATACGACACAAATATGAGTTATGTCGAAACGTGTGATACAGCTTTCCTCGATTGACGATTTGACGATTAAAATAAAGAAGATTTTTACTATCAAAAGTATAATATTAAATTTTAATTGTATGAATAAGTCCATTTCATAAACGTTTTTACTTTTTCTAAATGATTGTTAACTCCCAACTTTGACTTTTTAATATTCTTGACATAAATAATTTTCGTAAATTTATATCCAAACGAAAATTAAAACCGTCCGCATTAAGGTCGGACAAATCGTTAGTCTTAATTTGGATGCCTGATAAATTAGGGTCGTTTTTCTATACGAAGCAATGGATATTATGATGCTATATTTTGTATATTGAAAATATATGTTGTATATGAATCATGAAAGTATAAAAAATTAATACATTTAAGCATTATGAAAACTTTATTTATTTATTGATCGAGCCATAGTTATTATGTTAAAGACTGCGCATATTGTCAAATTTAATTTGTCAGTTAAACCAAAATTATAATAACTCAGTTTTTCTACTACTTTTTATATAGTTAAATATACTTTTGACGTGACAACGTCTTAAATTAGTTTGTGCGGCTCGGAGTCAAATATGAAAATGGTAACGTAACGATGTGTCAACTGTCACCGAACTATGATCGGTCCGCCGCGCGTATCACTTGACACATGTACAATGTTTTAGTAAACAAAATATATTTTCTATAGTTAAAATTTGTGCAATTTATACTATAATTATTATTCATATCAATAAATATTCTACCGAGAAAAAGACGTTGTCACGTAAAATTTTCGCCCGTAAAACCCATTTTACAGGCAACCATTTTTTTATATAATTAAAGATTTGTAAGTCCCTTCACCAATTCTCTTCAATATCAAACATTTTACGTCGATCTTAACGTTTGAAAAGAGGAGCTCATATGTGTTGTGTGTGTTAGCTCAGTGTTACTAGAAAAATAAACAAAAAACGTGTAATATTTTACTTTAGTTGTAAAGTAAAACGAGGGCCTAAAATTGAAATGCCCAGTCAGCCCCGAGCGTGATTGACGAGCGGCCGCGGTAAGCAAATACTGGGGTACATACGTTTATAAGTTACGATACGATGTTTGTTTTGGTTTTTAGGGTTGGAATGATACTAGTGGTTTCTGGCAACATTACATTACTATAATGCAGAAAGAACACATATTTATTTATTTATATACCACAAGACAAAAGATGTATAGAATATATAGGAATAGAAATCAAATGTACAAAGGATGACTTATCTCTAATAGAGATCTCCTCCGGAAACCCTTGAATGTGAGAAATATTATTTCTTATAGAGAGGTCACGGTATCTGTACTGTATTAAAATTAACACTATATTATATATATATATATATATATATATATATATATATATATATATATATATATATATATATATATATATATATATATATATATATATATATATATATATATATATATATATATATATATATATATATATATATATATATATATATATATATATATATATATATATATATATATATATATATATATATATATATATATATATATATATATATATATATATATATATATATACTGCTTGGACCGTAAATGATTTTTCGTAAAGACACGTGTTAAACGATAGAAATTCAAGCTTTCTATGAGACACGTTGGCGCTGCGTAGAGATGTTTACTCGCTATGCGTTCTCTACCGCTTATATCATGGAGAGTGTTTTGGAGAACTGTTTAATCTGGTGCCTGCCGTTGAATTCTCCAACCACACAGTTAGACACAAATTAAAGTATCATCCCCTCCATGTGGACACGTGGAACTCCACTACTGTGCGCTTCCTTAGGAACTTTTTTACACGTACCACACTACTGTGGAATAACCTACCTGCGACAGTGTTTCCAGATCGATATGACATGGGTACCTTCAAAAAGCGCGTCTACCTCCATCTTAAAGGCCGGCAACGCTCTTGTAACACCTCTGCTGTTACACAGAGCCGTGGGCGTCGGTGATCACTTACCATCAGGTGACCCGACCACTCGTTTGCTTTGTCCTTCCCATAAAAAAAAGATCTATAAATTTTTAATGTATTTTCGACATTTCTTTCAAAAATTCAATAGTAATAAGCATACTCTACCATGAGCAAAATCGCGGCGCGTCTCGTCGCATCGTATCGTATCGTAACAAAGTCATCGTAAACGCTAAGCCGACCGCGCAAAAGTTATTAAATTTGCACACACGCCACTAATTATCGGGCAGAGTCAGTCCCCTATCTATTTATCAGAAAACGGAAGCTTAAATCTAACAACTATATATATATATATATATATATATATATATATATATATATATATATATATATATATATATATATATATATATATATACATATATATATATATATATATATATATATATATATATATATATATATATATATATATATATATATATATATAAGTCGATAATTCCTTACACAGTATTTGTAATAAGCCGATAGTAATTTTAATGAATAAGTCAGACCCCAAATAAATAGAAATATTGAAATAATAAAAATAAGTTAAATTAAACTTCTCAAAGTATTTATTACTTAAACTAGAAATCTACCTAATTCTTAAAAGGTGGATCCCGCAAAATATAACTTAGGGTTTTGAAATCTTATGAAAAACGAGAAAAAAGAATTGTCTTATTAATATTAGGATTCACTCTGCTTACCTTGCGGGAAACCTTTGCGGGATAAAGCGTGAAATTAAACAAAATATGCGATAATTTCAAACATTTACAAATAAATAACATTAATATGTTTCATTGTTTTGTTTTACATAAACAGTCAGCGTGACTTGACATTGCAGAGTCACCGTCGATATTAATGGAAGATATACAATAATATTATATCCAGAATATGTTTTGGTCAGTCGGCCGTGGATATAATGACCTAATTACATAATTTTTTTATTACTTTTTTTTTATAAATCCCCGCTTCTTTCTTGATTGACAAACTGGCCTTTTGTGTGTATTATCCGCTTTTCGTTTTCAATTTTCAGCCAATTTTCTATGCATCACTATTAGTAATAAATGTTGTTGTTTTTTTTTAGCTTTACGCTTTATCCCGTACATGGCAGGGTAGGCGGAGGGAACTGCAGGGACCGTGGGAACCTAGTGTTAAGACACTCCGTTGCTTAGTCCTTGCTTTCTCCGTCCCCGCTTTCCGCCGTTTTTGAGGCACTGAGTGTTGAGTAGCGGAACTCAACACCGCGCTTTGCCTAGTTTACCAGAGCGAAGAAAATGGAAACAGAAAAATCCATCTTCCCCGACTGGAGATCGAACCCAGAAACCGTGGCGTTTCACGCAGACGTTATTATAATAATGTTTATGTATATATTGATAGGACCGCCGAGGCGCAGAGATGCAACGTCTGCCCGTACACGCGGCGGTTGGTGAGTTCGATTCTCATTCGGGGAGTATGGATTTCATTTCCATTTTCTTGTCTCTAACATCTAAGTAAACGCATTTAGTTGCGCAACTCAACACACAATGTCTGGGTGGAAAGTTGGAAGCAGGGAACGGAGTGTCTTATCACTAGGTTCTCACAGTCCTTACGATTCCCTCTACTTTATAATGTACAGGATAAAGCGTAAAGTTAAAAAAAGAAAAGGAGAAATATTGTTTTCAATTTCTCACTCTGTTAGAATACATTACCGCGGCAAGATTCGCTAATTATATGTAATGTCAAGAATTTAAACTAAAAGCTAAGTACATAGTGTCAAAACTTAACCCGCTCATAGTAGGGCCGAGATAACTGCAGTGTTGAGCGGCGGAACGCAACGCCACGCTTTACCCAGTTACCCGAGCGATAAAAATGGAGATAGAAAAATCCATCTACCTCGAGTGGAAATCGAACCATAAACCATCGCGTCTACAAGCAGATGCCACGACGGACCTAAGTTTATATTTGATAAAAATCGGGATTAAACAAAAATAACATGTTAAATATCAGAGAGCAACAAAATTGTTGGTGAAGGCAAGTTTATGATAAAAGTAATAAGTAAATTATTCAAATGGACTAACAATTTTATATTCTGTACCAATAAAGTCTTTGCGAAATATCCATATTCAAATTCATGTTTCAGATGAGAATAATTGAGATAAAAAAATTAATTGACATTTTTTTCGATGAATCACAAACACAAATTCACGCTTTATCCCGTTCAATACCAGAGTAGGCAGAGGGAACTGCAGTAACCGTGGGGACACTCCGTTCCCAGTTTTCCGCCTTTTCGAGGCATTGCGTGTTGAGTGGTGGAACTCAACGCCGCACTTTTACCTAGGTACCAGAGAGAAGAAAATCAAAATTTATAATCCATCTGCCCCGAATGCAGATTTATTCAATGAATCAATATCCTCTATGTTAAATCTAACGAATTAAAGGCAGAATACAAATATTTGTACTTGTAGCGGAAGTCGAAGCTTCAATTCTCGATCGTATTTAATTTATTATTAACTCTAACATGGTATAATACATCCTATTGCTCTAGTAGTTCCTGAGATTATAGGGTACAAACAAACGCTCATATATTTTTGTGATTTTTAAAGTGTTAATCCACACAGAGGATAGAAAAAATACTTAAAGAAAACATATAAAAACGAAATAAGTTGTATAAAGATAAGAATTTCGACGCAGTGTGTTGAAGAACGCATAGCTCAACGGTGGGATCGCTTGTACGGTTCGCAAGAGGGAGCAGGTTCGTGTCCCTTTTATATATTTTCTTTATGTATAAACGCTCATATTTATTTTACTATATATTAATATAATTCTGTAATACCTAAAACAACTAAAAGAAATAGAAAGCTAATTTATTTGTTCTCATTGCATATTTAAGTGAATATCGATATGAAAAATCGATTTTCCTAATAATAAATAATTTCACTCACTAGAAAATCGATTTTCGGTACTTTTATATACTAAGTAGAAGTTTATTTTATTTTCATATGTTATTGTCAGCTATCTTATAAATTTTCATTATATTAAGGGATGGGCAAAGTGATCTAAATAATAATTTACGTCGTTTACGTTTTCCACCTTTTACCCATATAAGTATATTTAATGGTATACCTCTATACTTGTTTTGCTTATACAAAATTCAGCTTTAAAATAAATATTTCGCTTTCCTGCTGCATTTTAGTTTTGTAGTCTTCATATTGGAGTAGAAAAGCGTTAGACTACAAAGGTGACAATTGCGGGTTCAATTCCATTTAAAGAAATAATGACTTCAACTACTTTACTCTGCTAATAAATTTTGCCATAAAACACGGAATACCCAAACGTGCTTTATGCGGGAAGCAGGGAGGAGCTAAAAGACGTGAAAATATATAATAAATTAAGATATTTCAATCCCCCACAGGGGGAGTTGGTTTCATCCCGGTGCGGCACAATATGTCAACTTTGTTATTATATCACACGATAATCTCGTGCACACGACGCGACGCAACGCTAAAGGAAGGGGTTACAAAAATCAGTACTTACGTACGTACATAAGGATTGTGGCTGCCATTTTGTATAGAGTCAGGGTTATATTTAAGGTGTTATTTATATCAATAATATGTGTGTAATAATTTGTGAGCCACACGCTGTGTGTGTGTGTGTGTGTGTGTGTTTGTGTGTGTTTGTATTGTGATCAAATTCTCCTTCCCATTGCTATACGACTTCTATTCTGTATAATTATATTAGAACAAATGCCTCTCGTTTCGAAATCAACCTATTACTGGTAGTTCAGTTAAAACAGAAAACAAATGAAAAATTGTTGTAATTTTTCAGAAATTTTTCGAACTTTATATTACTCTCGCAAGCACTATGTCCGTGGAGAACGGAATATCCATAAACATGAACAGACGAGCATATTCCCGCATACTATATTACGATTTAAAACCCTATACCGTTGGAGCAAAGTTTAATATTCAATGAACTAGCCTCAAGAGACCATTTGACTACACATTAGTAAAGTTCCCACTACACATATGTAGACCATGTTGTTCAAAAAATTAGGACCGTTGTAGTTACACGTTATTATTAATAACTAAATACGATATCTAAAACTTAAACTATATACAAGCTATCTATGTATATAGATAGATGTAAAAAAGTTAATTTAATTTTTTTTATATTATAAAAATAGCTTGTAAGAACTTATTTAGAGGTTATTTTTTTATTTTACCTACTTTCAACATCATTGAAAATGCATCTAAAAAGCCTAAATATATATTATTTGGTGCATCCGTCTGTACACATTTTAAATAGATTGATCAAAATAAAGCAAAACATAAATGGACAATCAAAAATCATCATCATCGTTACAGCAAGTTGTTCAATTTTAAATTCAATAAAAGAAATATTATGCTCATTTTAAAAACGTTTTCAATAAAAACTGAAAAAAGATCAAACTCGTGTGCAATCACATCAATTATAATGTACATAATATTATTATAGAAATAACATACCGTAGTCACAAATACTTTACCGCTTCAACTCCCCAATTCACCCTGCGCATAGCCACCCTACTTCTCACTATCCAAAATAAAATATTTATAGGACTACGAGCAGTTTTTCTCTTTGATTCAGTGGTTTTATAGGTTCGGTTGCTTAGCGTTCTATATTAGTGTAGTAGAAGTGGCGCACGAGATAAACCACTTATATGTATATACATATGTATATATATATGTATATATATATATATATATATATATATATATATATATATATATATATATATATATATATATATATATATATATATATATATATATATATATATATATATATATATATATATATATATATATATATATATATATATATATATATATATATATATATATATATATAAAAATTATTATTACTATGACTTTAACATCGGTTCTCTAATTGTGTTCAATTTTCATTAGCACCTCATTCAATCTTACAGTCTTACAGTGACACGCTCACCATTTTGTGTACTATTTACTTATAGTAAAATTTATTTACATGTTAAAAACTAAATGCTTATATATAACGTGTTAATTTTTATGTGAAAGAATTCGGTTTTGTTATGTTTTGCCTAGCGGAAGCAGGAGCTAAAAAAATAATATTTTAAAATAATTAGATCATATTTAAAACATATATTCAAATATCAATATTAACTAATATTTGATATAAAGTAGGTTAACGTCAATCATATAGAAATTGATATAGTAAATCGTTTTAAGCTCAGTCTGAGCTAAGGCTTATCGGCAGTCAATTGAGCGGATGTTTGTAAAGTAAGTATATATATATATATATATATATATATATATATATATATATATATATATATATATATATATATATATATATATAATATATATATATATATATATATATATATATATATATATATATATATATATATATATATATATATATATATATATATATATATATATATATATATATATATATATATATATATATATATATGTATATATATATGTATATATATATATATAAACATCCACTCAAGTATATACACAGTAAATAGAGGACGTCACGCAGAGACGTAAACGTCTGCCTGTAAACGCGACGATATAGATGTTTCGATTCCCACATGAGGAAGATGGATTTTCTATTACCATTTTCTCGTTTTGAGTGTTAAGTTTCATCACTCAATACCCAAAGCCTCGAAAAACCGTAAAGCGGGGACGGAGAAAGCAGCCTGCCCTGCAATATGCGGGATAAAGCGTGAAGCTAAAAAAAACCAAGGTGGCTTTTCTCCAAATAAAAGTTATATTCAAACTTAAAAGTATTAAACTTTTAATATGTAATTTTTGTTTAACAATCTACCTCTTCTAACAAAATGCTCTTTGCATAAATTTATTTTAATCATAACATTGTAAGAAAGTGCGATTTTAAAAATAATAGCCTCGAAGCTTTAAGCTAATTCGAATTGAATCACGCAACGTCAGAAAATCAAACTACCAGGCGTTAACACGCAACGTGTTTCTAAACAACATTCTTTTAGAAAAAAGAACGTTTAAATTCTCTTGCTTTACTTCACTTTTTGGATTTTAAAGCTATAGGTATGTAGTTGTGTATTAAAACGTTTACTTTTAGAGTCTGCTTGCGGTTTGTTGGTTCGATTCTCGCTCGAGGCTAACTAATTATTTCTTTAATATTTCTTCGCTCTGGCAACTAGCTAAGGCGCGGCGTTGAGTTCCGCCACTCAACAGGCAATGCCTTGAATGGTGTTAAGCGAAGAACTCACAATTCCTACGGTTCCCTCTGCCTACCCTGCAACAAGCAGGATATAGTGCAAAGGTAAAAAAAGCTTTTAGTAGTAAAGAAGAAGTATTTATTAAAAGTGAAGTTATAATATTGAAACTATTTTGTCTGAATTATAGTATATAAAAGACATTTTCTTAATTATCTGTGATTTGAACGACACAGATAATAAAAACAATTGCGTTTAGCTCTGTAATAAAAGATTTTCTTATATTGATGTTATATGTCAAACTTGTTTAAATGAAATCTAATGTATAATAATAAGATCTTTGATATCAAGTATATAAAATATAAACAATATTTAATGTTATTAATCCTAATACTTATTCTTAAATCCCAAAAAATCCATTAATATAATTTTATATCTAAATTAATTTCTTACTGTCATGATTTCATTGATGGCGTTAGTTAAAAAAGTTAGCGTTAGTGTTAGTTAAGTTCTATAATATTATTGTATATTTAAATTAGACATATTATATATATTTTTAAATAAAACAAATACCACCACAAAACATATGTTAAAAGTATTTAAACGCTCAAGCATGTCGCCCATTAACGGTAATCCCTATAAAACTCGTGAAATATTGTCGCGGTCGTAAAGACCGTATGGCTGTTCAACAGGGTTGCTTTTGGTATTTTTTAAAGTTTTTAAAGACTTCATAGTACACAATGCACAAAGCTGCTATTAATCAAAATGGCGGATGCGTGTAAGGATGCATAGTTTATAGTAAGCTTAAAATATTTTTATGAAATAATAATAAACTACGAAGAGTAAAAAATTTGTGTAAAAATATATGTAATTTGGGGATTTTTTGTTGTGTATTATATTCGTTAATGCAGATAATATTTCTTAAGAACACGTTGAGGTATAAAGCTGAAATTAATATCTAGGTTTTTAGTGTTTTGGGACACAAAATAGTTTAACCTTATATAAAATATACAGAGTAAACCAATACATACAGGGTGCCTTTAGAATTATAAAATTTGGCAAGGAGTGAAAACTTACTAGATTAAGAAAATGAAACACAAATATGTGTACAAAATAAAAATTTGTAACTTATATGTATAGTAAAGTTTAAGTTAACAAGTACAAAATAATAATTAAAACGATTAATCTTCAAAATTGGTTATTTTTAGTTTGAGTTAGTCTTAGCTAGTTCGTTCTAGAAAGAACAAAATTAAGCTGCGATTTTGAATTATATTAGTATATAATCAAGTTGGCATCTCTAAATAATAACTGAACTTTAAAAAACAACTGAACTCCTTAGATTTATTTTTGCTTTGAGATATTGAAACCTAAAAGCTTTTTTTACCTTTGCACTATATCCTGCTTGTTGCAGGGTAGGCAGAGGGAACCGTAGGAATTGTGAGTTCTTCGCTTAACACCATTCAAGGCATTGCCTGTTGAGTGGCGGAACTCAACGCCGCGCCTTAGCTAGTTGCCAGAGCGAAGAAATATTAAAGAAATAATTAGTTAGCCTCGAGCGAGAATCGAACCAACAAACCGCAAGCAGACTCTAAAAGTAAACGTTTTAATACACAACTACATACCTATAGCTTTAAAATCCAAAAAGTGAAGTAAAGCAAGAGAATTTAAACGTTCTTTTTTCTAAAAGAATGTTGTTTAGAAACACGTTGCGTGTTAACGCCTGGTAGTTTGATTTTCTGACGTTGCGTGATTCAATTCGAATTAGCTTAAAGCTTCGAGGCTATTATTTTTAAAATCGCACTTTCTTACAATGTTATGATTAAAATAAATTTATGCAAAGAGCATTTTGTTAGAAGAGGTAGATTGTTAAACAAAAATTACACATTAAAAGTTTAATACTTTTAAGTTTGAATATAACTTTTATTTGGAGAAAAGCCACTTTGGTTTTTTTTAGCTTCACGCTTTATCCCGCATATTGCAGGGTAGGCTGCTTTCTCCGTTCCCGCTTTCCGGTTTATCGAGGCTTTGGGTATTAAGTGACGAAACTTAACACTCAAAACAAGAAAATGGAAATAGAAAAATCCATCTTCCCCATGTGGGAATCGAAACATCAAATCGTCGCGTTTACAGGCAGACGTTTACGTCTCTGCGTGACGTCCTCTATTTACTGTGTATATACTTGAGTGGATGTTTATATATATATATATACATATATATATATACATATATATATATATATATATATATATATATATATATATATATATATATATATATATATATATATATATATATATGTATATATATATATATAAACATCCACTCAAGTATATACACAGTAAATAGAGGACGTCACGCAGAGACGTAAACGTCTGCCTGTAAACGCGACGATATAGATGTTTCGATTCCCACATGAGGAAGATGGATTTTCTATTACCATTTTCTCGTTTTGAGTGTTAAGTTTCATCACTCAATACCCAAAGCCTCGAAAAACCGTAAAGCGGGGACGGAGAAAGCAGCCTGCCCTGCAATATGCGGGATAAAGCGTGAAGCTAAAAAAAACCAAGGTGGCTTTTCTCCAAATAAAAGTTATATTCAAACTTAAAAGTATTAAACTTTTAATATGTAATTTTTGTTTAACAATCTACCTCTTCTAACAAAATGCTCTTTGCATAAATTTATTTTAATCATAACATTGTAAGAAAGTGCGATTTTAAAAATAATAGCCTCGAAGCTTTAAGCTAATTCGAATTGAATCACGCAACGTCAGAAAATCAAACTACCAGGCGTTAACACGCAACGTGTTCTAAACAACATTCTTCTAGAAAAAAAACGTTTAAATTCTCTTGCTTTACTTCACGTTTTGGATTTTAAAGCTATAGGTATGTAGCTCTGTATTAAAACGTTTACATTTAGAATCTGCTTGCGGTTTGTTGGTTCGATTCTCGCTCGAGGCTAACTAATTATTTCTTTAATATTTTCTTCGCTCTGGCAACTAGCTAAGACGCGGCGTTGAGTTCCGCCACTCAACAGGCAATGCCTTGAATGGTGTTAAGCGGAGAACTCAAAATTCCTACGGTTCCCTCTGCCTACCCTGCAACAAGCGGGATATAGTGCAAAGGTAAAAAAAGCTTTTAGGTTTCAATATCTCAAAGGAAAAATAAATCTAAGGAGTTCAGTTGTTTTATAAAGTTCAGATATTATTTAGAGATGCCAACTTGATTGTATACTAATATAATTCAAAATTGCAGCTTAATTTTGTTCTTTCTAGAACGAACTAGCTAGGACTAACTCAAACTAAAAATAACCAATTTTGAAGATTAATCGTTTTAATTATTATTTTGTACTTGTTAACTTAAACTTTACTATACATATAAGTTAGAAATGTTTACTTTGTACACAAATAATCAGTTTTTGATTTTCTTAATCCAGTAAGTTTTCACTCCTTGCCAAACTTTATAATTCTAAAGGCACCCTGTATGTTTTGTTTACTCTGTATATTTTATATAAGGTTAAACTATTTTGTGTCCCAAAACACTAAAAACCTAGATATTAATTTCAGCTTTATACCTCAACGTGTTCTTAAGAAATATTATCTGCATTAACGAATATAATACACAACAAAAAATCCCCAAATTACATATATTTTTACACAAATTTTTTACTCTTCGTAGTTTATTATTATTTCATAAAAATATTTTAAGCTTACTATAAACTATGCATCCTTACACGCATCCGCCATTTTGATTAATAGCAGCTTTGTGCATTGTGTACTATGAAGTCTTTAAAAACTTTAAAAAATTACCAAAAGCAACCCTGTTGAACAGCCATACGGTCTTTACGACCGCGACAATATTTCACGAGTTTTATAGGGATTACCGTTAATGGGCGACATGCTTGAGCGTTTAAATACTTTTAACATATGTTTTGTGGTGGTATTTGTTTTATTTAAAAATATATATAATATGTCTAATTTAAATATACAATAATATTATAGAACTTAACTAACACTAACGCTAACTTTTTTAACTAACGCCATCAATGAAATCATGACAGTAAGAAATTAATTTAGATATAAAAATTATATTAATGGATTTTTTGTGATTTAAGAATAAGTATTAGGATTAATAACATTAAATATTGTTTATATTTTATATACTTGATATCAAAGATCTTATTATTATACATTAGATTTCATTTAAACAAGTTTGACATATAACATCAATATAAGAAAATCTTTTATTACAGAGCTAAACGCAATTGTTTTTATTATCTGTGTCGTTCAAATCACAGATAATTAAGAAAATGTCTTTTATATACTATAATTCAGACAGAATAGTTTCAATATTATAACTTCACTTTTAATAAATACTTCTTCTTCTTCTTTTTATCTATGGCGTTTCTGAGATTTTTAATAATTAGTAAATAAATAGATTAAAAATATCTTTTTTAGGTTAAATTTTTGACAAATATTAATTTCACAATCTTATTTTTAAAAAAGGTTAGTTTACTCATTTTTTAAATATTTTTATACATACATGAACACACAGTTTTTATTAAATACAACAAAAAAAATGTGTGTGATGTAGTACAACGAGATTCACACGACCGCTATCTTTAATATAACATAAATCGTGAGCTAAATAAACATTTCGTGGCTTTGGTTTATCTGAGGGCGGCAGACGATTTGTTCGGATTTAGGATATTAGTGCTGACAGACAGCTGTTATTGTCATATCTTGAGGATGTCACGATTCATTTGGTGCTCTATTGCCTGAAAAATTCGGTTGGAATTCGGTCATTCGCTGTCTGCTTAATTATTTGGTACATCACTTTTTCGATATTGTTTTTGCTGTAGTTATAATTGATATACAATATAACTATTGTTACTTTGTGAGTACAATCAGAGTTTTTGTAAATATCTCTGTATTCAGAGATGTTTGTAATTTTTTTATTCGCCTTTTTTAGGATTACAAAAGGAAATTTAAATCCACTCTACTTAAACGCTTACACTTTTAAAGTAAATAATAATAGTAAAAGTGATTATTTTAATTTGGCAAAACTCTAAGTTATTATGAGTTTCTTCTCTCAACGTAAACTGTTTCGAAAATTGGGCACAAAGTGTGAAACTCTCTTGTCTTAATCTTCTTATCTTACATTTTATAAGATATATTCAGTACTTTACTCAAATGCACATCAGTCTTTTATTTAGTTACCGATTTCATAATGCATTTGGTCGAGAATACCTACAATTAGCTATCAACTGACAAACATTTGTCCGTAGAATGGGCGAAACGGCACAGACCGCAAAGCCTAGGGTTAAAATGCTTTTCGTGTTTAATCATCAATACCTCGCCGCTTGACGTTTTCTAAATGTCCCGTAACCATTTTATAAGAGCCACAATATTTCAGGAAACTTGATGAATATGTACCGTAAATATGAAATATTAATATGATTAATCCTTACTGGAATTTTATAGCATGGTTTTCCAAAAAACTACAGATTAATATATAATCTGTTATATTTCTTTTAAAATTATCGTCTATTCTTTTAAAATCAATTTAAAATATTTATCGAAATCCAGTTTTAAAATATCGATTGTTAAGCGAATCGATTACAGTACTCCTTAAATAAATAAAGGTATTAAATAATTATTTTTGTCATTAAATATCAAGCAAAATATTTCAATTACATTTATTAAGATTACATTTATTAAGGAAAAATAATTCATTTCGAACTTTAATTCAATGTTAGTAAAAACAATTAAAGTTTACGCTATGAACGAATATAGAATAAATAAAATGTAATTGGATCGTTTGTACATTGTTATTTATTTGTAAATTTATTATCTGTGCAAATATTAAAACGGAAATATTTATTTATATAACGAATTGTTTCATTAGAATAAAACGATTGTTATGAATTTTATAACATATATTTGAATTAGTTTTATAATTACGATAATACGTATGTTTGTTTACTGTATATTTTAAATTTAATATCATTTATAAAGTTTTAAGATGACATATTTCTGAATGCAGATGTTTTGTGGGTTCGATTCCTAAATTGAGAAAAGTTTTTATTATTTCTTTTTCTGCATTATCATGATGGAATATTATTTATAAGTCATGACTGTCAACATGACACATGATTTGAAAACAAAAAGTAGGTAAATATTAAAAAAATAAGCAAATTAATTCAAACAGCGTACAATAATTGAAAGCATTAGATAAAAACCGATATATAATAAGCATTCCGAACGTCGATTGGACCGCAAAAAGTATTGGTCAAGCACGTACCGAGGCGCCTCGCACCCGCGCGTCACGTATCACTGCCGACGAAATATTAATAATATATAACTTAGGGTTCCTACTTACAAGTTCTTATAAATACATGTGTGAAATTAAACATTTATAAGCTCGAAAGCTAGTAAGAACAATTTACATATTATGTGTATTTTATATTCTGTTTTTAAAGTTTTATTAAATATATACTTAAAGAAAAAGCTAACAACGAAATAAGATGTACAAGTACACAAAAATTTGGAAGCAGCGTGATGAGCATGGCTCAGTGGTGAGAGCACTTGCACGGTTCGCAAGAGAGCGCAGGTTCGAGTCATGCTGCGTTCAAATTTTTATATGTTTATTGCGTCAACAGTCAGCCTTATATAAAAATTTATTATTAATTTTTGTTTTAAATAATATGAAACATTTGAGATAATATATTGCATTAATATAGCAATCGCCATCCCTAAGACCATTACTCCGGTTGCGATTTATTTGCGCGGCCATTACAGGGTTAAGTATCGGTTACTTGTAATTTACAAACGTAGATATTTTGCAAGTGCAATTTAAAAGCTTTTATTTCGTATAAATATTTATTTTACACATGTATATGTACTATAAACTATTTTAGATGTATTCTGTAAATTGAAGTTTTATTATATCGAATGATTATTTAAAATTTTAACTTTTATAATTTTTTAACTTTAACTAAATATACTTGTCATAAGAAATATATAATAAATAAAAGAAGTTTGATGTATATATATATATATATATATATATATATATATATATATATATATATATATATATATATATATATATATATATATATATATATATATATATATATATATATATATATATATATATATATATATATATATATATATATATATATATATATATATATATATATATATATATATATATATATATATATATATATACTATTAATTGCTTTTAACGTTAGTTAAAAACAATTTCTTTTATAAGACTCTTAAATTTAATAAAAATCTTACCTTCTTTTAGTTTAACTAAATACCAAGTTCATATATGTTAAATATTTTTATAATTTTTAAAGTGTTAATCTACACTGAGGATAGAAAACATATTACGAACGAGAACACATGCTCAGTGGTGAGAGCGCTTGCACGGTACGCAAGAGGGCGCAGGTTCGAATCTCGCTGCGTTCAAAAAATTTTTATGTTTTCTTTAAGTATTTTTACATATATGTTTTTAATGTTATTTAATCATGCATCTCTTATAAAAATAGTCTATAGTCTCCTATTATGACCACCCTAGTCATAATAGGAGACTATAAAAACGTTGAAAATATGACAACGAAGTAGTGCATGCAGGCAACAGTTGGAAGAAAACTGTTTTGAAATATTATTCAAGTGATTTTAGTACTTCCGCAAAATCTGGGTCCGAATACACTCGATATATATATATATATATATATATATATATATATATATATATATATATATATATATATATATATATATATATATATATATATATATATATATATATATATATATATATATATATATATATATATATATATATATATATATATATATATATATATATATATATATATATATATACCACGTATGTTTCAATTTTTAGTTTATTTTATGACTTAAAATAAAAGTGTAATTTTCGCAATAACTATATAAAAAACAGTCAAACTTCTGAAAACACTTCTACAAAAATTAAAGGGACGGCAGTCAGGTGTTTCAAACCGGTGCGAGCCCTCATCAACTTCAATTCAACTTGCAATCCCTACGTATTTTATAGATTGAACGAAACATTGAAAATAAGTTGTGGGCTTACGACTCTATTATATTTCTAAATGACTGTACGTTTTTGTTATATTAAAAAAATCTGTACATATATATATATATATATATATATATATATATATATATATATATATATATATATATATATATATATATATATATATATATATATATATATATATATATATATATATATATATATATATATATATATATATATATATATATATATATATAAGCCAGCCAATATATGCAAGCCCATATATATAGATCTAGTCCAGTGTTACAAGAAATATTTAGTAAATCCAAAAATATTATTAAATTTGCTTGTTGACATGACGGCTTTTGGGTTCAAGTCCCACTCAGGGGATTATTCCATTTTCATTTTAAATATTTCCATTCTAACACGCTATGCCTCGAAAAGCGGAGAGCATTAGAAATTGGACCTAGAGTTAATACACTACTCTATCCAGTTTCTGTTTCTTCAAGAAATTGCATGTTAAATCAAACAATCTAGAATATAATGTTTCGGTTTTAGAGTAATACTATAGAATATAATGTCTCGATTTTAGTGCTATGCGTGAGTGGGAAACTGAAAAAAGCTTTCACATTACTAACTAGTTATATAAAACTATAATACTTCTGTCGCATGTTTTATTCAAGTGCATTTTATGCAACGAACAAAATTACTGTGTCATAAGCTGCAGGGTGCAGTATTTCCAACATGCAAAAAGCAGATTATGTAAAAAAACTTTAATTATAACATTTATGCTTTAAATCAAATTAGTTATACTTAACTCAACGGTTGGTTTTTTCTTTATTATTGCTATTAAGTTCTTGATTATATAATTGAAAATATTTTTTTTATCCCGCACGTAAATGTCACGCGAAAAGTAGAGAACAGAGTGTTTAAGACACTCCGTTCCTGTGATATATATATATATATATATATATATATATATATATATATATATATATATATATATATATATATATATATATATATATATATATATATATATATATATATATATATATATATATATATATATATATATATATATATATATATATATATATATATATATATATATATATATATATATATACATATATATATATATATATATATATATATATATATATATATATATATATATATATATATATATATATATATATATATATATATATATATATATATATATATATATATATATATATATATATATATATATATATATATATATATATATATATATATATATATATATATATACATACATAAACTTGGTACCACCGTTTATATTTACATCTATATCCGTAAATATTATACGCATTATATTTAACATCCGTGGAAAATTTCATAACATTCATTTCAAGCTGTATTCACAAAATAATAACTTAACTCGTTTGTACAGAAGTCAACTCGAAACAAAGTGCGTCTTGTACATTTTCATTTAGACATATTCTATAATTTCACACGCTAATTTAACTTATTTACATTGTGCTACACGACTACGATACGATACGACTGATATTTATAAAAAATATATTTTAAATTATTTTTTCCAACAAAATAGTCTGTCAGATGTTAGAAGTATAAATATAGTCAAAACATTTCTCTCTCCCCTGCTGGGCAATGGAACTTAAAACTGCACTTAGTCTTTTAAAAACCTTTTTAATGACATTCTCAAAGTACTAATATCCATTGAGATATATTATTATCATATTAAAACTTATAAAAAAGAACGAGTGAATGAAGTAATATACTTGGAAAGTATGTTAAGTGGAGATGGAAGATATGAAATGTATGTGGAAAGACGTATTGCTGCCAGTAACAGAATAAACGGTGCCTTAGCTGCGTTGTTGAGACGGCAGAACGTCAGCGTCGCTGCACCTTTGGTCGTACATAATGCAGTTCTGGTTCAAACGCTGTTATATGACAGTGAAGTGAGGGCTTAGCAGAAGAATAATGAAAAAAAGATGAATACTGTGGAGATGTGATCTCTTTATAGTATGCACGTCAACAGAATGAGCGGTGAGAGAATATTAAAAATTAGATATCTTTTATTCTAAGATCTTGTAATAGTCATAATAGAAAATACAACCACATTGATCTGTTTAAAAATAATTTAATTAAATTTTATAATCTTGTGAAAAATACTTATTAGTAACTAACCATAACCATATTACGTTAAAATTTTACTTTGTCATAAATAGTTATATTTTGTATAACATCAAAATTAGTCTACTTCCCTGTTTAAGCAGTAGTGGAAACTTAACTGGCATAAGTGTTAAATTATTATTATTATTATTGTATTTAGTTGTAATATACGATATGCTGTATGTTTCCCTAATAAAAAAAATAAAAAATAAAAAATTTTAAAAGATTTACTAGAAGACCTTGATTGAATTTCAAAACCCCAGTATCAAAGATACAGGAGGAAGGTCATGTGAAAAGAATGAGGACTCTCCCTGGAGAGCATGTACGAAGAGGTTAATGATAGTGGACGAGGCGAATGAGGTACACAGGTACCGCATGCGTTTGACGCTCCGTTCTTTCTGACTACCCCAATAGGGATTAGGCGTGAAGTTATATATGTATAAAAAAACCTTTTATGATTAGTTTGTTAGATTTAATTTAGTTATAAAATATTTATAAATTATTATATAATAAATAGTCAATTTAGTAATTTTGGCATTTATATATTAATAGCATAGATGATGTCTTAGACTCCAATATCTTTTGTTAAGTAACATTTTTATTACGTCTTACTATACAATATAAAATAATTCTAAAGATATGGTACACACAAACAAATATCATACACACATAAACATACAAACAAATTAATAAAAGTTTAAAATAATTACAACGGAGGGACGGAGCAAGCAGGCACTAAGAAACGGAGTGTTTTAACGCTAGGTTCATATGGTCCCTGCAGTTCTCTCTGCCTACCCTGCTATGTGCGGGATAAAGCGTGAAGCTAAAAAAATTATATATATTATATTCTGGTACTATATCTTTATCACCCCTTAATTTGTCCATTCCACTTTGTTATTTCATATAGATAAATAAAAAAATAGATAAAAAAAAACATAGATACATAGATTATATACAGTTACAAAAACAAATGATTAATTTATAGTTACCTTATATCACCTAATTAGAAGGTACACACAGAAACTCCATATTTGGAATGCACATCACTAATTGCGCTTATTGAAAATCTGACGCGGTGATTTTAGTTTTGCCACTAATTATATAATTCTATTAAAAGCTTAATTAGAGAAGTGTGGAACAAACTTTGTGTATCGGAACAAAAAGCTAATGTGTAATATCCATGCCTCGATAAAGGTGGAAAGCAGGGACTAAGCAACGGAACTGCAGGAAACACAGAAACCTAATGTCTTAACATTAGGTTTCCGTGGTTCCTGCAGTTCCCTCTGCCTACCCTGCCATGTGCTGGATAAAGCGTGAAGACAAAAAAATTAAATAACAGGAGTAGAATATAGAATATATATAAAAAATAATATATGTAAAAAAATATATTTTTTATATGTAATTTTACATGTCTTGTATTGGAACATTACAAAGAGCAGAATGTGTGACACTTGATGGAATAAAGAGAAAGCTTTAGGAGAAACTTTATCCTTAATGTAAAATTTATGAATATAACAAGAATTTAGTTCAGTCCAGGCCTTCAGTGATGAAGTTCTGAACGAACTGAATTAAGCACAAATAAAAAAAGCTTCATCAATTTAACTAACAAAAATTTCAATCTTACACAAGTAGGAGGGGGTTGAAGTTATTTAAGTTGGACTTACACCTTTTTACATAAAATAAGGAGAGAATGGAGGGGGGTTTGGGGGTAAGCTAAGAATTGTCTCTTTACAAATAATACATGAAAATCATTTAACAATTATATATTTTATAAACAAAAGACACGATGTCGTGAGGTATGCAACGCCCTAAGTATAATCTGATGAGTAATTAACAAAGTTGTTGAGTTCTGCATTAACGTTATGTGCTCTTCAGTCGTATTATGTTGGAGTTAAATCAAACTGCTTGCTTGTAAATTTATAAAGTACATTTCCTCAGTTCGTATTGTTCGTACATACGAACAATACGAACTGAGGAAATAAATAAATACATATTTACAATAAGAGTCGTCGGCCAAATGGTATCGAGGAAATATAAATATAAAATATATTTATGTATATTTGTATATACATATATATATATATATATATATATATATATATATATATATATATATACATATATATATATATATATATATATATATATATATATATATATATATATATATATATATATATATATATATATATATATATATATATATATATATATATATATATATATATATATATATATATATATATATATATATATATATATATATATATATATATATATATATATATATATATATATATATATATATATATATATATATATATATATATATATATATCTCATCTAACTTAAACTTAACTCAAATTCAGGCGAAGAATAGAGAAAAGAGTGTTTGAACACTAAAATCCTCTTAATCTATCTGATAGTATACAAGAATCCTATTTCACTTGTATTTTGTAAATTACTCATAGTTTCATCCGCTTAAATTAATTTGAATTCTATATTACATTTCGCAAACAACAAAGCGTTTTTGTTATATTTAAATATTCAATATTCCTGACGAGCCCGTCCTGTTTCCGTTTATTTTATTTCCACCTTCCATTGTCATTCAAACATACAATTTACTACTTAGTAACAAAATATACTTTATTTTTGTTTATGAGTCATTGAAGTTGAACTTCTTTGGAATCATTGGATGCATGTACCTAAGAGAAAACATAATAAATAGGCTTAGGATTACATTGCATACACAGAGAATACCATATTTGATATTTTCCCTTGTAAAAAATATGGCGTGGCGCAGAGGCGCAACGTCTGCCTGTACGCGACGGTTTCTGGGTTCGATCCCCAGTCGGGGAAGATGGATTTTTCTATTTCCATTTTCTTCGCTCTGGCAATTGAGGCAAAGCGCGGCGTTGAGTTCCTCCACTCAACACGCAATGCCTCGAAAACGGCGGAAAGCGGGGACGGAGTAAGCAGGGACTAAGAACGTAACGAACTTAACACTAGGTTCATATGGTTCCTGCAGCTCCCTCTGCCTACCCTGCCATGTGCGGGATAAAGCGTGAAGCTAAATATATATATATATATATATATATATATATATATATATATATATATATATATATATATATATATATATATATATATATATATATATATATATATATATATATATATATATATATATATATATATATATATATATATATAAAGACATCCGTTTCAGACTAAAAGCTCAAAGAAATATGTGTCAGTGACCGAAACACATTCTACTTGCCCTTGAGCCAAGTCACAACCTGCCGCTAAAAGTGCTAGATGTAGAATTATTTCACGTTGAATGGAGAACACACGTGAAAAATAAATTTACGTAACTTTGACATTGTCTTTTAAATCTGGGAAATTAATATTTACAGTTTAACTGTAAAATGTTAGATAGAAAATCAACATTTTCGTTCAAAAATGAGAGTTTGTCACAGTGCCATGAATTTGCTAACATAATAATAATATTGCTCTAAATACTCAAAAGAACAAGACAGCTTTTATCAACATAATTTCCATATATCTAGTTCAACGCTATTTGACCGTCCGTCCTACTTTAGTTGTTTCCCAAAGAAGACTAACAACCAAGCGTCAGTACAATTGCCCAGAATTCGCTAATTCAATCTTCATTGTCTCAAACAGAATAATTTACGTCGCGAACTCTATAAATTCAGAAATTGGGACGCTTTTATGCAATACGTAACCTATTTCACTTATGTATTTGCACTGTGAGTGTATGCAGTTGTAGTGCAGTTGGTTAATATTGCCGTTTTCTTAGTTTGTTATGAACTAAATGAGTTGGAAACAATTAATACGAATTATTTTTTAAGTAGATCGTGGTATACGAGTATACTAAGAAAATCATCTTGTTTTAACCACGTTAAATCGCGTGTATTAAAACACTTCCCCACTCTTTGAACATAGTGTAGTTCTTTCACTTAACGAAACGCTAGATTTTCTTACAAGCGCGGGAAATCGTATATAATTCACTTGCCAAATCGGGATAGAATTTATAACTATCACTTTATTATTTCAGCTGCAAAGCTGTACCACGACATTTTTTATTAAGACTATATTCCACATAGGTAAACAATGCGAATCTAGCTTAAAGAAACTTGGAAACGCGGAAAGAACGTAATTTAGGGAAAATAAAAATATTATTAAATTTTCCCTCAAGTAGAAATCGAAACTACAAACACGTTTTACTGTCGCTATTCTACTGTACGTTAACTCACATACATTTATTGCATAATATATTCCACCTATGTAGTTATTTGGCACTGTTATCGGTTATTACCTAAAAGCCTATCAAACTCTGGCGTACAGTCAAAAAATATGGATTTCATAATTAACTTATGTGTTACCCCTATGTATTTATGTGTATATATAGGGGTATATATAAAAATTTATAGGTTTTTTTGATAGAAAGTTGTCATCTTTATAAGAGATACTATTTTAATTGATTATTTAAATAAAAATAAGTATAGGTGCACATAAACAAATTGTAACAAACGTGAAATAATTTTAAGATAGTTTCAAGAGATATAGCTTAGCGGTAAAATGGCGGGCTTATCCAGAGGTGTAACTTTAAAATATTTTATATTTATAAAAATATAAAGTTTTATAAATATTGTATAGTAGAGTAGCTTTTTAGTTTATCGTATATGAATCGAATGTAAGCAAACCTTAAGTTATTTGTCTGTTTATCCGTGCTTGTGTACGCTAATGTAAGGAACGAGTTAATCGACTATTATATTTTATTAAACATCACTTAATATTTATAGTTTGTTATATTTCAATCAATTCTTAAATAAAGTATTTAAATTAAAATTACGTTGTACGTCTAAAGTGCTGTACTATTTTTTTTATGAAATTGTGTATATATACATATGTATAAGTATATATACATATATATATACATATATATATATATATATATATATATATATATATATATATATATATATATATATATATATATATATATATATATATATATATATATATATATATATATATATATATATATATATATATATATATATATATATATATATATATATATATATATATATATATATATATATATAAATATATATATATGTATATGTATATAAAGAGCATCATATCTCGTGTGTCAGGAAGTCCTGAACGTAGAAAACGGGTATTTGGCGTATAGGTGCCTTGGGTACTGTAGAAGAGCATTAAGAGACGAATACTCGAAATACCTACGGGAACTGGATAAAACAAGACTACGTTTCATAGCCATGCAAATGAAGTCACTTGTACATTATAATTTTATTTAAACATTCCTTTGTGAAAAACTCTAATATAATTTGTAGTAATATTAAGCTTTACTTAGCTTGGAACGATTCCAAGTTAACTAAATGAAATACTGAAGCGCCGGCGCTTACAATAAACTCAGATTATATGAAAGAAAGTTTTTCTGAAAATATATAATAATCGTTGGGGATCATTTCATAGCGGTTTGTAATTGACAATTCGTTTGAAGCTTTATTTTAAAAAGAGCTTTTCATAAAGATATTGATTTTGGTGTTATATATAAATATATATATATATATATATATATATATATATATATATATATATATATATATATATATATATATATATATATATATATATATATATATATATATATATATATATATATTACCACGCGTTCTTCCGCATTTAAGGGAAGGTATAAATATTTGTTCTCTCAAGTAGGGATCGAATTCGAAAAAGCACGGTATCTTTAGATACTTACGCAAATGCTTTAGATACGAGAACTTTGGTTAAAATAGAAAAGCATTTTTTTTCTAAATATTCCCATGAGGCAAGTATCGTATTTATAAATTTTGATTTAAACGCCAGAATGCTGTTGCAACTTTGAATGTATTAAAATGAAAAAAAAAAAATAAAATAGATACTTTTTGTAGAAGTTCTATGTTAAGATACGTAATACCCCATTTATATATAAAAACTTTTCTCTGATATGCCAATTCTAATGATTTAATTTATTTTAAATATAATTATGTAATTCTTGTCAAACTTCATGACTCCTTTGATTTACCTTAGCTTTTGACACCTATATTTTTTTCGATGTACTTCAAATTGAAAGCTCAATACTTTTGTGAGTTCCTGAGATATGCACAGATAAATAAACAAACAAATGTTATTAGAATTTAATATAATAATTAAATATAATATTACAGTCGGTTTGTGGGTTCGATTCCCATTCGGAGACTATTGATTTTTCTATCTCCATTTTCTTCGCTCTGGACTAGGCAAAACGCGGCGTTGTGTTCCGCTACTCAACATGCAATGCCATGAAAGAGGCGTAAAGCGAGGAAGGAGAAAACAAGGAAGTGTCTTAACACTAGGTTCCCATGGTTCCTGCAGTTCCCTATGTCTACCCTGCCATGTGCGGGATAAAGCGTGGGTACAAAAAAAAACCAATTAATGCAATAATATAATTTAATATTCTTTTTAATACGCAACCCTAAATGCATTCTACACCACCTTATTAAATAAAACCTCAAAGTTAATATTTCCATAGAAGCAAAGTTATGTAATCAACGTTTTATAAAAATTAATCAACAAACAGAACGTGTTGCGACCGAAATTAAGTAATTAACTCACCCGGCCAGGTAAAATGAACTATATACAGCGTGTTTCTCAAATGAAATCTTAACTTTTCATTTAGCCGGGTATTACGGGTCGCGTTTGAATGTACCATTAAAGTGCTATCTATGATCTAATGTGGGCTTTTTTTAGTTTCAGGCGTGTCTACTTAATTAAATTTGAAAGCATTTTGTCTTGAGTCTCCATAAACATAGTAATTATGTGGCTTTCGCCTTATATCTTTTTTTTCTTAATTTAAATAATAGTTCAATTAAGAACTGTACGGACTTCCGGTGAATAAAGTGATTAATCATTTTCTACAATAGTTTTGGTAAGAATGTGCTTAAACTAAGCTCAATGGGTTAGAATTCAATGCCTCGCAAAATTATATTTTTATAGTTATTGTTATTTACATACTCTGGTTTACAAGGCTTTAAATATCACGAATAAATATTATCTGCTTTTTTTAATAAGGCCGAATATTTTTTTTGTTTGAACGCGTTTATCTCAAGAACTATTGCTTCCAATATATTTTTTGTGTTGAATATTTTTCGAATAACATTGAAGAGATATATTTAGATTCATAAAAATTAAATATAGTCATTTAAATCATATTACATATAAATTTGCCTAAAATATAGTACCCACAGTAAACTAAGTGCTGTTCTTATAGAGCGGTACTTTAGACAAGTCCAATAGAAACACTTCAAGTAGAGAGCCGTTCTGCCAAAATTGATACAAATGTAAAGAATTATGACGACGATTTGAGGGTTCGATTCCCACTCAGGAAAGATAGATTTTTCTGTTTCCATTTTCTTCGCTTTGGAAACTAGGCAAAGCGCGGCGTTGAGTTTCACCTCTCAACACGCAATGCTTCGAAAAAGGCGAAAAGCGAGGACGGAGAATGCAGGGACTAAGCAACGGAGTGTATTAACACAAGGTTCCTATGGTTCCTGCAGTCCCTTCTGCCTACCCAGGAATGGGCGGGATAAAGCGTGAAGCTAAAAAAAAATACTATAGTCTCATGTCGCGACTGGTGCGTTTAGAATAGAGATCGTCTTCCAGCCCGCTTATTTGCTATAAGTCAAGGTTTCAATCTCGCAGAGGTCTCTCTTAGGTAATTTTTCACAAACAGTAGCAGTGATAGTATCTACTACTTCCCAGTGAGAGAATCATCTCTACCCAACGAGTGTCGATGCAAGGACAGTAGAGTGGAACTGATAGAAAGATTCTCCGAATAAAAAATCAATATATTTAAGTAGACGACCTTAGTAGCGTCTCACAATAATAAAATAGGATAGTGTATCAGCCCAATAGGCTTTGTACTGTAATATTGGTGGATCAGATGCTAATAGATATACAATGCTATCGAGAAATTACGATTGAGCGTAAGTGTAGCCTGTTGAAAGTAATAAGTTTAGAATTTAAAAACTTTTTTTTATATCCTTTATTAATTGTTTTTTTCAAAGTATGGTAAAAGTACAAAGTATGGGATTGAGTTCCGCTACTAAGCACGCAAATGTGCTAAGTCTGATTAGGAAAAATAGAACGGAGTAAACTTCAGATCACCGTGCACTGTCTGTCGTAAATGACGACAACGAAAGGCCGGCAACGCTCTTGTTGTATGTCTCTGCTGTTACACAGGGCCGTGGGCGTCGGTGATCACTTACCATCAGGTGACCCGACCGCTCGTTTGCCTTGTCCTTCCCATAAAAAAAATAAAAAAAATGAAATAAAAAAATGTGTGCTACCTACGCTTCGTTTAATTAGCTGAACACGTTTTAGAAATAGAGAAATTAAAAATCATTTGTTGTTGTAACATAATGGTGGAATTTTCCGACGTTTTTCAACAAAAAAATGGCTAACGTGTAGAATTAATTTAAACAATCATCGATTGAATTGTTCAAATTTGAAAATGGGTTATATTTCTCAACAAACCGCCTTTTCGTGATCTTTAAAACGGTACCAAAACTAAAATTTCAGAAACCTCTCTAAGTTTACGCAATTAAAACGCTTCCACAAGTTATAGATAATACGACAAATTAGTGTATATAGTTTCTTCATTGATGAGGAAATAAAAAAATCTCAATGTAAAAATATACAGAGCAAAATCAAACAAAAACTAACTTAACTCATAATACAGTTAGACATCATGCTTTGAAATGCTACCTTATTTCCGTTATAAATGTAGTTAAATAGCGGAAAAAAGGTTCATAAATGTACACACGTATGCGCATTGTATAGAAACGGGAATCACAATTGTGTTCCATTAATCAAATTGTTTTTATACATCATTTTGCAATGTTGTGTTGTTTTTGTAGCTTCATACTTTACCCCGTATATAGTAAGATAAGCTGGTAGTTTTCAGTTAAAACTCTCCTCTCTCCGTCGTCCACTCGAATTCGTTACACTGCGTATATAGAAGTGAACCCTAACGATAAAATAAAGTAGAGAAAATGAGAATTGTTGATTTTTCTGGAAAAGTTTTTTTTTAGCTTCATGCTTTATCCTGCGCATGGCAAGGTAGGCAGAGAGAACTGCAGGAACAATATGAACCTAGTGTCAAGACACTCCGTTGCTTTAGTCCCTGCTTTCTCTCTCTTACTTTTCCATATGTAGAATAAAGCGTAAAATAAATAAAATATTATTATTTCGATCAGATTGAAAACTGAAACGAGCATAAAATTTAACTAGAACTTAATATTTTAACACCTCCTTAATACTTTTCCAACTTTCAAAAATTGCGTGTTAAGAGAACTTGTTACCAGAACGCAAAAAATAATTTATTCTCCCCAAGCGTCTCTGTCTCACAACTCTCGTTAAAATCAGACATAGTACAAAATAAAAAAAAATTAAAAACAAGTCTTCTATATATTGCATAGAAAGAGAAACATACCCGGCAATTGCGGTACAACTGTCCTATTACTCGAGTCGTCCCATTCATCCCACTGCAAGGGGCAATCGAGGGCGCATTGTGCGATAATTGGCTCAATCTCATGGTAATCGCTTTTAAACCTATTCTAACACAGTCATTTTAGTTTGTTAGATAAGTTTTTAATGTTTGTGTGAATTTGTCTTAAGATATTCTTTTACCAAGACAGTGTGATGGCGTGTTTCTAGATATGCGATCTGATACGAACTTGTATGAAAGTATAATATTATTTTTCTACTTTTGAAACTATGAACATTTGAACATTGAACATAATGTTTTAGTTTTCAGGTATATTGAAAATTATCACTTTTTTATAAATTATCCAAAAGACCTTTTTTTAAAATATCAAAATCAATGTAACTTAATAATAAGCTTATTATTATATATCTTTAATAGATTTTACAATAGTTTTTAGATATTATTTAGAAAACAAATATTGGTTGAAAATTTAATTATTTATAGTTTCACGCTATATCCCGCTAGAACCACAGGATCCATGGAAACCTAGTGTTAAGGCACTCCGTACTCCGCTTTCGGGTGGCGGATCTCAACGCCGTGCTTTTAAGCTAAAAATAGTACAATAATGAAAACATATTCTGTTTCCCCCCTATACTATTTCCTTTGTATACTTTAATATATATATATATATATATATATATATATATATATATATATATATATATATATATATATATATATATATATATATATATATATTGTGTTATTTTAAATATGTAACATAATATATATATATATATATATATATATATATATATATATATATATATATATATATATATATATATATATATATATATATATATATATATATATATATATATATATATATATATAT
Source organism: Dione vanillae (assembly GCA_037178615.1). Lineage (NCBI taxonomy): Eukaryota > Metazoa > Arthropoda > Insecta > Lepidoptera > Nymphalidae > Dione > Dione vanillae. The sequence goes on from JAZFAU010000112.1 coordinate 1,183,760, forward strand.
ATATATATATATATATATATATATATATATATATATATATATATATATATTTATATTTATTATGTTACATATTTAAAATAACACAATATACTCCTACATGTCCTATTAACCTTATTCAGTTAATTCACCCGCAAAGGAGACGCGATCAAGCGCATCACTCTGCAATAATCGTCGATGACAATACAAATAATATGAACGCAATGTATTTAAGTTCAGCTTTAATGTTGAAATTATAAACCATCTCACGGGAATTACTTACTTTGAGCTTAAAGCTTGGGAAGATTCATTTGGATTTCTTTTTTATATGGAACTTTTTTCCCGCATACAATAAATACTTTGTTCTTCACTTTTCTGCTGTGTGGCGGAACTTATAACTCTTGAAGATGGTTCGAGTGGTTGCAAGTAGTAGGTAGGAGTTCAAAACACACTTATAGTGATTGTTCCTGCTCTAGTAATATCAATTACAGCGTTTAGTACCGTCAATCAATAACTCATATCAAAATCCAACCTATAGTAACAGTTCGAGTAAAGAAGTAAACGAAAAGGGCATTTCTATATTAAATTATCGAACAATTAAAAGTCTAGAATAGTTTTTCCTTAATCAACCGTCAGTCCCTGTTATTAATTTCTCACAAATCAATAGTTAGAAAGCTGGGGCGTACGATGAATATTTTATATTTTCATTACATTAACTCCGAGTCTAGAAATAGTTAGTGACGGACTACATCAGTAAATGGCATCTAGTCCTCTAATCTTTTTATGTAGAAATATTTTTAATATTTGATTTTTTTATTCTTTTGCAATTATAACTTAATTGTGGCAGAAGTATAATCAGCATTCAACTTTTTTTATAGCTTAAAATGTAAGTTCCATTTTTGGACTTATTTATCAAGTTCCGGTATAAGCAACTATGTAATATGGGAAATTGGACAGTGTATGATATTTCTGGCAACTGGTTATATTATCTGCCTGTAACGCGACGGTTTCTGGGTTCGATCCCCAGTCGGAGAAGATGGATTTTTCTATTTCCATTTTCTTCGCTCTGGCAAAATGGGCAAAGCGCGGCGTTGAGTTCCGCCACTCAACACGCAATGCCTCGAAAAAAAGGCGGAAAGCGGGGAAGGAGAAAGCAGGGACTAAGCAACGGAGTGTCTTAACACTAGGTTCCCACGGTTCCTGCAGTTCCCTCTCTGCCTACCCTGCCATGTGCGGGATAAAGCGTGAAGCTAAAAAAAAACAAAGTGCCTTGAATTCCGCCAAATAACATGAAATTTTTCGAAAAATTCTCGGTTGATTGAAATTCAAATCACGTACTGTCTTAGTATATGTATGTCCTTTGTAACCTGACTTTTGTAATATCATTTTGTAAAAAAAATTTAATGTTTTAACTTTATTTTCTCTCACTACCCACCTATATGAGTTGATATAGGTATGTGGAACTAATTTTATGGTTTTATAAATATAACGTCTCCCTGTAAACGTGACGGTTTATGGGTTCGATTCCCATTTGGAGAAGAAGGATTTTTCTATTTCCATTTTCTTTGCTTTGGAAACTAAGCAAAGCGCGGCGTTTAGTTCCGCCGCCTCGACACGTAATGCTTCGAAAAAGGTGGAAAACGGGGACTAAGCAACAGAGTGTCTTAACACTAGATTGCTATGGTTCCTGCAGTTCCTTCTGTCCTACTCTGCCATATGCCGGATAAAGTGTGAAGCCAAAAAAATAAATAAGTAAATTGGTGTGAAACCTGCATGCCTTTCCTTTATTAAGTGACGTTGTATAAAATGTCGACGTTTTTTCATTTCTACAGGACTTTCGGCGAGTTCCGTAGCAGAACTAGCTTAGTTCCAAGGCTTTCTAAATATTTTTAAAGTGAAATAATAAAATTTACAAAACGAGTTAAGTTTATTTCATTATATTTAATAGAAAGCCAATGTTACTTACAAAAATAATTTTGGTTCCAATAAACATTCTACAATTCTATAAACAGAGACCAGAGACCAGAGACCTCTATTTATCCTGCTGTGAGCGGGATAAAGCGTGAAACTTAAAAAATATATTATTACATCAATTGTATACTAATTTTCATATTTTTGTCCACAGGTTGCGCGTTTCCAATGCGGTGGCAAGGACGGTGGTTTCAATCCGGCGTCATACAGCCTATCATGATAGATGGCGCCATACTGTCTAATAAAGGCAGATGTATATCCTCTGAAGGCGATAAATTTCTCATAGTGGATGAGTGAGTTTCAAATTATATAATGGTAGTAGATAAAAAGCAGTTGAGGACCGTCGTGGCGCAGAGGCGAAAGAGTCTGCCTGTAAACGCGATGGTTTGTGGGTTCGATTCCCAGTCGGGGAAGACGGATTTTACTATTTCCATTTTCTTCGCTCTGGAAAACTAGGCAAAGCGCGGCGTTAAGTTCCGCCACTCAACACGCAATGCCTCGAAAAAGACGGAAAGCGGGGACGGAGAAAGCAGGGACTAAGCATCGGAGTGTCATAACACTAGGTTCCACGGTTCCTACAGTTCTCTCTGCCTACCCTGCCATGTGCGGGATAAAAGAGTGAAGCTAAAAAAAATTAAAAAAAATTATAAAATAAAAAAAGGTTAACGTGCATAACTGTATTTGTGATACCTACATGAAATGATTTTTGATTTTGATTTTAAATATATATTTTTATATAGCACTTATAGTACATATATGCATGGAAACATATAGAGCAAAATAGTTTTAATTTGATCTATATATAGAAGAAGGTTGTATGTCATCCTAAAAACTAATTACTTTTTTTAATGACTTAAATAGAAAAATAACGATTTAAGATGTTTGCAAAGATAGATATGGAATAAATGTGCATGTAGTTTTTGGACTAAATTTGATGATTAAATGAATTTTAACTCATTAAAAAAAATAACTTTATTCTATGCATAGATCGAATTGTAAACGATAGATGATAGGTTCTATTCTCCCACGTATGTATAAATTATTTAACTACCAAAAATGTATATTCCGTTGACATTGACATTGCTATAACTATTAATCAGGCGCAAATTAACTAAATTATTTTATTATTTCTAAACAATACTGTTTTCAAATAATTAATGACTTATGCTGGCTTCTCAACGTCGACTTAATTTTACATACAAATTACTGAGAAGTTTATTTATAGATCAAATTTAATTTTGATGTCCATTATAAAATGTAATTCGAGAGTTCGCTATAATTACTACCTTAGTTATATACTCTCGGAATATATTTACTCACTTATATAAGAAATATAATTATTTCTTCATTAATTTATTATTATTTGGTGAGGAATATTATCTTAATAAAATAAGTCACACAATTGGAAACCAACAAGCCAAATTTTATAATTCCGTAACAATTCTTTTAAACACGCGTGGTTGATGTCCGGTACTCAACATACAGCGTTTCTAATATTAACTTTAGTGAAGAATCTGGAAAAGAAACAAGCTTTTAAACTAAATAGAGATTATAATACACCTGCTTAGCGAAATAAAACGTTAAAACAAAATAAGAACATAAACTTTAGATAAGCTCATAAGCCACTCTACCCACCAAAGTGCCGTTAACAATAATCAACGCAATCCTTACATTACATTCAAATATAAACCAAATAGCCTACAAAAACATTTCCACTCGCACCTCATCTCATCTCATCTCTGAAGATATTCAGAACGATTGTGAGGAGAATGGGGCAATAATTTTAATCACGAAATTATACGAACCAAGATTGTTGTTTGGCTGAAATTTCTTAGAGTGTCATTCGATGAAATCTAAATTGAAGTGATTTATGGATATTTCATTTTACTTTCAATGTACGAATGTGTTTATTCGTATTTAGTAGTAGGTACTCCATTGTTTTTGTTTTGTTTTATACTAGCGTTTGTATACGGATTGGTCCGCTTGTTGAACTGGAAATAGATTTTGACCTGACCTCGTATTTTGAAAGAAAATTAATTAATATGTTTTTTTTTTCTATTCTAGAAAAGGCTGCTACCGCTGCGTTGTGATGCACGAGAAACATATAAACGTTTTACAATATAAAGAAAGTGAGTTTTTCATAGAATTTTTTGGTTAAATTATAACTATAGGTAACATTAACTTACAACTAGCTTATAATTTTGGGGTCATGTGATGTTTGTGGGTTCGATCCCCGCTCGAATAAGACGGAAAGGAATTTAGGAAATACTATATGCTGGATACATACAGCATATTGCCGCGTATGAAATGTACAAAAAATTATATTAATAAGTGTATATATATGTATGTAGATATATATATATATATATATATATATATATATATATATATATATATATATATATATATATATATATATATATATATATATATATATATATATATATATATATATATATATATATATATATATATATATATATATATATATCGACTGAAATGACTGAATGTCGACTGAAATGACTGACAAAAATATAAATGACTGACAACTAATATATTTCGTTACAGCTTTCTGCCACAGTCGAGACGCGTTACCTCATTTATGCTCGCTCATTACTGGCGATGCACTGCTTTACTCTATGTTTCGAGAAAACGCCGAGCCGGTTGGATGTCCACTTAAAGGACCTTTTTCTTTTACCTACAATAGGTAAGTTATTTACATTGTATCATTATATATGTAATAAGTACTTACATACATACGTATCATAGTAATTTAGTAAGATTGGGTAAAGCTATTGAGATATTTTGCTACATCTGTAAAGGGGCAGTGGGGACAGCTAAATATATGCCGGTGGGGTGTAGGGTACTCTTGGATAGTGGTCAATACTCGCGGCGCAACGACGAAGTACTAGAAATCATAAGTGAAGCAATTAGTCTTTCAGAAGCAAGGCACAGAGAAACATAACAACCAGCAAACGTTGAATAGAGTTATTATAAAAAACACACGTAAAAACCTTTTTCAATGTTAGATTCAGCCTGATTGGATAATGGACACGTATGAGAAGCAGTATAGGATCCCTGATGATATGTGTGTTTCGTCATCCAACCAAATATTTTTCTTTATTCTCGACGCTTAAAACGCGCAGTACTGGTAGAACTTACAGTTCCGTGGGAAACAAATAACTCTAAAAAATTTAAGCTTAACAAGTTTATCGAGCTTACTAACGAACTGACCAGGAATAGATTTAGAGTAAATTCATATGCGGTGGAAGTAGGAGCGAGAGGTATAACAGCGAAATCTCTCTATACCTTGCTAAAAGATCTTGGCCTGTCTAGAACTATTACTAATACATTTTAAGAATGAACCTCAAAGGCGGCATTAGCAGAATCGTTTCGAATTTGATTAGGTAGTGGGAGGAGCTTAGACTGTTAAGGTGAGCGTCTATGAGCATTTTAAAGAGCCCCACTTAGGTTGCAATTCACAAACGCTGATCGGAGCTCTTCTTGCTACAACGCAATGGGCCCGCAATATGAGTCCATAGAATGCTAAGCAGTTTTTTCTCATATATATATATATATATATATATATATATATATATATATATATATATATATATATATATATATATATATATATATATATATATATATATATATATATATATATATATATATATATATATATATATATATATATATATATATATATATATATATATATATATATATATATATATATATATATATATATATATATATATATATATATATATATATATATATATATATATATATATATATATATATATATATATATATGGAAACACACGTAGACCATATGTTTCGATCGTATTCGGAAAGAGATTCTACGATATTTCTGTGTAGTTTCCTTCCAATACAGACTGTATTGTTGCCTACAAGCAACAGCCGCGAGTCTTTGTCATCCAAGTCTAGCTTTTTTTTAATAGACATCACTAACTCTATAATAATAAAAATAAATGAGAGTTAAGACGTAGTTTACCATCTAATCTGATTTATCCATCCAAATATTTTACGGGAGCTGAATAAAAGTTGAATTCAATGTTCATACAAGATAATCTAGATCTTCTGATATAAAAAGGACTTGAAAACTTTCTATGAATACTACTTACATTGGAAACTTTAAACTCAACGGACAGCAAACGTAACCCAATTGTGATTTGGACGAATATTGCTAAATTGAATTGTAGACAGGTGTCTTCTCTCTCTAATTCACACTGAGGATTGAAAAAATACTTCAAGAGACATGTAAAAATTTCGACGTAGCGTGATGAAGAACGCATGGTTCAGCAGTGAGAGCGCTTGCACGGTTCGCAAGAGGGCGCGGGTTCGAGTCCCGCTGCGTTCAAATTTTTATGTTTTCTTTAAGTATTTTTTCTATCCTGAATGTGGATTAACACTTGGATTAACACAAAATCATAAAAAATAACTCTTAAGAATAACATAGTAACATAATTTATTTTTATACTTTCCTAGTATTAGTAGACAATACAATATGAAAGCTCGCCTCGTCCGCTCACCGTCCGCAAATAAAGAACTAAGCCGAATGAGTGAAATGTGCTTTTACTAGGACCTCTGTTTAAAGCTCAAAGGACTCCACCATTGAAATAGCCCTATATCGAATACTAAATTTTACCTGCAACGGTACTTTCGTTGTCAAGTTGACGTTAACAGTAATTTAATTAATTTCTTACATTATAATTCGAATATGAATTAAAATCCGTCGAGGCTTAGAGGTGTAACGCGACGATTTGCATGTTCAATTCTTACTTGGGCAAAATGGTTTTTTTATTTTCCATTTTTATTGCTCTGGGTACTAGGCAAGGGCGCCACTCAACAATGTCAAAAGGCCTAAAGCGAGGAACAAAGTGTCTTGACACTATGTTTCCCTCTGCCTGAAGTTAAAAAAATATATGAATATGGTCTAGTTGTGACATAATTGACTCCGAGTGCCTGAGATAGCTCTCCCTATAATTACAATGAGATACATTAATATATTTAATGTGGCATACCTTATGTTAATTATCTATCCCCTTATCTAGGCTTAGGTCGACATCAGTTTTATATTATATTAATCTCTAATCTGCGCATCAATAACTTAACCTAGCATTGTCAACTGTGTTTCGACAAAAGACTGCAGAGCGATTCGTGCCCTCTCGGTAGTTCCGTTGTACATACAATTTTTTCCTCCTGTCCTCACAGAGATCATAAATACGATCTCTGAAAAATACATTGATTATTGGCAAGCAATAAGAGAAAAATGGATTGAAAATTCAATCGATAATCGCAATCTGTCGATTAGGATAAATAATTAACATCGGCTGTAAATCATCTGTGCAACCCTTTTTTTTAATTTTATTTGTATGTAGGTATTATTTTTATAATTTATTTTCTTTTTTAAAAGAAAATATTAGGACCGTTGTGGCGCAGAGGCGTAAGCTTCTGCCTGTAAACGCGACGGTTTCTGGGTTCGAGTCAGTCGAGGAAGATGAATTTTTCTATTTTCATTTTCTTCACTCTGGCAAACTAAGCAAATCGCGGCGTTGAGTTCCGCCACTCAACACGCAATGCCTCGAAAAAGGCGGAAAGCGAGGACGGAAAAAAGCAGGAACTAACCAACGGAGTGTCTTAACACTAGGTTCGTATGGTTCCTGCAGTTCCCTCTGCATACCCTGCCATGTGCGGGATAAAGTGTGAAACTAAAAAAAAATATATGAAAATAGTACATACATACATTCATGACTTCACGCTCTATCCCTAGTCAGAGAGAACGGAGCGCCAACAGCTGCGGTCCCTCTACCTCTTTCGCCTCGTCCACTGTCATGAATCTCTTCATACATGCTTTTAGGGTATCCTTATTTTATGTTAATTATTTTATGTTTTCTAAGTGAACTTGCTATTTGCTCTTCGTTCTCACAAAGTACGCAGAGTGTACATCGACTTTAACTTCAGATTATTAATAAAAAAATGTGAAATTTTTCAGTTTTTCAGACAGATTTCGTTAATAAATCCACTCTATTCATTTTGATTACAAGCTTACATAGTTTCAAGGTAACTGTTATTAGTTAAAGAAAAAAATATTTCATTTAAGCTATCTTTTTACGTTAGGTACACAATCTTTAATTATTTAGGAGCTTAACCCAAAAAAATTGAAATTAATAAAAATGCCTATTTTACGTCTTTATTCGTTTAAATGTTGTTGACAAACTCAAAAACTGGGTTATTTTAAAAAATAAATATATATAAAGTATAAATTTTTAACGTATTTTAGTTCGTGTTAAAGTTGAACGATGTCTGATATTACACGAAAGTTACACTTGACATTATTTTCACTTAACTGTTAAGACTGGCTATATATATATATATATATATATATATATATATATATATATATATATATATATATATATATATATATATATATATATATATATATATATATATATATATATATATATATATATATATATATATATATATATATATATATATATACATATATATACATATATATACATATATATACATATATATACATATATATACATACATATATATATATATATATATATATATATATATATATATATATATATATATATATATATATATATATATATATATATATATATATATATATATATATATATATATATATATATATATTAAAATTCAATTTTTACTTATGATATATACTCTTGAGGCGAAAGCACGATTAGTGTCTTAACACTAAATTCCCTCTGCCTACCCTGCCATGTGCGGGATAAAGCGTGAAGACGAAATGTATCTACCAATTAAGACAAGAGGTCTTAAAAAAGTAAGGGAACTAAAACACTACATAATAGCGACGTTGTGAACCTTTCGTTCTTGCTGAAACAGCACTAACAAACGGACTCATTTAAAAACTGAGGTATCTAAACCAGATTGTAATATTATATACAAATTATTGTATGGAGGCCCCTTTTAATATTTACTCGATTGTTATTTAATTATTTATTTTCAAGGGTAGTATAAATCTAAATATTCATATGTATAGGAATATATCGTTTGTGAAAATTTCAGCTTTCTAGCTATCACGATTTATGAGATATAATCTGGAGACAAACAGCGGAGGCTTAGTAATAGTAGTAGGTAACTCTTTGGATACGGAACCCTAAAAAAAAAGAAAAACAAAAAAAAATGAGAAAAATTCAATTAAACTGGTCATTTAAAAACATGTAATGTATAGGAACGAACGGCAATTAATTATTAGACTGACGTCAAGTGTTGCACTGTGATAAGCTTATCATTAATTCCCCCGCGGCGCGATCACGCTTGATTAACGTCGGTCAAATTAAAAAGCCTCTGCACATGACGCAAAGTAATAATTACAATCGTCAATATATATGTATATGTCTTTCATATCCTTTTATAATATACGATGCGATATCGGATGTAAAAGGGTTTTTTCTTTTTAGCTATTTCTATTGTTCTAATTAGTAGTAGATCGATTACAATGATTGAATAACCAGCCATGGATAATAATATTGCCCATATAAATAATTGCGGAGAACGGAGTGTTTGAAAACATTGTTCTCTCAGTCTACCTGGGGTTATGAGGAATAAAATGTAAAGCTGAAAAACATATTGTTTATAGAAGTATCGAATTTACATACGTTCAGACTTCATTGAGACATGCTCTAAGACAACGAAATTAGGACGTGTTCTTAACTTTTTCCTTTTTATGTAAATTAAATTGTATAAAGCTTTTGTTGGAGAACACATCTGCTTACATTATTAAGACGTTAAAAAGAAAAATGACTTAAAATAACTGTATGTGCATGATTATACTAGAGAATATTACATAATCTGATTAATTCAAGTAACTAATTTTCTGTTTAGTTATTATTAATATTTTCTTTCATCTTTACGCTTTTTACGGAACAAATAACATTCCACACTTACCCCCAAATTGAGTGACCTATATTTACATCAATGTAGTAGATAATATAATATTTTTGTGTATTTTAATTTCCAGAGGACACGGCGATTGCAAAGTACCAGCTTCATCCATCGAGAGTTGTACAGAAGACTCGCGATTGTTACTCAATTACCAAGCGTGTCCAGATGTCTACGGTTCAGAAAGCACCGGTAAGTCAACTTTAATGTATAACTCAATTTATAATTAGCTCTTGGAGACTAATATGTGTAGTATCATCTTGTGATAATACTTTATACAGTTGAATGAAGAAAAAATATGGTATTTGTTTTTAAATTATCTTATTTTCTTTTTTTATTTTTCTTTACTATAATTATTAATAACTACGTAAATGTTAATAAAATCTTGTTTTTCTTCAGCTCCTTCTTTTAATTAATGGCGTTTCACAATTCACTTAACCAATGTTACGTCAATTCTGTCATCTTCATTACTGTCAGCATATCAACTATAATACCGAATATGAGAACCGCTATGGCGCAGAGTCGAAGCGTCTGCCTGTAAACGCAACGGTTTATGGGTTCGATTCACACTTGGGAAAGATGTATTTTTCCATTTCCGTTTTCGTCGTTCTGACAAGCGCGGTGTAGAGAAACGGAATGCAGGGAACGGATTGTCTTAACACTAGGTTCCTATGCTTCCTGCGGCTCCTCCTGCCAACCTTGCAATGTGCGGGATAAAGCGTAAAGCTATAAAAAATATAAAACTAAAATTGTAACTAGATACGCGCAAGAATTTGAAACCATCTAGTTATTTCTATAGTTTATACCAGACGAATTGTTTTATAGCATCCCGATATAATTTTGCGCGATGTTAGCTGTCTGGCGGGCAATCTTCCAGCCTATTGTTCGTCTGCCTTGAAATAACTCGCTAACTTGTTATTTTACGTTTTTCGTCTACGCGTCATTGGGGAATTACTTGGATTTTCGTTTCGTGTTTAAATAAAAGCTTAGATTATAAAATTGAACGTAGGTATATTTTGTTACAATACTTTTTCTAGTCTTACTTTACTTGATATTGCTATATACATTGTTCCATACTCATTCAAATTCCCTAGACCACATAATCAAAGTTCCCAATCTTTCGTAAAATGAAATACAATAAGCACAATTTCAATTGTATTTTTTTTAAATATGTAAAAATAATTTAGAGAAAACATAAAAATTTTAACGCAGCGAGATTTAAACCTGTGCGTCTTGCAAACCGTGCAAGTGCTTTGATCACTATACCATGCGTTCATGGTCAGAGCGCTTCCGTGGTTTACAAGAGGCGCGGGTCCCGCTGCGTTCAAATTTTTATATATTTTCTTTAAGTATTTTTTCTATCCTCATTGTGGATTAACACTTTAATAATCATAAAAATGATTATCCTTACAGTGGAAGAACTGGAATGTTTAGCAACATGGAAAGAAGGTAGCTTAAGGTTCCTTGTAGGCAAAATACATCACAACCATGCAACCAGCAACGAAGACCGATACAGATGTTTCGTCTACGAGAAGACAAATGGTATTGGTAAGACTTAGTCGCATTTTGGTTTGTATTTATTTTTTTAACGCTTTTTCAATTTATTTGTGACTAATAATACTTCATTTGGTTCACATTTTTTAGAATTGAATCAAATCTAGATTTTTTGTATGAGTCTTTATAGTCTTAGTTGTCTTATTTTACTGTAATAGTATTAAAAATACGTAGCATTATAATTATGTTAATAAAATAAAGTTATTTTTGGTTAAATAAAATAAATTTTGATTTACTTATTTAAATTTTGATCACAGTTTGTGTATCAAAATTCATTTTATTCTTTTAAAATAAAATTCAAAAGTAATGTCAAAGAAATGTCGATAAACCATATAAATTAATATACAATATTATACATATAAGCATTTTTAAATATTATTTTCAGCTTCCAGCAGCAGTATGAAGGAAGGTCCAGCGCCTCCTGGGGGTGTAGAGTACAGAGTGGCGCAGTCAGGGGACGCTACGTGTAATGGATTGTCTAGTGCTACTGAAGGATCTAGGACTATGGCTTTGAAGAGAGGTAATGTGACATGGAAAAATAAGGTTTACATTTTTTGTGTGATGGTGAAACTTTTGATTTACTTTGTACACTAAAACCCAGAAATGGCTTTATAATTTAAAATTTTTTGCTATTGTTTCAACAATGCTATTATTTTTACCTTATTTTTGTAAATTGTGTCTATTAATAAATACTAGAAGTGGTTAGATTAGTCTATTAATTAGTTTTATTTTTCGAGGGTATTCGAACAGAGATTCTGCGTAAATGCACTAAACGATACAAAACACTTTTAAGAATATTATTCCAGAGTACCTATTTCCCTTCGAATACGGACGTTGTCTGCATGCAACAGCACCGATTGACATAATTTCATCGCTTGTATAGTCTATAATTTAAAACTACCCTCTTTTTAAAAGTGGTTCCTAACTTTATCTTATGATTGAGTTAGGAATCTTAAGAATTTTATAGATTAAAGATGAAAGAGCAAATATTCATTTTATGCATTGTTTATGCTCCTTCAAATATCTAATCATAAAGATACATACATATAACTGTTAGATCTGTTTTTATTCTAATGAAGAATTTTAGTACATTCTGCAATAGACTTATTATTTTATGCATACATTTAAATTTTCAGTATCTGTCCGCTTCAACTGTCAATTTCCCTCCTGGATGACGTTCTCCAACACCTGGCATACCCTGGACTTCAGCAGCAACTACACGTTCTCACAGCGTAATGCAACTTTACGAATTACGAACCAAACTGGCGTGGAAATAAAGGTGTACTGTGTTAATGTCAAGGCGACTTCACCTAGTGGAAATTCAGTTGCTTTGGTCGCACATTGGCAACATCATTGGTAAGACTTTTGTACTAAGTATTATAAACATGGGTTTTTACGAGGCGCAAAATGGCAATTTTAAAGGCTAATCCTGCTGCTTTCAAATGTTTATAGTTTTTCTTTAATTATTTTTTCTATGACTATTATTTTTTCTACCATAGATATTTTATTTATAAAATTTCATTTCTTTTTTAACGAAGCTATTGCTACAGCTACCATCATAAAACAAACAAAGTATTTAACAACATTGTACCATCACATCATTAATGAAAACTTATAAAAATTTGAATGCAGCGGAGTGTGAACCCGCGCCCTCTTGCTAACCTGCAAGCTCTCTGACCATTGAGCCATGAGCTCTTTATTACGCTGCGTTTTTGTTTTACTTCTTCATAGAAACTAAATAATATTCCTGTATCGTAGTTTCCTCATATCATAATAATAATAAAGAGGACCATAGTGGCGCAGAGGTGCAGTGTCTGCCTTTAAACGCGACGGTTTGTGGGTTCGATTCCCACTCGGGCCTTACGGGAACTTACTTTTATTACAACGATAATCCCGTAAAGGTTAGAAATGTATGAATAGTAAATCCATTATGTTTAATTAACTTACTAAGTTCTTATTGTTCCTGCAGTTCCCTCTGTCTAACCTGCTATATGCGGGATAAAGCTAAAAAATAAATATTATAATTTCAAATTTCCATTCCAGCGTATCCCGCTACGTATGCGTAGTGCTGTACCGTCGCGACACGTACATCGCGGAACTGCAGCGTGGCTCGCCTACCAGCAGACCTGACGAGGCATGTTCCACCACACACTTCAATGCTATGACCGCGTCCTATGTAACTTTAGTTGGTAAGTGAAATTACTTGTTTTTTTTTATTTTTAGGTATTTTATATAGGTCTAAGTTTTTAAAAGCTGTGTGTTGCAAAATTTTATCTGCGTCGCTGGATTGAAATGTTTTTTTTTTTAATGTATATAATGAAAATTCGATAATATAGATTATAGATGAGTGTAAGCAAACTTTTGTTAGTCTATAGTATTATAAAGGTAATAAATTGTCAAGGTGTAAATCTTCTATTATTATTAAATGTTAATGTATGATTACTATTACCTTTATAATAAATATACAAAACACTATGCACGTGCCTACTTACGTCAATAGGCGATATTTCAATAAATATATAATACTTTACAAAGATAGAGAATAGATAGATTCTCCCATACCCTAACTTTAAAATAGGTTAAATTAACATAACGTAAGAGTAAGAGTAGGAGTTTAAATAAATTTAAAAAATATATGTTTCGTTTCCAGCTAGCAACCCTGAATCAAAAGAATGTCCGTACGCTGGCAAATACGTAATCTCAAATCATCGGCACAAGCGAAGTTTTCTCAAAGAGAGAAATAGGACTAAGCGTGAGAAAACAATGTATCAACATAATCGTAGAGTAAACCACACGAGACTGTTCAATTTTAGTATAAGGAATATGTCCGAAACACCTATTCTTAGGAGTCGAAGGCATTCAGAATGTGGAGTGTACAGCAAGCTGGAAGTTGGGTGCAATTCTGCTAAAAATATGGAGTTCTATTCTACGTGCGATAGTAAAGAAGCTGTAACAGGTATGTTTTTTATTTCTGCCTATCGATCTTTTGTAATATATATTAGATCAATTGTTAAGACTTAGTTCTCCAGTCCGTCTTATTTTCAGGACATTGCGTGTTGAGTGGCTGAACACCATGGCGTACTTTGTCTTTAATAAACATTTTTAAAATGGGATTACGAACCTGCAACCATCGCGCTTTGTCAACTTCGGCCCAATACTTAATAATAAAAGTTAATTAAAAAAAATTAGGTTAATTTCATACAAATTAAATGTCCATTAAAATTATATTTATTGTCGTTATTGAGAATACCGCAACGTTTAGACGTGAGAGATTTATTGATGAATGAGGTTAATGACTTTACAATATTCAAATTATATATTTTTGAATGAGAAGTTAAGAGTTACTTAAGATTTGCTTAATTTTATAACGAATTGACAAATCGGCTGTACCCTTTAAAAATCTGGTACAACCGGTACTGTTTTTAAATATTTTAAACCGGGACAGATTCTTAAAAGCTTAATGATATTTACATAGTAGAAACTTAATGTTCAAAAAGATTAGGATAGCCAGAAAATCATTTTAAGTATATTTTATTAGTTATTAAGTAGTAGGCGCAGCGTCTGCCTGTAAACGAAACGGTTTCCGGTTGCGAGTTCGACACTCAGGGAAAATAGATTTTTTTAGTCCCATGTTCTTCGCTACTTAGCTACCTTCGGCAGGCACCTACACAAGAACGTGGCGTTGAGTTCCGCCACTCAACACGCAATGCCTCGAAAAGGCGGAAAGTGGGGAACGGATTGTCTTAACACTAGATTTTCACGGTTCCCTCTGCCCTGCTATTCTCTCCCTACCCTGCTATGCTCTTGCTACCCTGCTATGCTCTTCCTACCCTGCTATGCTCTCCCTACCCTACTATGTTCTCCCTACCCTGCTATGCTCTCGTGAAGTTAAGTTTCTAATTATTATCCAGCATACACTTGCCACGGGGGTTGGTACGAGGGCGGAGCGTCATTTGTTGTAACTACTCCCATAACGCGCGACAGCACAGCGGCGAGACGCTACTGCTTTGTATCGCGCGACGCGAGAGACGGAGCTCTCACTGTAGCGAGGTCTGCTGCTAATTGTGAGAGAATTGTCAATGAGGACGATGCTGTGTTATTCGATGCTGGGTTTACTGGTAAGTTATGAAATATTTATATAAAAGAAAGAGTAAAATGTGTTTGGCATTCTGCATTTCTTAAGTTGTAAATTTCATCGTACATAATAATTAACAGAATGCCCATATTTCGGCCTACTGCCTATTTAAGAGTTTTTAACATCAATAGTATCTTATCTTGAGGACCGTCGTGACGCAGAGGCGTAACTTCAACCTGTAAACGCGACGGTTTGTGGGTTCGATTCCCATTTGGATTTCTATTTCCATGCTATTCGCTCTGGAAACTAGGCAAAGCGCGGCGTTGAGTTCCGCCACAATTCTTCGAAATCCTTCGAAAAAAGGCGGAAAGCAGAGACTAAAGCAATGGGGTGTCTTAAAACTAGGTTTCTATGGTTCCTGCATTTCCGCCTACCCTGCCTACCCTACCATGTGTACTATGAAGTGTGAAGACATAAAAAAATAGTATCTTACCATTATATTGTTTCCAGGTAAATGTCAAGATGAACCCAATAGTCAGCCTCTACAAAGAATACCCTCTCCATACACAATTTGCATGGCACCTATAATCTTGCACTATATCATACCTAGGTGATTCAAAACTTAGTTATCTACATGCAAACACTGTTGTAATTAATTGCTTAGATAAACAAAAATGTTCATTTCATACATTGTTATATTATTTATTGGACAATTTGCTCATCATGTTTAATATAAGTTACTTTTATTTATGTTTAGTTTAAAATTCAAACTCATTAATGTGAGATAGATAAGACTTCATATAATATTGTTATGAATGAATACAAACAAACAATGCTGAACAATTAATTTTAATGAACAATTTAGTAATTTCTATAAAAAAAAATCAAATTTGACAACCTTATTCATGAATGCAAAATGTTTATTTAATCTTTAAACTTGTCTTTACATAAAAAGGCATATAGTATCAATTATAACATATTTTAATATTAACCCCTTTTGACCTAACCTCATATTTAAACATTCTAGTAGTGTATACATTTTCTAAAATATACAGATATCTTAATTAAATAGGAATAACAGTTATAAAAGACAAAAATTTAATTTACAAAAGTAATATATGGTTTAAAAAATACTCTCTTTTTTAATTACCTTTTTATTATATTCAAACAAATGTGTTATGAATTCATATATTTTCGTTAATTTAAAACAACATCTTTTATAATAACACTGTTTTTCCTGTATTTACCCATATCCATATTAGAATAGTAATCTTCGATACTGCTACATACAATTTAACACAAAATTAATATCTAGCCTAATAAACAATTGTTTCTATTATACTGAGTAATAATTGTTGACTGTATTCAGTATTTCAGATATTTGTCACATTATTTCTAAAGATAGAGATGGTGCAAATGGTTGTGAATTAAATGTTTAAAATACCGATGAAGAGAGCATCTTGAGTTTGTTAAAAGATTAGAAGTATGTGTAACAAATAGGAAATAACTAAAATTTATTTTATTTAAATAAACTTGCTTATAAATAAATAAAATTTAAATCAAACCATAATAAAATTTCTAAATGACGTTTGTCATTTAATATAGATAATTAAAATTCACAACAAATAAAATAAATATTTGGTTCTTAATTAAGCATTAAATAATTTTTTAAAATATATTAATTTGTTTATGTATTTTAAGTTGAATAATTTACTCAGGATTTACATATAATTTAAGATTAATTTTATATTACTTAAAAAATAAAACAGTTATATCTAAACACATCATTTTGCCGACATTTAACATTAAAGTAATCACTAATCAGCATTTACTAGCACGTTAATTATTTCATAAGCTTAAAATATGAGGATAACGCTTAATAACTTTCATTAGATTTGTTATAAATCCATAACCATTTATCACGTATAATTCTACAAAACGTAACGTAAGGAAAGATTATCTTTTTTATCTATATCTATTTATAATTAGACAAATATTGTCATAGAATAAAAATAAATAGTCATTTATATAGCACTTAAATTGGAATATTTTAAATTTAAACATGATTTTCTTCAAATGTTTACTTCAAATGTTTTTATAATATATATTATATTATGTTAAGAAATATTTTATAGCTATTCGGCATTCATTTCTAATAATTGAAATTTTTTAAATACATATTTTAACTCGCTTTATAATTTTTAAACAAATAAACAATAGTACAGGTGCAAGACAATTGGAAATTCTGGTTTTATAATTCTATAAATGTCTATTAGAATTTAAAAAAATGTTTTAGCTTTAACAAACAGCATCGAAGACTGTGTATGTTTCAAAATGTACCATTTACAATATTTTGCTTAAAATATGATATTATTATATACTGTGGTTTCACTAAAGAGGTTTTCATGGTTACATCGTTTATCAAACAAATCAAACACGAAGCTTAGATAATATGTACAAAGTTAATATAGCGTTCTATGCATAGCTTAGAATAATTTAGCGGCATTTTTCTCCCAGTCTAAGTAAAATTTTCATGTAGTTCTTAATATATTTATTTTGTCATTCAGTTTTTTAACGACTGCTTCTATATTGTTTATCAATGAGCGATTTTAATTTTATTATTTTTTTTTATTTTCAAGTTAACATATTTTCGATTATATTTATGATTGCATGTGGCATTTTTTTAATATTAAGTAGGTATATATTACTTATATATATGTATATATAATTGCTAACACATATAATATGATTTGAATAGAATACATTAGGAGTTTCTTTTTATTATTTATTTGTTTATTTAGAAATATCTGTTATATTTCTTCCACCGTTAATTCACAAATAATTATGAAAGACCCATAATAGGTAATACTTCTAACTTAACGTTTTTAAAATTCTTTAGTTTTTTAATTTAATATGAAATTATTATACTTATTGCTCAGATTATTTAATTTTTGAGCCTATAGTTTTTTTTATCTAACATTAGCTTTCGGATCATTTGATAGAAAATTGTGACTATTGCACAATATGAGCCGCAATGCCGTTAAGCAGTAGTATTGTGTTTAACTTATTATTATTATATTAATATACTTCTTTGTAATATTTTTTGTATGCATATATTTATAATATTAAAAATTTGATTCGTCATTTTTTTTTAATTACAGTATAATTTCTACAGATCTTTTAAATATTTTTTTCAAAATATGAAAATTATTGAGATTTTATCCATGAACACAACCGATAAACGTTATATTGCAAATAATTCATTATCTACATAACACTGATTTGACAGATCGAGCTTAGATATTGTATTCGTTTTAAAAAAAATGTTTATCGGTTTTGTGTCAAAAAAATCTTCTCACCTAAAATACGGCGTCTTTTATAATATTTACACACATTTGTTACAATTTACCATTTGATGGTGGCTTCCTCTAGGGACATACATCGCGTTTTTAAGTACATTTCTAAATATTTTAAACTTAGTTTCGATATAATTTAAAACTTTTAACTACATTTTTAATATATTTCAAAGTATATTTAATTTAAGTGGCAATGAAACTAAAAAACGGATGTCTGTCCCCAGCTCTATAGTTAATATAACGTATTTGTTACATTTTTTCCAAGGAAAGCATTGTTTTCCTTCATCAAGCAATACTAAGATAAATTAGTTTTTAGAATATACATTTAGTGTAAGAGACAAACGAATACTCATTTTGAGATCAATGTATAGTTAATTAGATAGTTAAGATAAATTAGTTATAAAATCGCGACAGCAATAATATATTTGTATTTATAGCTATTGAGCGTTAAATTTTTAATAGTTAGTAGGTAGACAGTTGTGAATAATTGAGCTAGTGTTGTTATTTTTTATTGTGACAGAGAGAATATTTCCTCATAAGGAAATAAGATTGATGAAAGCGATCTTTAAAATATTGTAATATTTTAAGGCTTGCTTTCTAAGGACACACTGTCATCGTGGTTTACATCGTGTGATATAGATACATTTAATTAAGTATATAGTCGTCAGCATGGATTATAATAAACTGCAAAATAATTTTGACTTTTATTTTCATACCATATAAATGTAGAAATTGAAATTCTTTAAGATTATATAAAATGAATAGACTTGTAAGAATTTATCAATCAATGCCAATTTGATAATTATTTTTCTATCATCGCCATGATGATACACTTATACTAGTATGGATAGCTCTCGATACTTGCTTATTTCTAAGTTACAATAAATATAAAAAAATAATGTAAAGAGTTCATTATGATTAATATTAATTCTATTTGTGTTAAAAAGGGTATGGATCAAGTGTGAAGTATATGTAGTGTTAATTATGTTTTAAATTAAAAAAAAAATTTAAGTTCTTAACCCCGTGCTCCAGAGGGCGTTATTAGTACTAAATAATTTCACTGGATGCCTGCTTAGAACATCCAGGAAGGTATGTAATATAAAATTATTAAATATATATTAAATTACTATTATAAATAGAAATAACTCACCAATTTTTGAATCTGGTCAGTATCCATTAAAAATTGAATCCATTAAATATTTTGACACTTGACTATATATTTTTTTTTTTATTTTTGTATCTCTTTACGTCATATCGTCTCTTTTTATCACTATACAACACTATGAAAAATCATATGTAATAAAAATGTAAGTGATAATATGACGTGTTTAACATAGTTATAACTATGAGAAAACCGCTACGTTAACTTAGTAATCTTGAATAAATAATTCATCTTCATATTGTGTATAAGAAGTCACAAGCAAAAGTAGCTTCGTCTGCCTTCAAAGGGTACAAAAGAATACACTAGGCAAATAAAGCAAACACGCCGTGTTGTTTTGCATCCTTAAATGCTCCAACAGTATCCTTAGAGATTTTTCATCGCAAAAACCTTCATATGAAACGCCTAAAACAGCATACCAATTGTTTAGTCTCAAATCTGACTAGTTTACTTTTTAATAGGAATAATATAAATAAAAATATTTTATTATATATATTCGAAATTCCAAAAATCCACACCACAAATATGAATTTATCGTATATGATAAGTTTTAGTTAAACTTATCATATTTAAATTATACTTTAAATTATAGCTTTACATACAATCATTTAACTATTGTAGATATTATAAATATTAGTTTAATAATTTATTATAATAATATATGTAAATTTATTTAAAGCGAAATAAGATTTCTGAACTTAAACTATGACAATAATGCCAACTTTGTTTCAAGTGACTCTCAATGTTGCCAGCCGACAAAATATTTATGTCATGTGTAGTTTGTAAGTGGCAATGCTTGCTTGCTTTCTGCTTTCGTTGCTTTACTCGTACGCGCGTCGTCAGTCAATGGACTGTTTCGATGAAATAATACAAATCATATAACATAATATAACACAAGGTAAATAAACTTGAGTAAGTGATTTGATTAAAAAGAAACTGTAAATCTCCGGTAACTGAAATGCCTTGGAGATACGTGAAAGTGACAGTCGGATAAAATCAAATTCTTTTTTGTAAGAATAACAATGTTGTTTCGCATAGTTTCAAGTACCGCCACATAATATTATAATGGGAATTGTGTATGCTAGTGTCAGTAGAAAGAACTATGTTCGAAGCCGGATGATAAACTTGAGGAGTTCGTGATCAGCAGTTAGAATGCAAGACGAGTGTACGATA